>CM076581.1:1394949528-1395276447 GCA_034641835.2 Pinus albicaulis
AGTCCCTTATTATTGTTAGTGTAACCCCCTTATTGTTATTATTGTACCCTTGTAACCCCCATTTTGTTATTATTGTGCCCTTAAATTATTATTGTTAGGTCGGCTAGGATTACATTGTGGCCCACTAGGATTACATTATGGCCCCATGGACCCCTATATATAGAAAGGAGGTTTTGTGAATTGTATCATCCAAGAATTGTTCATTTATGTAATGTATTGGAGGTTGCCCCCTCGAAGTGGCTCATTTCTAAGGCGTTTACATCTCTTTTCTTCTATTTTTGGAGCTGGTTACTCAACATGGAAGCATTGATTTGTGCCATTTCTATTATCCAACTAGATTGGATAACCGAAGCAAGAGATGAATGGAAGAAGGACAAAGATGTATGGACACTCATTCAAAAGTTGCAACAAGATCCTAGTACATATGATACATTTAGTTGGAAAAATGATTCCTTATGGTACAAAGATCGCTTATATCTTTGTAAGAATTCCCAACTAAAACAAAAGATTCTTCTGGAATTGCACACTTCTCCTTTAGGAGGACACCCAGGATTTTTAAAAACTTACCACAGGGTGAAGAAAGAATTTTTTTGGGATGGCCTTAAATCTGATATTCGAAAGTTTGTGGCGGAATGTTTGGTTTGCCGGCAGAATAAAGTGGAAACAATTAAGACCCCAGGACTTCTACAACCTTTATCCATTCCAAGTCAACGTTGGGAGGAGATTTCAATGGATTTTATCACAGGTTTACCTAAGTCCGAAGGAAAGAATGTCATCATGGTGGTAGTTGATAAAATTACCAAGTATGCACACTTTTGTGCATTATCTCATCCATTTAAAGCAAGTACAGTTGCTACTACATTTGTGGACAGAATTCAAAAGCTACATGGAAGCCCAAGGGTTATTGTGAGCGACAGAGATCCCATTTTTATGGGAAACTTTTGGATGGAGTTATTTTCTTGTTTGGGTACTCAATTAGCTCATAGCTCATCTTATCTTACTCAATCTGATGGTCAAACTGAGATAGTAAATAAATGTTTGGAATGATATCTTCGTTGTTTTGTATCTGATAAACAAACACAATGGGTCAAGTGGTTACCTCTCGCTGAATGGTGGTATAACACTTCCTTCCATACTGCAGCAAAAATGACCCCATTTATGGCACTTTATGGATATCATCCACAATCCATCACATCATCTTTAAGATAAAATTCGAAGGTTCAAGCAGTGGAAGATCACATCGAGCATCAACAAGAATTTATCCAACTCTTAAAGGATAACCTAAATTTTGCACAAAATCGAATGAAACAATAGGAAAATCAACATCGCAGCGAGAGAAGTTTTGATGTAGGAGACTGGGTATTTTTACGGCTACAACCATACAAACAAATGTCCCTCAAGCAAGCTAAGAAGGATAATAAATTATCGCCAAAGTACTATGGTCCTTACAAGGTGTTGCGAAAGATTGGTACTATGGCATACAAATTGGAGCTTCCTGCTTCTTCGCGAGTACATCCAGTTTTCCATGTTTCATGCTTAAAGAAGGTTATAGGAGAAAATCTTCCAGTTCAAACAATATTGCCAGAACTTGATGAGGAAGGAAAAATCATATTGGAACCAGAAGCGGTCGTGGAAACAAGAACTCGACAACTACGGAATCGATCAATTTCAGAGTATCTCATCAAGTGGAAGAACTTACCCACTGAAGATTCTACATGGGAGGATGAGAATTTTATACGAAAGCACCCAGAGCTACTCAAGCGTTGAGGACAACACTTTTTTTGAAGGAGAGGGGCATGTTAGGTCCCTATATTACTAGTATAGTCCCTTATTGTTGTTAGTGTAACCCCCTTATTGTTATTATTGTACCCTTGTAACCCCCATTTTGTTATTATTGTGCCCTTAAATTATTATTGTTAGGTCAGCTAAGATTACATTGTGGCCCACTAGGATTACATTATGGCCCCATGGACTCCTATATATAGAAAGGAGGTTTTGTAAATTGTATCATCCAAGAATTGTTCATTTATGTAATGTATTGGAGGTTGCCCCCTCGAAGTGACTCATTTCTAAGGCGTTGATATCTCTTTTCTTCTCTTTTTGGAGCTCGTTACACAACAAAATATGTTCTATGAAATCAATCAGTTGAGCTAATCTATGGTTCAACCAACCAAATTATTAAGGAGGGAAGCTAAACATGTTCTACGATACGTTAGAGGCACTTCCTAGTTTGGACTATGGTACATATGGAAAAGGTGAGTGAAACAGAATGGATTTAAAGATGAATATTGGGCAGGGAGTCCATCAGATAAAAAGAGTACACTAGGTGGAATTTTCAGTTTTGGGTCCGGAACAGTTTTTTGGTATAGTAGGAAGCAAATATATGTTGCACTCAGCTCAACATAAGTAGAATACATAGCTATCAGTAAAGAAGCTTGTGAGGCTATCTAGATGTGAAATATAGTTGTTGGATACTTTGGTCAGATGATGGATCCAACTATAGTCTACTGTGATAATCAGAGTTGCATCAAGCTATTTGAAAACCCCATTTTTCATGATTGATCCAAGCATATAGATATCATGTATCACTATCTATAGGATTGTATGTAGAGGTAGATCATATTGTTGCAGTACATTTTGATGTGGGAACAAGATGCAAACATTGCAACGTGAGCTCAGACTTAGCCAATGTCTTCCTTGGCTTGAGCTCCTATTTCCTCGATTTTTTCCTTCCTTGGCTTAAGGAAGGTGAGTTATTTATTCCTTGGATTGACTTGGACTTGAGAAAAGAGATAGGTTGTGCACTTTCAAGGTGAGCTCATTTGAGAACATAAATTGCATTACATATCTATTTAATATTATTTAATGCAAGAGCCATTGGGGATTTTAGCTTATTACTTTCCCAAGATAAAAATATTTGTTGCATGTGTGTGATTTCTTATTGTATATCTGGAATTTTTGTTCTAAATTGTGAAATAATGTCTGTGGAATAGTAGAGAAGGTTTGTGTATTGTCATTTTGGTTAAAAATGAATGAGCAATTATAAATGTACAACATAATTTCTCCAATTTCCTCAAAATAAAGATGCATTGTAAAGAAAATTTTCAAATTATGTTTATGAAATATAGTCAAATTTTGTTCCTAAATGCAACTAGAAATTAAATCAAAACTATTTCTCAATGTAAATAACAACAAAACAATTAAATGTGAATTTATAATTCCCTTATTCTCAAATACAAACATAGATAAAATATGTTTACTTTCAGATTTTACATTAATAATAAATGCAAAGGATAGCTAATATATAAATCTAGAGTTATTAATTGACCAAGACAGCTAAAAGGGAAAACTGTAAATGATCTCTTTAAAATTCATATACTTTAATCACTGTCTTATGAAAAAAATCAATAGATCATTAGCTAAATTAATGATATGAATAAGAAAATCATCTACAACTATAACATTACTATTAATTTGTAAATAGGAAATGACATTTTTTGTCAACTTGAATATCTATAAAACACTCACAAAAGTTCAAATTTACTAATGTCTTGATTGATACTGCTTCTTAGGACATGGGTCATTGAAGAAAAATATCAATCACATGAAGCAATTAAAAATTGAAATAAATATTTGTCAACACAGAAATGAAATAAGGAGAGTTATTTTCTTTAGGAATAAAATCATCAAACAAGAAACATTTATCTTCTAGATCCTGAAAATAAATAAAAATATAATAAAGAAGATATTCACATAACCATGCAACATAAACACAAAATAACTAGACTGAATGCAATCGAATCAATGAAATTGTGTTAAAAATATTCCACAGTCAAAATTCAACCAACATTTCCTTCAAAACTTCCCCCTTTTGGATCCCACTTTTCATCAAAATTAGGGGCATATATATTCATGGGCTCTCATCTTTTTGACATCAAATAAAACTAAAAAAATTATTTTTTAACAATCAGTTACATAAATAAAAGAAAAAATGTTGTAATATTAGGCCTTTCAGTTGAATGACCAAATTGAAATGAAACAGGTGGCATAAATAGTTCCCATACAGAGCTAAGAGTAGGAGGAGGATGATCAAAAGTATTCCAAGTTTTGAAGTTCAATACAATTGTATTGCACACATGAAAGACCTACCACATAAGAAAATTAAAATTAAACAAACTCAAAAAAGAAAAAAAGATTATATAGGATCTATGATTATATAGTGTCCTTTTATTCAAAAAAAAAAGAAAAAAAGATTGAAGCAAAGCATAACCGAAACACCTCACATGTATAGATAAAAACAAATTCATTGTTTATCTGCATCAGATACCTCTAATTTTGAGGAAATAATGACTTTGAGATTCATATATTTAATTATGATGTGAGTGTCCTTTGATTAGGTTTTACCCTCTACATTAGATGGAATTTTTAATTTAGATTTATCATTTTCTTTGAATGAGGCTCTCTGCTGATTATTTTCATAAATTAGTTAGTTAATCTGATATTTTAAACAGGTAATTGCAAGAATGTATTATTGTTTCCAATACATATTGGAAATAAGTTCGTTCGAACGAGAAGTACCCAGGGAAGAATGATCACAATTTTTTGTCTTTCATGATAATGAGAAGCTCTCTCAGACTAGGGTTTGTTCTTTTTCGATGATGGCTCAAGATTGGTTTCCAAATCAACCAAGGGAACATATAGAGGGGGAATTTTATGCCTAGTTCTTATAGCTCGAGAAATTATATTTTGAAGTTAATTTGTATTAATCATACCTATTTGATGTCCTTTGTTTGACTAATTTCTTATTCATGTGTAGGTTGGGAAGAATCTGGTGGGCTAAGGAGACTCTGTGATGGGTTTCATATCATGGGTTTTTTCTACACTTTTGATAACATGAATGAAGGTTAAAATTTTTGAGACTTCAACCTGACTATCATCTGAAAGAGGTGACCCTGGTGCTTGGAAAAATGCTTCACATATGTCTTGTTGGCATTCATCAACAAGATATGGATTTGAACCAATAGGAGAGGGGTCAGGGTCCATTATAGTAGAAGAATGAGTGGGTTTAAATGATATAGGCTTATCATAACCATTATGGATAAGAAAGGAATCCCAATTATCACCCAATTGAGCCAAATGATGTTTAACTAATATGAAAATAAAACTGTGGTGGAACAAGGATTTTTCAAGGTTCTTTTGGTCATCTTGATAGGCCCGTGACATTTTTATTAAACTATTCGTCAAATAATAGGGTAATTTAAGCTTTCTTCCTAAGAAAAACATTAAAATCCTAATATGATAAATAGACACTACGCTATACCTCCCTTCACAAGTTATATATTGATTACTTAAGTGCAATAAATCATGCCATTTGGAATTCATATTAGATTATATGGGAATACATTTGACATGGTATTCATAGTCCTTGTTGGTGAGGAGTTTCCTCCATGGAACATTTAGAACTATTACATTATTTGACTAGCATTCGCCTTCAAGAGAAATATTTGTGGCTGTTGCTACAATTTTCGGGTTAATTTTAATTTCTAGGTCACTCACATGGGATTTCCTCTAGTTAAAAGGGCTAATAAAATCTTTAAAGACCTCATTATATGTCACTAAAGAAATTTTAAAAATCCCCATGAGCTGACTTAGTGGAAAAAATCCATACATTTGTCATTGGATTCAACAAGTTTTTCCCCAATGAGGTCAGTTCACACCGTGGGAAAAATCTTGTGGGAAAAAGACTAGAAATAAAGTAATTGTAGGCTCCGGGAAATGAAAAGGCTAGACATCCAAACCCTAAGTCGCAGAGCCTTCGAGACAAAAATGAGAAGATATGAGATGATGTTTTTTGGAGAACCCTCTCGAAAAGCCTAAGTAATGAATTCAATAAATGTCATGTACTAACTCAAGTCAAGGCCATAATGACCTTGGGATATGAGCAATGAGTGACCATGGTCAAAATCCATATGAGAGTTGGTGTCACCATATGCTGACACTCAAGATAGGATTCTAGATTAGTTTATGACTAGGCATCATAACATAACATATCACCCAGAACCAATGTTTTCCATAAGTGTCAATCCATGAAATAAATCACCGAGAATCCCATATTTAATTTGATATCAATAGAGCATTAATCACTAAACATGACATGATTGAATCATTAAACTTTGTAAATAAAATATTTAAAAAAATGTGAAAATATATATATATATATATATTTATATATATATATATCATCATCATCATCATCATCATCATCATCATCATTATCATCATTATTGATTTGAACATTAAAACATTTAAAAGCATACATCATATGGAGATAAAATGATTAACATAAGAATCAATATGATAGTTTATAGAAGTTATCCTATTATCATTACAAACTCAACTAGGGCTACTACATAATCTTTGATTCTATAGTGGCCCTTAAACATTTTCTTGCTTTTAGGAGCAATGATGAATTCATTAACCACAACAATCAAAGGAAATAACCCTTACATCACCGACGAATGAAAGAATGAGCCATTTACTATAACACATATCATGGGCAAAAGTTGAATTCAACATATATGATCAAAATGACAATTAAAGGAAAAGATGTAGAAATAAATCCAATAACAATGCAATCAAATCAAAATAACAAAATGAATAAAATTTCTAAAAATTTCTCTTTATTTTTTCAAAAAAACATTTTAAACAACAAAAAAAATCACAATAACCCAAAATTATTTGGCCAAATTCCTAACAAATACACAAAACATAAAATAAATAAACAATATCAAATATAACTAATAATCATTTATTTTAAATATTATTTGAATGATGGAAAAAAAACTTTCCTAAGATCTTCTTAACTATCACACATAAAAAAATTTAATTAATTTTATAATAAATATTAATTTAAAATTTATTAAAAAAAATCTTCTTCCCTTTCTTAGTATCATAAAAATTGCAAAACACATAATCTCTATATAATATTATACAAATAATAATATTATATTACATATTCAAATTTAGCATATTTATTATCTACCATATAATACTAAATGCAACTAAAACAAAAAGTAGATATACTTTTATAAAGATAATCATTTATATATGGTTTTCATGCTTTATAATATTCTATTTTTCATAATTTATCACTTACATCATTTTGTTTTACTCTTTTAGATATTGATTTGATTAAAGTATTTTATATTTTATATTTAAATATGTTTTTTTCTTTTAAATTGATTTATTATTATAATTTTTTTATGCAATAGTTTTTAGAGAAAATTGTGTAATAGAAAGTTAAAATGTTCAATATTTTGGATAACACTATTATTAAAAATAAAAAGTCTGAAAAACACAAATAATAAAATAACTAGCAACTCTAAATATCTAAATTCAAGAAAGAAAAATTATAAATTAAAATTTAATATAAAAATAATAAATTTCTTCTTTAACACATAATTTTTCTATATATAATATTATATAAATAATCATTTATATAACCCTCTTATTTATATTCTTTATTTGAATATATTTTGCTATATATCCTGTCAGCCTAATTGCAACCAAAGCATTCCCTATATAATTTTATACAGAGAATTATTTGTATACACTTATAATATTTTATATAATTTATCTCACATCGCAATTTTTAATTTTTTTTAATTTCTTTGCTTTTGTCTTAGTCGATATTGTCATTTCTGCATATTCACATATTGCTTGTAGTGTAAGTTATGCATATTCTTCTGAAAAAAAAGTGATGCATATATTATTCATATGGTGCTTGCAATTTAAGTCATCCCCATATTATCACAACTGTAACTCTAATAATGTAACAACTCTGACAATGCTACATTAACAACGAATCACCATTACGATTTTTATTTATATCGAAAACTAAATATGAAATCATTTTTTTCGTAGTTAAATACTCCATCACTGATAATGATTTTCAAAATGAAATCATCCATTCCAACGAACTTAAATTTTATATTCAAAGTCGGAATGAAATGAATATATAGAGCAGTCAATTTCAATGAATCTGGAGACCATAATTGCATCCAATGTCGATTCTGATCATAGTATCTTTGTTCACTTTTCTATGCGAATTTTTAATTATAAATTTTGAATCGAAATTTTTGAGTATCCTTGAAGCTTAGAATTTTGAGTATCCAACATTGAACCGGGCCCATGGCGAGGGGCCCGAGTCGAAATCTCTGATCCAAACATCACCGTCGCCCATGTTCTTGTGCTCTGATTGAATAAGAATATCAACCGCACTTGTGTGACAATCTCAAGTGGATTATGAAACGAACATACACATATATAGCCATATATTAAATTTGTATACGTTGCCATATATTAATATATATACACAAGTATATAACTTCCCCACAACCTTAAGCAGATTATAAAAGATAGATAATTTTAGAAATTTAAATGAAATACCTAAAGCAAAATGCTTTATAATATTATAACAACTAATTAAGGTAACTCATTAAATTATGAAACACATTTTATCTAAAAACAATCATTTCAACTTATTTACAACTTACTTGATTTAACTTTAACTCTATATCTTTAGCAAATTTCAAGTGGGATTCGTTTGTTTTTATTTTTAAATTTCGTCCATGTATTTTTATTGATAGCAAAAAGTATTACATAAGAGTTATATTGAAAGTTTTTTATTTCATCATCCACTAGAAGGATTATGAGTTCACTAGTAATACCATATCCATATAGTAAACTACTATTAATAGGCTTTACAAAAAGTAATTACCTAATAACACCTGCAGATGATAGTATCTAGACATTTAAAAGACTAGATTAATATGATTTGTAAACATACAAAAAAACATAATAAAGATAACATCGGAGACAATATGGAAAACCTTCCAAAAATAGCAAGATAAATTGAGATCACTAGACAAGGTAATTTCCTTCCAACCATTTGTGTTGTGGAAATTTTAGTCCAAAATGATGACTGGTGAATGCAGAGAAGAGTTTTCTTGGGTGGTGTCCATAAGATGATCAGAGTTTGCATGAATAGTGTTGAGAGGCGAAGAGTTAATGACTCCTTCCTCTTCCTAATGATCATTTGTGTGAGTGTCTTATTTTGAAACAATAAAAAGTTCCATAGACTCGGTCTTACCATTATATCATCAAGGTTATATTTTATATCTCAAAATATTCTCTTAATCTCACGTGCCTAGCAAAGAGTTTGTAGTTATCAACTTTCTTGTTGGTGAATGCATGGAGATGGGTTACACTTTTGAGCGGAATGTGGTGGCGAAATTTCAAAATTTTACTATTTTATTGAATTGTAGCCCTCAAAATCTATATAAGAATTGTGAATTTTGATTCAGAGTTAAAATAAAATATGTGGAGAATTATGTTGTCATATTAATGATATTTTTTGCAAAAAAAATTAGTGTTGTATAATATGTCAATTTTCCATTAAATTAAATGCTTGTCCTTGTAAATTTTCACAAATATTAAGAGGTATGAGTGTGTTCACCTAGCATAACTTAGTCTAAAATGTGTAATTTTTAATATATATATATATATATATATATATATATATATATATATATATATATATATAGAGAGAGAGAGAGAGAGAGAGAGAGAGAGAGAGAGAGAGAACGAAGTTTTTTATATTAAAATTTATTTTTTTATGCAAAATTATATTTTATATTACTTTTCAAAGTTGACAAACTAATACTTCAATTACATTTTGTAGACACATGTGTTCATGTAAGCTTTTTTCTACTATTTAAATAAATTCAAAAACTAGGGATACCCTTTTGAAGAGAACTGATAAATAAATTTTTTTGTATTTTTTGTATTTTTTTTTTGTATATTTTATGTTATTGATTTTTTATTTAGCCCCTTTGAAACTGTCAACAAAGTTTCAAGCATTATGTTTAAAGAATTATATAAAAAAATATCATATGAATTCAGAAATATCAAACTCATATGTCATTGGATAGAGGGTTCATTCTCGAATCCAACATGATTAATTCCGCCACATAAGAACAAATTGTGCTTGGAGTTCGCTAGGGTACAAAATGGTGTTGTAGATAAATCTGTCGAAGTGTAGCTAAAACTCTGTTTTATAGGCCCTCAACACCAAATCGAGAAAACTCATATGTCATTGGATATATGGTTCCTTCCGAAATCCAACATGATCGATTTTTCCACTTAAGAACAAATTGCGCTTAGAATCCGCTAGGGTAAAAAATGGGGTTATAGAAAATTATGTAGAAAAGTAGCTAAAACTCTATTTTATAGGCCCTCAACAGCCCAATCAATCACTTTTAAAGCCCTCTATCAAGTGTTTGAAATTAAAATTTCAAATAGCTCGATCGAGGGTTTAAGAAGTTCTAGCCCATAATGTGGTTAAAGAGAGGCTCCATGAGGCTATAACTATAATAATTATCTGAAAAAATGGAAAAAAAAGCCTCTCAATACTTGTCTTTGAGCGAATTATAAAATTTATTTATTCCACACAAACATTTTTTTATAAATATTACAATATATAACAAACTCTAATTTTCCTTAATTATAAATCCAAATCTTATTTTATTTACTCATAAAATAATTACTAAGATAGAGATAACTTTCTATAAATAAAATTAACTTTGCTTTTTCAATTTTGAAATTCTTAAAAATGATCATTTTTTTGTTTTTTTAATTTTAAATATAGAATATTTTCATACTTAATCATTTATAAAAATTTTATGTATAAATTTTCAATAAAAATAAATCAAATTATAATAAAAAAATTATAAAAACAACAAATTAAACTACACTAAAATTTATAATACTATTATTTAAAAAATAATTTCATATTCACATTTAAATCTAAATCTTTCAAATTCAAATTATTCAAATAATGTTTTAAAAATTATGATTACCTTACATTATTATTATTTTAAAAATATATATTGCAAACCTAAGTTGGGAGTAAAAATTTCTATATATACTTCCACATTTTACAGGTTGAGAGAGATTTATAACTGCAAATGTCATTGCATCCATTATAACTATATTAATTATAACTTACAAATATTACAACTTCGTGAACAAGTATATATATATCTATGTGTGTGTGTGTGTGTGAGTATGATAATGACTGAGGGAATCATATTTATTAAATATTCGATGAATTTTATAAAATATACCTTTCTAACAATGTCAAATTTACATATTGCACTTATTCATATAAAAAATTATAATATTATTAAAATCAAATTGAGCGGGAGGCGTTCTGGGATGGGTGACCTCCTGGGATGTCCTGGTTACTGGGTGGAAGCCCCAGAAGTGATGATTAAGGCTATGTGATTCATTTCACTAGTTTCAATCCCACTTCTTCACCCCTGTGAGCATCACCTGAAGCAATGATTGCTAAGTGGACTATTCAAAAATCATGAGAAATTAGTCAGTTACGACTGCCTCTCATGTAAATGGTCATAGATGAATGACTTAATTAACACAGTTGAATCCCAAAAATGATATCTAATATAATGCACTGCGGAAACCCTTCATACTTAAATACAAAGAGTAAATGGAGCTCTTCTTGAATGGTTCATGAGGTACAATATTTGCTAAGGTTTTGTGAATGGGATAGCAAGCTAAGTGGGCTTGACTTTAGGGAAAACTCCATAGTTAAGTGTGATTGAGACAAAGGTGTTCTAGGATGGGTGAATCTCGGGAAGTCCTGGTTGCAGGGTGGAAGCCTCGGAAGTGATGACTAACACTATGTGATTCATTTCACTAGTTTCAATCCCACTTCTTCACCCCTGTGAACATCACTCGAAGCATTGAGTACTAAGTGGACTATTCAAAAATCATGAGAAATTAGTCAGTTACGAATACCTCTCATGTAAATAGTCATATATGAATGACTTACTTGAAACAATTGAATCCCAAAAATGATATCTAATATAATGCACCGTGGAAACCCCTCATACTTAAATACAAAGAGTAAAGGGAGCTCTTCTTGAATGGTTCATGAGGCACAATACTTGCCAAGGTTTTGTGAATGGGGTAGCAAGCTAAGTGTGCTTGATTTTGGGGAAAACTCCATAGTTATGTGTGATTGAGCCAGAGGTGTTCTGGGATGGGTGACCTCCCGGGAAGTCCTGGTTACCGGGTGGAAGCCCCAAAAGTGGTGATTTACACTATGTGATTCATTTCACTAGTTTCAATCCCACTTCTTCACCCTTGTGAGCATCACCCGAAGCAATGAATGATAAGTGGATTATTCAAAAATCATGAGAAATTAGTCAATTACGGCTACCTCTCATGTAAATGGTCATAGATGAATGACTTACTTAACGCAGTTGAATCCCAAAAATGATATCTAATTTTTCTTATGTTTAATCAATTTATTATTTAAATTATAACATTGAAAATTTAAATCATATTAAAAAATAATTTTGAAGTTACTAACCTATAAATATAAGAATATAAAAATTTCAATTGCAAGTGAAATAGAATCATTTTCCAAATCTATACACCAAAAAAGCTAGAAATTGATCCAAATGGAAAATGGCATCCACCCATGGTATCCATCCACCCATGTTATCCATCCACCCATGCACCGACCCATGGTATTCATCCACCGATGGTATTTATCCACCCATGGAATTTAGCCATGGTATTGTAAGTGGCATCCACCCACGGTATTCATTCACCCATGGTATTGTAAGTGAGATCCATCCATGGAATTTACTTATGGTATTGTAACAAAAAGAAGCTATAAGTAACAAGACCCATTTTGTAAAAGGGCAGATTTCCTACCACAAATTATCCCTTACAGTTATTTTCTCTTTGATAAATTTTTTTTGTGGTTTTATTTACTGTGTTCTCTCATTTTGTTGGCATTTTAATTTTTCAGATCTTGGGGGCCTCCCCCCAAGTTCTGGATCGGTGGTATCAGATTCAGGTTTCGAATCCATGGGAAAAAGGGTTTGAAGAATATTTCAATTTCAATTTTTTATAGCCATATTGGAAAAATTCCATGCAAGTTTCACAACCTCCATAGAGCATTTTCTTGGACAAAGGAGAAAGAATTTTTGTTTTTTGTCATTTTTTGGGCAGCGAATTTTTCGAGTCGATCTAAAAATATTGGTTGAATATTTTCAGTAAAAAAATAGTATATCTGGATTTCTTGTGAAAAAATACCCAATTTCAAAAAAACAATTGGTTTAATCGGAGTATGGATGAGGGAGATATCGTTCATTTAAAATCGATAGTGTTGCAGAAAGTTTTCTGACGACAATTCGTGGATGGCAGCTCTACTGTCATATTTTGTAGATTTTAGTGAAAAATTTTAGATAATTTATTATATATCTGAGCTCCCCTTGAAAAATTACACGATTTCAAAAAAAACATGTCGAATCAGAGTCCGGATGAGGGAGATATCGCTGATTCAAAATCAATAATGTTGCATAGATTGTTGTGAAAACAATTTTTTGATGACATCTATCCTGTCATTATTTTGTAGCTTTTAGTGTGAAATTTCAGAGAAATGGTTATATATATAAGCTCTACTTGAAAAAACACTCGATTAAAAAAAAACATCCATTCCAATAGGAGTCCGGATGAGGGAGTTATCACTGATTTAAAATCAACGATTTTTTCATAAATTTTGTGATGGCGGAACAATTGTAGCATGAATCTAAGTTTCCAAAGTCTCCATATAGTTATTTCAAACACAAGGTAAGATGCATAATGATAATTATATTTAAAAAAACATTTTATAATAAATATTCTGAGTTATATTGACCGATTTATGCCTATTTTAAATCTGGAGCACCATTCAGAGTGGGTTCCCTTTAGAGACGTGCCCTCCTACCCCGCTTTAGTAGGCACCTGCTTCACATTCATCAGTTTCAACATAGCTGCATTCAACTTGGATTATTTGGAGATGTGCCCTCCCACCCCATGCTATGTAGGAAGTTTCTACTTCATCAACAATCAGCATCACGGTTATGGGTCAACCGTACAAAATCCTTCTCATCAAATTCCATTTGTTAGGCCGCACACTGTTAGTATCACAGTTTGTCACAATAATTACAGGGTATATCTATCCTCGGATCTTCGTTCGTCATCGTTCTGGGTCATCCACAAACCACACTTCATCAAAGTCCATTTTCTAGGACACACATTTTTAACATCACAATTGGTCATAAGCAATATAGGGTATCTCTATCCTCAGATTTTTGTTTTTCATGGTTATGTGTCATTCAAAAACCCACACTTCATAAAAGTCCATTTGCTAGGCCGAAAATTTTCAATATTACATTTGGTCACAAGTATTATAGGGTGTCTCTATCCCTGGATATTTGTTCATCATGGTGATGGGTTAACCACACAAAACCTTTCTCTTCAATGTATCTTCATTTTCAACAAGGGCTTCTTAGGAGGGAACCTCATGCAATGGGGACCATTGCTTCTTAATGAGGAAGGAATGATCTGAATGGAAAATGACATCCATCCATGGTATCCATCCACCCATGTTATCCATCAACACATGGAATTTACCCATGGTATTGTAAATGGCGTTGACCCATGGTATTTATCCACCCATGGAATTTACCCATGGTATTGTAAGTGGAATCCACCCATGGTATTCATTCATCCATGGTATTTACCCACCCATGGAATTTACCTATGGTATTGTAACAAAAAAAGGCTATAAGTAACAAGTTTCATTTTGTAGAAAGACAAATTGTCCACAACAATGTAGCCCTTACAGTTATTTTGTGTTTAATAAAAAAAAATTGGTTTTATTTACTGTATGTTCTCCCCTTTTGTTGGCATTTTAATTTTTCAGATCTTGGGGGCCTCCCCCCAAGATCTGGACCAAAAATGTTATGAGAAATTAATCCGCATCATTTTTAATTACCTATTCAAATGTAATTAGTAATTAAATTTGGTTTTTTTCTTTTTAACTATCAAATAGTTACAATTTTAAAGTTTCCATATCATTATTGATATTTACACAAATTTTACAATTTCTAGCTTTAAGGCTTGAGCCTCGATCTATCGATAAAGCTCAATCGAGCTTCTAACCTAGGGTTACACAAGATATTGATTGAGATTTAGTTGTAATGCTCGATCGAGCCATCTTTTTCATCTAAACACAACCTCTCTTTCCAAAAAGTGTAACTCAACTTTATACTTTGTGCCTTGTCATGGATGGTCATGCTAAGTAGCATCTCCATTTGAAAATTTTGGGTGATGAGGAATATATGTTGATTTCATTTTTTCCATAAAATCCACAGGAAAAATATAGGCGCAAGAATCCAAGCTCTATCAAGTATAATATTATAGAAATTGGAAAGAGGCCAATTATTGATCAACTCAAGGGGGGAAGTCTTCGATGAGAAAGGTTTTAATAAAAGTTCCTGGGCTATAGGACAAGGGTGGAAAATATGTTCATGGTTTTCTTTGTTATATAGTCATAAGAAACTTAGTGAGGGACCAATCTAATCCCTCGTGAGAATCTTATCACAGATTTATTTTTTTATATGGAGGATAATCTAAGGAAAATAATTTATCTTGGGCTAAAGGAGGGGGATTTTAATTAGAAATAATTGGTCTCTGGAGAAACACTCTCCTAGTAATTAGACACAACAAGTTGACTGTGTGATTTCATAGCACAGTGTGTACCTTAAGATGTTCTTAGAAGAAATTATGGGAAATTGATGTCAAGATTCATCCCAAAAGTGAGTAGTTTTTTCTTTTCTATATTTTATTCCACAAGTATCGATATTCTTGCATCCAGTGCCCCAAAATTTTGGATTATAGAACAATATTCATAGTTTTTGGATCTCAGAGTATGACTGCTAATTTTTGGGGAGAAATAAATTCTCCCACAAAACTAGTGGCCACTTTTTCCTTTTTTTTCTCCTCCCCATAAGAAAGTTTGTTGAAGGACATCATTTTGAGGAATCATGCTTTTAGGTTTTTCAATGGAAGATAGAAGATATATGGATAAGGCATGAAATGCAGATTTAATGAGGCTAGTTTTTCGAACTATGTTAAGTGAGTGGAAAGTATAGCTATTGAATTGGTTGGTAAAATTTTGAATGAGGTTAGAACAAAATTTGGTACAAAGGGAATTAAAAGCTAAAGGGGTTCCTATATAGGTAGTGGGTAAGGTGATTTTACCAAGGCCAAAGGGATTAGTGATATGACGTTGAATAATAGGGGAAATATTGAAGAAGAAGATCTTGTACTCTTGTGAATTTGTTTCCATGTGTAAGGATTTTGTGAAATCATCCATGAATTTTCAAAGGATAATGATTCTTGAATAGTTTTAACATCCATGATAATTGTATCATCCATAAATTTTTGGAGTGAAGCCTTATCATTAGATTTGGAGAAGGGTAGAACCTTAATGGCACTAGTAGTGACAACTTGTTTTAAGGCCCATTCCAGCCCTTCAGTTTCAAAGATGAAGATAATGGTGGAAAGAAGATTGCCTTAATGAATTAATCTAGAAGGATTGAATTCCTTAGAGGGATATCCATTAAATAATATAAATAATAAGGTATATGAGATAAGGGAAAGAGTTACACTACAAATGACCTTCAAATGAGCTCAAAGGAGAAGGACACATGGAAGGAAGAAATTGACCTAGATAGAGACCTATTTTGCCACGGTAACACACCCTAGAGATTGCTAAGATGAGTTATAATGCTTCCCTGCCTCTTGAAGGGAGTGTTAGCGCCTAGGTTAACACATTGTCTTGCCTAAAGGGAAGTGTTACCTATGTTTCATGAAGAAAAAAGGAAAAATTCCGCAGTAATTGACTGACATTTCCATCTTTTTCTCAAGGAGTCAGTCCAAAAAGTGGGAAACCTGTGGTACAAGCCTCTGATTAGACATTTCTAAGCCTAAATAAGCATCCAAAGAGGGGAAAATCTAGAAAAGCATGGAAACATCATGGATTTTTCCCTATTTGAACCAATGGAGAAGAATTGCAAGGTTGATCCTCCCAAACTCTTATAAATTGGAGGTTAGGGCTCATTGTCAAAGGTCGAAAGGTTGATTGTGTGAGGAGCAAAATTTTGTTGTTATTGTGAGGTTTCATGTTTGGCTTGGTTCATTGAGAATTATTGGCCTAACCATTTTCACACATGGATATTGAGGAGAGAGAGCTTGGAGTCAGAGGAATGAGGGAAGCTTAACCATACTGATGGTTGTAATATTTCTTCCTTAAATAATAGAACTACCTCTATTTTTTCCACTTGGTGTCTTATGTTGCATCTATTAATTTATTTGTTTAAGATACATGTTATAAGTGGCTTATATTTACATGAATCCTTGTTTGATCATATACCTATTTTATTGTTTGTTGTGATAATACTGTGAAGATTACGCTAGTTCATTGTTTGCTTGCAAGATTCAGACTTGGAGACGGAGAGGAGGACTTCCGCCGCACTGCATTGCACTCTCCAACAGATATTCCTTATACATTGAGGTAATCCTTCTCTACTTCACTTTGTAAAACAATAATTAGTATTGGCATGCATGTATTATCTTTGTGAAAATTGCAGCTAATCTAATTATCTTCTTTTGATCCCAGGAAGGCCCGAGAGGGATTTTACTCCATCTACCACCTGTGAATTTTATCCCTTAGAATAATTGGCAGATCCATTGGGGACTAATCCTTAGTTCCCGATTTTTTATCTCCAAACCCTTGGTTATTTCCCTCTACCACTTCCTGTTCTACTCGCATCCCTTTATGACCATTTCATCCGCTCACATTGTTTAGAACAAGCCTTGCCCGACCATTATTTTCAATGTATCCTCAGCAACACACCCCCTGTGTGTGCTCAAGAGCATTATAATGCCACCCCTGCTTGATAACACTACATTAGTCGAGCTATTAACACACTGTATCCTTTGCTAGGTAGTGTTACTTAGCCTAAAACTTTTTATTTCACCCTTGTTGTGATTTCCATGGCTATTGAGTTGTTGGCTGTTAGTCTAGTTTCTGTATACTAGATCTCTGTGCTTGGTGGCCTACTAGCATATTAGTTTTTCTTGTTGAAAATTTAGCTTAGTTGCATTTAATTTTTGAAATTTTTTTTTTTTTAGTTTTTCTGAGATAACTGATTAAATTCTCTAAATTTTGGGTTAAATAGTTGTTAGCGAGGATTGGTATCTGTATATTTTATAGGCTTAAATGAATTATTGGATGTTTTATGTTGCATGGATGTATGAAAAAATTCTCCTTATAGAAATAACTCTTTCATCGAACTAAATCTAAAAATCATTTTCTACATGGTTTGAGTCTGAGTCACATAAAAATTCATAGGTCCAATCCCCCTTCGGAGACTTAAATGAAAGTAGAATAAAATGAAGCGCTAATAAAAATCAATCAATAACTCTTTTCTGAGCTTATATAAACATTACTACAAGTAGGATCTTGGGATAGACAGAGTGAGAAAAATTCCCAACATTTCAAAACTTGAGACTAGTGTCATTAAAGAGTGAAAATCTTGTTGCACTCATAATATTGGGACCACTCCACTCATAATGGATTTAAGTGTGAGACAAAATTTATGTGTGTGAGAAGGTAGCCCGCCTTCGATCGCATAAAAATGGGAATTATGTGTATTGGGGTTCCCCTCGGGGATGTCGAAACTAGATCGGGGTTCCCCTAGTAATGTTTGTGATTTGAGGTATCTATAATTTCCATACTTCTAGGGACGTACACAAGGTGATTGGGGCAGGCTACCCTAGTACCTAACACAAAGGACCTACTCTGTCTTTAATTTTTGGGAGGGTACTCATATTCACGAGAGTTCTTGGCCCCATTATCTGAGGTTCGGGTGAAGCTCAAGAATAACCGTAATTGCACATATGACCATCTCTCTCTGTTTTCTATTGTGATACAGGTTTCATCTCCAGTTAATGGTCTTTCTCAAATAGGTTCTTACCCCTCTGGCTGCTTGATTGATTGACTTTAGAGTTCTTTTTTTAGGTGTTTGGTTCTACTATCATTGAGAATTAATAATATATCACATTAAAATTTTCATAAAATTTACTAGTCATCATAGCATCCTTCGACCCTCGTCATATTTCTTGGTGGAAACGAGGTCTCTCTCCATTTAAGCTAGGGGAGTTGTCGAGTCTCGGTGACCCAGAGCCTTCTTTGGAAGAGAAGTCACCAGTGTTGACCCTTGATTCACACATTTCACCTCACATTACGGATTTTCCTAAGGATACTTTCATGGAAGGAGTTGTGCCTCCTTATAATCCTCCTCTCACTCACCCATTGGGGCCACTATTGATTTAGG
Organism: Pinus albicaulis; assembly: GCA_034641835.2. NCBI lineage: Eukaryota > Viridiplantae > Streptophyta > Pinopsida > Pinales > Pinaceae > Pinus > Pinus albicaulis. The sequence continues at coordinate 1,394,968,854 of CM076581.1, forward strand.
TAGCACCAGTACCAGCCATGTCTTTAGCTGCACCCACATCCACTACACAGTCGGTGACCTATGGGTCGTTTCCATTGTTGGCCTCCCCCGCTAGCTGTCAGTTCTTCAAAGCTGACTAGAAACACCCTAGCAGCCAGAATATGTCTAGTCCTAGCAACGTGGTCACAACATCTATGAGTGTAATTCTAAACTCTTTAGTATTTTCTCCTTTCGTATCTGCTCCAGGAATTCCAAATTCCACTTCCACTAGTAGGGCTACCATGGTTCTTTAGGTAACCCTTTCAATTGGAATCCCTTGTTGAGTTCGAACACCTCAGCTTCTATGTTGGGGGGTTGTGTTACCAACACTTACATGCAAGGGGGGACTTCTGTAACCCTACATTATATGATACAAGAAAATCCATCCATTGTTAAAGCTATTCCTCTTAGGGGTCAACCTTATGGTGTAGGGTCTATGCCAATGGTAAATTACGTGACTAGTAGTATACCACAAGAAAACTGTATCTCGTCTATTTGGGCAACCCTTCCCCAAAACCAATTGGGGAAAGGGGGAAATTATTACCTTGGGGGAAACTAGTCATTTTTCCCATAGTACAATATCCCCTATGGACAACAACCTTACATACCTACACCTACAATACCTGGAAATTATTATCAGACAAGCCCTACTTATCATGTTGGAAACACTTTGATGGGATGACCCTACGGTCCAATTGGTTAGTGAACACCTCCTTGGTTAGAATCAGGGGAAACAATGAAATTTCCATTCTTGGATGCCTTAGACATCCCCGATATATATAAACTAACCAACGATTCCATCAATCATAACCTACTTTGGCCTCCAGTACCACATAATATTCCATCAGATATCCCTAAGTTTGAAGGGAAACAAGGAGATGATCTGGCTACACATATCACCACCTTTAATCTATGGTCTGTTTCTAATTCCATGGTGTACGATAGTATTCAGCTCAGGCTCTTCTCTTCACCCTCATGGGAAATGCTACCAAATGGTACATTAAGTTACCATGAGCTGTAGTCAATACTTTTGGTGCCTTAGCAATGGAATTTATCAAAAACTTTCAACTACCTATCCGATGCGAAACTGGAACAGAAATTTTAACCTCGCTGTGAAAAGACACTGCCACCCCCATCTCCGATCACATTTATGAATGGAGATGTAGGTGGAGGCTAGTCAAAGTGCCAATCTTGGATCATCTATTATCGAACTGGTTTAATAAGTCACTCCTTCCTCCCCTTGCTAAGGACGTTTTCCTATCGGGTGTGGTCACAGAGGACCAATCCATCGATCATGCACAACATGTGAATCTTGTCTATTCACAATCTAGCACGTTTTATGAGTTACTCTCCCATGCCCCTGGAAACCCTAATCCTATCGCTACTCAGAAACCCGGAGCACATGCCGACGGCCTCATTGGCACAACTTCCGGTGTTGTTGTAAAATAGCTCAGCGAGCATGCTTCCCAACCATATTTGGCTGCCAATTTCCCTACCCAATCGACTACTCTTCCCACCATTGAGGTATAGTCTATGTAGTATACACATAAACATAGTAGTAAGAATAATAAGAAAAGGAAAAAAACTTCTCCTTCTGAAGAGAAACCCAACACTTAGAATAATCCAAATGATAGAAACAATGCTAAAAATAACAAAGGGAAAGAAAAAACTATCATATTCCCTTGCAAGATTTGTACGGAGGAAAAATTGACATACAAATTTCCTCGACTTAAATAATGCAAATAATTTATCACACAAAAGGATTATGGAAGGACACTTTCTGTCCTTCACAACCCTTTCCCTAATTTGCAGCAACAACAACGTATGGTTGCAAACTCACCACAACACCCAAAAAGGGGCAATGATAGTGCTCATCCTTCTAGTGAAGGATCATCTGCCGTTTATGGCATGGATACTATTGAACTCCAAACCCAAGCCAAAATCTATGGATATTTAGTCATTGATGCTCACAAACCTAGTTCAAGCTCGAATCCACTGTCGGCCAACGATATTCATATTGAAAGGCCTGTTGCTGACTCTGTCATTCGTCCCCTAAAGGGGACCATTCGATGCATGACTCATAACACCTATGCACGTGCTACCCATAACTACAACATTGTAGAAGACTTGGCGCAAGCACCATTAGCTATGTCTGCACTCGAAGTGTTGCAAACCTGTGAAGCGAAAAGGAAAGCTTTGGTTTTGGCCATTGGTGGAATTGACCCCCAGGATTCTATGCTACCCATATTTGACATGGAAAAATGCAAAAGTATCCTTTCCCATTACTTTATTTCCAAGTTCAAGTTGTGTCGAAAGGCAGGCCAATCCATCGCACTATCATACACAAAGGTGCTTCAACCTACGTAATGTCAACTACGTGCTAGCTTGCTTTGGGTTCTCCTACTTTGTCTCCACCGTCGAATTCCCTCAAAGCATTCAATGGTCAGACTTTCCTACCAATAGGATACCTTGCTAGCTACCACATTACACTTAGTGGGAAAATGATAACTTTGGACATCGAAGTTGTAGATCGTCATCTCAAATATAATCTCATTTTGGGTAGCAGTTGGTCTTAGGCGATGACTGCCATTTTCTCTTTGGCTTTCTGACTCATCATTTTTCCTTTGGATGGGAAGATAGTTATAGTGGACCAGCTATCCTTCTGCACCCCAGATTATTCCACATTACCTAGCAGAACCATACTCTTATTAGGAGGAGCTCCTAACTCTTACATCAGCATTGATACCAGTATTTTGAAGGCATCTTCCTTTATGGGTTTCTTTTCTCTCCCGCCACCTGTGGTTCCAAAAATGGTTTCAATGATATCCACCATCTCAAATGGATTTATCGATCCCTGGATCCTACCAGCGCCTTTAGAACTTGATTCGTACAGAGATCAGATGTCATTATCACCAACTGAGTTGGCTTATCAAGCCATCCAATCAGCATCTAAACCCTCCACTGCTTTGGTTTTGACCAATGGTACCACCCTCCCGCCCAACACTGTTCCTTCTAACTATCTCCTCGATGAAGTCCTACCTTCGGATGAAGCTATCTGAGAGTTCATGTCTCTAGAAGAACGACCTTGGGGAGAATTTCACCATTGTGCTTTAGTGTCTTATTCAGATGTCATCACTATACAAATCCCACCTTTTGACCCACTTGAGATCATTCCATCCACGTATACGGTTGTTCAAACTATCGACGTGGAAGGAAAAATGGGAAATCTTTATAATGCCATGCTCATAGATATATCGGTGTTGAGGAGGTAAATCCCCTCTGCGGACAGAGGCAATCCCTACTAGCCTAGATCGGGTCTAGAAAAAATCAAACACGCTACAGTGCAGGTTCCTAATCGTAAATAAAACGACTTGCGAGGAAGGCTTACCTAGAATCCAACGCTGTCGTTTGTAGAAGAGGTGGCGCTCCCGTTCCTTTGCCCTGGCAGATCACAATCCTCACGATCTCCGTGATCGGACACCTGCACATGCAAGAAATAACACAAACGCAAGCATAAAATCCAGTATATACAACTATATGTCAGTCGAAGAGGACATAACTCATGAACATGATCAAGAACAAGAGTGGAACCATAACCGATAGTCGCTTCTCATTAATGAGTCAAAAGAAGAATACAACCATAGCTTCGACGCCAAATTCTCCTTTGGCGGGTCGTCAGCAGAGCATGTCTCGATAAAGCCTGTCAAGGATGGGACAAGCCTCTCTCTCCGGGTACTTGGTAATAGTCTCCTTGCTTGGATTTGGCCTTAAGGGAATCAAGAAGCCTCTTGCAGCATAAGGATGTGAAAGCTCTTGGGAACTTGGAGATTAGCTTGCCATGAAAATGAGCAAGCTTTTATAGAAGGAGGAAGGGGAGTTGGGATCCCTATAATTATGGGATTGGCCCTATCATCAAGGAAGCTTCCATGAGAGGTGGCAAACCACTTCCTCTCTATGGAAATCCGTAGCCAAACCTCCCAACTGAAGATAGATATCAGTCCAGGGATCTGTTAGGACGAAACTTCCGCCTTTTATTTTTAAAAAACACCTCTTAATATGGTTGGCGCGGGTGCGGCTCTATGACAGAGCACCAATTGGCGCACCCTCTTTGGAGGATTTTCCCCCTTGGCGCGAGGGCTGAACTGTGGAACCACGCCAATGAAAAAAGAGCTATTTTTAGGGTTTTTTGCAGGGAGATGTTTTCAAGGAAATTAAAGATCATCTTCAGAGGGATGCAATGAAAGTATTTTCAAGCCTTGTCTCTGCTCACAGGTCATGGAATGAGCCCTCCAGTGTGCGGGATGGGGATTGTAGGGACGGTGACAAATTGTTGTGTAACAGATGCCCCCTAAAGCATGAGGCCTGAGAGAGAGAGAGGGGTGAAATGCTTTATGAGAACATGCCGACTGAAAACACTGCCATCGGAAAACCTGCGAAGCGAAGTACAACTGATTTCTCAGATACATGATATATATGTGCGGTATGGGCGCAGCCATCCATAAAAGAGTATACAATAATCTAGATCCAAGGCATGGACGCAGCCATCCAGTGGGGATCGATAAATAGACTCAGGTATGGTCGCAACCATCCAATCAATGAGTCATGTAAACAATCATAATAATCCACAAAACCGCAGCCTGGATTACAACAGACACAATCCAGGGTCTTGCGCTCCGTCTCGACCCGAACAAAGTACAAGTTTAAGCATGCAAATATGTGAGCTGAAGTCGAACATGCAAGAACATCGCCTGATTACCAGCCAATGATGAAAGTTGTTAACAGACGCGAGAGGAACCACCAATAATGACAATGGCCCTCAAGATACTATAGGTACAATCTATGGCGTGTGAATCAATGAGCTGGCGTCGAACACCCGTAGAGTCACTCGATCGGAGGCCAATGATGAAAACCTCACGTCGAATGCGACGAACCTGCCATTGAGGCATGCGGGCTCCAAGGTACCATAAGGGAGTCTCTAGATCAACTTCCCGGATAATGGGATGAAGTTGACAGGAAGTGACCTTGATCGAAGGTGGGCCATAGTGTTTCCCACATCATCGACACGAGACAGAGGAACATGATGTCTTTTGTGAATCAGGATCAAACGAGAATCAGACGGAGGTTGATATTTGCAGAGGTCAACTTCTCTTGAACATATAAACGACACGACAGTGGACTTGGCAGTATTTGACATCAACGGATCAGAGGTCATGGCGACGAGGCAAAGAATAGATGAGAGGTCAAAAGGGATTATCCAAACCCACAGAGGCAAGTGAAGAATGAGATGAGATGTCCCCAACCCGACACGAATGCAGACAAGTGCCATGTTCAAGAGCAACATACTGCCGACACGACAATGATGCTGGTTCCATTTTCCCCCACCATTTCTGGCGAGTACCCCAATTATTTTTGATAACAAGCCTGAAGGGGATAGCATATGCTTGTAATATATGTCCGCCCTTTGGGCGAATCCATCCTAGTACATTTAACGATCCCTAGGAAGGAGGAACTCGGAGAATGTCATTTCGACTGAATCCAATGTCATCAGGGTTTAACGAGTCTAACAAAGGAAGAACTTGGCATATTTTCATATTTAGAGAGTTTGAAAAGACAGCAGAAAAGTAAACTCCAGCAGTCCCTTTTCGTAGATAGTTCCTCGGACCCGAAAAGGTAGAAAACAATATCCGAGAAAACCTCCAAGTCGTGATAGGCTAGGGTATTCCTTTTTCGTAAATAATCCATCCCAGCTCGAAAAAGGGGTAAACGTATACTGGGTGGATGTCGATTCGTGTCCACTTTAATGAGATTGAAACGACAAGGCCCTCAGCAATCTTTTCATGTTTAGAGAGTCAGAAAAGAGCTGAAAGATGACTCCAGAGTGACTTTTTTGTGTATTTACCAAGTCCGAAAAAGTATAAAATACAACTCGTTTCACCATCTAAGTTGCGTGAAAGACCTGTTACTGCACAAAAAGACAAGTGTAAAACCCATTTTCGACAAAATATATTAAAATATTCAGAAAAATAACTTTCAAGACCTATTTTGAATTCAAAAATTTATAAATATGTCAAATGGTAAAAACAAAATTACTTTTTACTATTTACCTCACCGAAGAGCAGCAGTGGTCCAATTTGTGTGCGAACTTCTGACAGCGATTGCGACCGATCTGGGCTACCATTCAGATTCCCGTTAGTTCCAGGTAAGAGGCGCTTCTTTGTGCTCTATTTCAATCTGTTTTTTCTAGTTTTCCATCATGCATTAGATTTCTGTAGCAACTTTTTAAATTTTTAGGGCTCCGCTCATTGGCGTGGGTATTGGGCACGGACCTGCGGCAATGGGCTTTTATACGCAAAGGGCTCGCGCCGACTTGCGCAACTGTTCAGGAAACAGCCGCGCCAGCGGTGGAACCCAAATTTTTGCCTAAAAATTTGAGATTTTAATCAATTTGGATGAATTTTGAAGCTCAACAGAGATCTAATTAATGGTTTGTGACCATGTTGATGCAGGAAACCGAGAAAAATGGTGATTGAGTGGAAAGAGAGGGAGCACGGTCAAGAGGATGAACAAGCCATGAAGAATGAAACTTGCATGAATGCCCTCAAGAACTCTGGGCTAAAAGAGTTCTTCCTGACACCTTGTTTACGAGCTCAGCCCGAGCTCCTATAGTACCTGATCAGCATATGGGACGAACAAGAACAAGTGTTCAAGTTACGGGACCAAGTATTAGAACTGGAGGTATCTGACATATACTTCATAACCAAATTATCACGCAGAGGTCCAGTGCCCATATTGACAGGGAGAAGACCGTCTGGTGAGAAGATGGAGCAAGTGATGGAACGAGTGTGCCCGAGGGCACGACTGGGATCTGGAAGTGGGAAAGTAGACATTCACACCATTCCCGATCTGGCACTGAGAGTGGTGCTGCATACCATCATGCGGGCTGCGGGGTCGCAGGCACCGCACGAGGCAACAAAGGCCCAACTTTTGCTAGCCTCAGAGTGTATGACTCCCCTATTGTTTAACTGGGCCACAGCAGTGACGATAAACATGAAAAGACAACTTACGAAATGCACGCAAGCCAAGCTGAAATAGTTTAGCTATGGTTCCATCCTGGTATCGTTCATTCTGGAACGATTACCAATCTTCCAGGGCCAAGGGGCCATAGTAGCTGAGCCGATTCCACGAGAGCCAAGAATGGCTCGCTGGGCAGCACTAATGCCCAGAGCTGGAGGAGGCCTACAGATGTCCTGGAGGCTGGAGTTTTTTGGGTGGTTGCGGCGTCAGTTGATTGTAGTGGAAGACTGGCCATATGCAGGAACCGATTTCACTGGAGACCCAGATCTCCCACTACCGGAGGGAGATGATTGGGACGAGGAGTTGGGTATGAGCTCTTCTCTTTTTGATTTTTTATGTTTTATAATTTTTTGGTGATACATGTTCTTCCTGACACATTTTATACGTATGCAGACGTGGGCCCAGAGAGACCAGCCGGTATGTCTCCTATCGTGCGGAGCACTCTTCCCGCACCTGATCCCCAGGCAGAGGGTGCAGAGGGGGGGAGTTAATCCAGAATCTTGAGGGCATTGCCCAAGGGATCCCAGACTATGCCCGGCTGGCGGATGTACCGATGGCGTACCAGAGACATACGGTGGGAGTGCCTAGTCGCCTCCACCGAATTCTGAGACGCTTAGTGCGTGCAGTCACTTGTTATCATGAGCACCATGCGGATTAGACTCCTAGGGCTTTTATCATGCATATTTTTTGAGAGACATGTCGTCTCTGGATGTATTAAGACAAACATGTATATTTTTTTGATTCACTGTGATGCACACTATGCAAACATTCGATATCTATATATATACATATCTATTTGTCGATGGATTTTCCTTTTACATGTGATGATGATTTACAAATTGCGCAAATGTCTATCTAGCACCAAATTAGCTACTGCATCTGTTAATGTATTCATATGCCTGGGTATATGTTGATATGTAATATAGTCAAAATTTCTTTCCAGTAAACGAATACGCAGATACAAATGTAAAATGGATGGGTTTCTGACCGAATAATGACCGTTCAGTTGTAATACTACAAGTTGTGAGTCTAGATACATAAGAAATTCACGGATACCAAGGTTTACAGCCTCAGTTAATAATTATAATACAACACTATATTCCGCAATGTTATTTGTAGTATGTCCCAGACACACACCTTGCAGGTTGACCAACTCACCAGCAGGATCATAGATTACCCAGGCTGCCGAAGACAGGTTCCTGGTACTGCGGGAGGCACCATCCGCGAAACCAGCAAACGGACGGATGGACATTTGCACAATCAGGAAGACTCGATTAGCAGAAAGATGTTTACATCGCAAGCCACACCACACATGCACACAAATGAAAAACACACACCTATGTACACACACCACACCAAAAATCACTTCAGGCGTAGTATTTTTTTAGGTACAGCCCATTCCTGGGCTACGCCAGCGGAACTCCTTCATAATCTATAAGCTCATAAGCCCCATTCTTCAAAACACGTTTTACTATGTAGGGCCCATGCCACATAGGTTGGAACTTACCAGCCCCAAGCTTGTCATGCGCTTGATCGTATAGGAGGACGAGATCTCCTTCGATAAAGGAACATGGAGAAATGGATTGATCAAAGTGAGCTTTGACCCGCTTCTTTTGTGCTTCAATGACTAAAGTAGCTAAGCGGCAGGTTTCATCTAACCATTCCAGATACAAAAGATGCTCTTCCTCAGCAGAAGTATCGGGTAGAAGTTCCACAACTAATTTCAAAGAAGGAATCTCGCATTCAACCAGAAGAGTTGCTTCTAGACCATACACCAATTGAAATGGTGTGAATCTAGTTGCACTCTTTGCAGACATCCGGTATGCCCATAGAGATGAGAAAAGTTGGAGGTGCCAATTGGATTTGTGAATACCAACTGTTCGTTGAAGCATAGTGACCAAAACCTTGTTCACTGCTTCAACCTAGTCATTTTCCTGAGGGTAATATGGCGTTGAGCTATCGTGGCGTAAGCCCAACTTTGAGGTCAGCTCGGCCATCATATAATCTCAGAAATGAGTACCATGGTCAGTAATGATGGCTTGCGGGACCTCGAAATGTGCAATGATGTGGTTGAATATGAACTGGGCAGCTGTCTTACCGTCGGTAGCTAGTGTAGGCATCGCTTCAGCCCACTTGGTGAAGTAGTCGACAGTGACAATTATATACGCATGCCCCCCGGCCGACTGAGGGTTACACCTCATAAAATCCACGCCCCATTTCGCAAAAGGGACGATGGTAATAACATGATGCAAAGGGAGAGGTGGTGCGCGCATCTTGCGCTAAAACACCTGGCACGCGTGACATTTACGGACTGCAATGATACAGTCTTTGAATACGGACGGCCAGAAGTAACATGCTCGCAGAATTTTCTGGGCAGTAGCATATCCGGACATATGTCCACCACAGGCGTCACTGTGGCAGTCATTTAGGACCCTTTCAGCCTCTTCCAAGGTTAAGCACCGACGGAGCACCGAATCTACTCCAACAGGGTATAAGGTATCTCCTATGATGCGATAGGGTTGAGACTGATGCCGAATTTTACGTCAGGCATATTTAGTCAACTCTGACCGAAATGTGGAGGTCTGAAGATACACGATATGTCGCCATACCAAGGGTCACGAGTACTGATGAGGAAAATATTTTCGTCTGGGATATGATCCTCGGAGTGTGAATGAGTGGAGTCTATCGGGAGTGAGCATATGAGATCCGCGAAAACAAGTGATTTGGTTGACTTAGCAGTGGTGAACTCTAAGTCAAACTCCTGCAGGATGACAATCCATTTGGATTATTTTCCCCCCAGTAATTTTTGAGAGAGAATATATGTCATGGGGTTGCAATCCGAAACCACTGTTATCGTACGCAACAGGATGTAGTGGCGAAAACACTGCACAGTGTGTACTGCGACTAATGCTAACTTCTCGACATGAGCATAACACGTTTCTGTATCGAGAAGGTTTCATGATAGATAATAAACAACATGTTCATTACCCTCATCATCATCCTGCACCAGAACCATAGCTATGGTGCTAAACGCGGCGGCGAGATACAAAGTGAAATCACGACGATAGTCCGGAGGACGAAGCAAAGGAGCATTAATGAGTAACGTCTTCAGCTTCTCAAAGGATTTTTGAGCAATTTCGTCCCAATGGAAGGGAAAATTCTGCTTTAATAGGTGCGTGAATCCTTTGGCCACCTTGGCGTAGTTCGGGATAAAGCGTCGAAGGAAGTTCGCTTTTCCCTAGAGACTCTGCAACTGATATAATGAGGAGGGTGATGGGAGGATGATGATAGCCTTGAACTTTAAAGGGTCAAGGCGAATTCCATCTTTGGAGACTATGAATCCCAAAATATGGCCAGAATCCACGCAGAAGACGCATTTATGAGGATTAAGCCTAATATTGTAGCACCTACAGCGAAGGAAAATCTGGCAGAGGTGTTCAGGGTGATCCTCTCACCTAGCTGAGTGAGCTGGAAAGTCGTCCAGATAAGGCTGAACGATGTGGAAAATGTCATGGAAAGCGTAAGACATCGCACGCTGAAAATTGGCTCCAGCGTTCTTCAAGCCAAACGGGAGCTTTTTATATGCGAAAGTACGCCACGGACAGATGAATGTAGTCTTGTGCTGATCCTCAAGTGCAATATTGATCTGATTATGCCTTGAGAAACTGTCCATCAAGGAATAAATCTCACTTCCGGAACATTCGTCAATGATCTGGTCTATGAACGGAGTGGGATAGTTATCTTTTGGACAGGCGCGATTGATGTCGCGGTAATCAACACAGACCCTAATAGTACCCTGCTTTTTATCGACGGGGACAATGTTGGAAACCCATTCTATGAGGGGGATGGGATAAATAAAGCCCGCGTTCAGAAGTTTTTAAACTTCTGCCTTAATTTCAGTGGCTTTCCAAGGATGCATGGGGCGTAAGCGTTGGCACACGGGCTTCGCACCAAGATAGTTTGGAATCTCATGCACTACGATACTGGGATCAATCCCCGGCATTTCCTCGTAGGACCAGGCGAACACATCTCTGAATTCTTTAAAAATATTAGTATAGAATTGAATCTCATCAGGAGAACAAGTCACTCCCACGTGTATATTCTCAATGATCCCCGGTTTAACGGAGATGTTGATTAGGATGGTTTGAGTGATATTACTCAGGTTTCCTTCCGACAGAACCTCATGCATCAAAATGGGCGTTTGGAGAGGAGGAGTAGGAACCTGAGATGCATAACGCTCTAGACAATCTGACATTGCCCCCAAGCTAGGCATGAAAGAGGAGCGATGATGTCCATCTCCCCAAGGCAGCTCCTCAAGAGACATAGTTTCAATGATGGCTTCATCGGAAGAAAAAGTCTCTTTTAGAGGATCAGGTGAATCGGCCTGACCAAGCCAGGGGGATTGAGAGTAGACATCTAGAGCCATGCTCAAAGGAGCATGATGAGGAGGTGGAGGATTAGATGCTACAACAATTTCACAGTAGCTAATCTCTACTGGAGTCAAGGGCATTGATTCTCCAAACTCAAACACCTGCTCAGGCGTAGGAATGAGCCAGGGGTCATCAGACCTGTAAATCATGTTAACTTGAGTGGTGTGCAATGGTGGTGCGGGAAAGATACCCATGAGGACGGGGTCTTTGAAGAGACCGGGTCCTACACTGTCAGGGGGATTTGGGATTTGATCCACTTATGGTACGTTGTTCTTGGAGGTGGAGATGAAAGACAACTGATCCACCGTGACGATTTTGCCCTCGTGAGGGAACTTAAGAAGTCGAAAAACGGTGTATGGCATGCATAGCATGGCATGAGTCCAGCTGCGGCCGAGAAGTATATTGTAGTTAAGCCTGGCGTCAACCACCTCTACTTCTACGTTGATAGTCTTCCCCTGTAAAGTGATTGCTAAACTCTCGAGAACACCCAGGGGTTTAGATTCCCGACCATCAAATGCCTCGAGGGAATTGGGAGAGGACAAAAGGGCCAGAGAGCCAATGGCCTTCCAGCAAGCGGATGACATGACGTAGGTAGAAGCACCTTCATCCACAACGGCCCTATGGATGTTCAGACCGTTAATCTCGACTTGAATAACAAGAGCAATCTGATGTGGAAATCGGGGGGTGAAATTCTCTAAGTCGAAGGTGAGAAGACTCGAATCGGCGGGATCTATGTCATCGATTGCAGACAATAAAGCCTTCCGTTGCGAAGGAAAACTTTGAAGAACTTATAGTGCCGACATAGGAAAAGGCGCCTATACCAGATCCTCAACAATACTGTAGTGTTGAGCGGCATGGGCATTTGGATTATAAGAAGATCTTCGAAGAACACCTTTAGAAGGTGGCTTCACAACAAGTTCAGGGGTAGGCTTCTCGATTTCCAACAAACCGGAGACAGGTGGGGGAGGTGGTCCATCCACAACTTCCTTCCCAGGTGCCTGTCGGGATTTGTTGTAATCCTTTGAACGAGTGGCAACAGAGATGGGTGTAGCACCATTCATCATAAAAACTTGGGACCCAAATGGTGCAGATGGTGAAGGTTGTTCAACCATCTGGGTCTGCTGAGATGGGAATGGCTCTTTAAGAACTGCCGGAGTCCCTTTAGATCCCTTGAGAAGTTGACTAACCTCGGATCATCGTGTACAATCCTTAGTATAATGGTCTCCTTCACAAATGAGGCAGGGGTACTTCGGTTTACATTGAGAACCATCCTCAGTACGATATTTGGATTCTGGCTTTGGGGCGTCGGATTTAGATTTACCTTTTCCCTTCTTTTTCCCTTTGGAGGCTTTCTCTGTAGGATTGGCCTGAACGGAATTCACCTGCGCGGTTTTGATAGAATCTGACGGGTCGGGATGAGCAGGAGTATTGTTGGAAGAATTAGAATTCTGCTTCCCATTCGAATATTTCTTCGAATTCTGAGACACGGAACCAATGACACCATCCACTGCAGGGGTAGGTGGAGCCTTAGAGGTTCCAGACTGTGGAGCATCAGGCAAGATATCATAAAGTGTGTCGGACTGAGAATATACAAGATCCAGATATTGGGCACGCGCAATGGCTTTTTCCTCCGTCACACACGCTCCCATAGCAATATCTTGGGCGATTTTATTCACGAAGGAGGTGGTGAACCAGTGAGTTAGTATCTGATCAGGTATATGAAACTTGATTAGTCTACGACAGCGCCGCCACTCATGAATGTGATCAGAAATGTGAGTGGCTTTATCCTGCTTCAAAGAAGTCAGGAGGTGCATCCCGGCTTCATAACGAACCGGTAACTGAAAGTGCGTGAGAAAAGCCATGGCTAAGGAATTGAAATCTTGGAATATGCCACGGGATAACTCTATATACCACTTAGCAGCAGCTCCAGTCAAAGTGCGCTGGAAGAAGCGCAGATGAATTGAATCATCGACCCAAGAGTTAGACGAACACCAAAGATGATACGTCATTACATGTGCTTGGGGGTCCTCCCCAGCTTTACCCTCAAACTTGGGGCAATCACCTGGTATCTTGGTAGGAACCGGAGGCCAATACGGATTATGCAAAATCAGATCATTGGTCAATTTTGAAACATCTGGAAACTCCAAGGTGGCCAGGAACGACAATGGCGGATTGACCGGCATGTCGGGCCCGGGATGAGGACCGATACCTGTACTCCACACTGGTTGTGAATATCCTTTCCCCCATGGGTTCTATCCCGTAGGATTCTGAACGTAGGGGGTGTAGGTCGTATAACCAGACTGATTTGGCTGCTGGTAACCAGTGTGTGGGGCTTGATAACCAGAGTACAAACCCTGATTATGTGTCGGCCCAGTGTAAGCAGCATTTGGATTTCGCTGCTGAGTATACGTAGAACCGGGTGGAGGAAGATAATACTGAGAGCCTCAGGGCTGGTTATAATTCGGTTGAGATTGACCATGAGGATAATAACTGCCGTGAGGATGAGTCGGCTGCTGATAGGTGGAACCTTGCTGAGCCTGATAACTAGGGCGCAACTCTTGATTTGGCTGCGACATCGAATGAATCGGCTGCTGGGCAGGGTTAATGGAATGAGCGGGCTGCCATGAGTGAACAGGTTGACCCGGCTGAGAGGGCTGCCCTGAGTGAACAGGTTGACCCAGATAGACAGGTTGTGCCGGTTGTGCAGGTTGACCTGGCTGTAAAGGATCCCCAGGTTGTACCGAATGGGCCGGTTGGCCTGGTGGAGGAATAGGGCCAGGTGGTTGCTGGGAACCGGTTTGACCTGGAGTAGGACCATAGGGTGGTCCCGGCTGATATGCAACGTTAGAAACAACAGGATACTGCGGTTGCATAGGTTGAGAAGGCTGGATTTGCCCCCCAAGACCATAGACCGGTCCCGGTTGGTACCCCGGCTGAGGCTGTATAGGTTGACCGGAAGGGCTGTAATGTTGTCCTTGCAGACCGTACGATGGCCCTTGCTGGCCCGTAGGATAGCCTTGGATGGGCTGCCCCTGTGGGTCATAAGGATAGCCAGGTTTGCCTGAAGGTTGGCCTTGGAAAGGTTTCCCTTGTGGGTTATAGGCCTGGTTATAAGGTAAACCTTGAGCATGGAGGTAAGCCTCAGGAGCGGGTAGACGCAAAATGTCCCCGTGCTCATCATACTGACCTGGAAAAGCATACACGGGTGTACCATCATGTGCATAGTGCGAAAAGTAAGAGCGGTTGGGATCTTGGGAGGATGGTCCAACCTCGGGATTCGGCTGTTGCAGGGACAACCAATACTCCTCCGGAGAGATGTTCTCCGGTATAGCAGTCGCTAAATAGACGTCTTCAGGAGACAGCATAGCCCTGGTGGAGGGTGCCGTGACAACGGGTGTAGAGGCGGCCACACAAAGAGTGGGTCGAACGGGTACAGAAGTAACGGGCGTCTGAGGAGACACCCTTGGTGAAGGAGCAGTTGGCCTCGGAGAAGGAGCTGACACTCCCATAGAGGCAGTGGCAGAAATGATCTGACCCAAGGACCTGTACCCCAGTGGAAATGAGGGACTGGACGTTGACATGATAGTTGTTTCAGAGTTGTCTCCCGAAAATAATCTTCATGGGAAGAGCTGATAGTCTTCACCAGACGTTGGGATTTCCTCACCAAAATCACTCATGTTTGAGCCTGCCGCTAGATCTTGCAATAGATGGCGAAGACTAGGAGGAAAAACAGCAGCTATAAAAGGCGAACCCAATGTAAGAGAAAGGAAATCAGCTCCTAATCTCAATTCAGACACAAAATCGAAAAGGGCCAATTGAACTCAATCAGTCCCCCCCAGCGTTGCTCGGGAAGAATCTACCCTCTGTCAGAAACTGGAAACAATGGGTTGCCGTGGTTCAGCAGCAATAGAGGATTGTGAAACCTCCGATGAACGTCCGTATAAGGACCACTCGCAGACAAACCGAGGGTTCCGCTGACCGTGCGTAAATGACAAGAGAAAAAGATCAAACACATACACGGGCTGAAATTGTTGAGGAGGTAAATCCCCTCTGCGGACAGAGGCGATCCCTACTAGCCCAGATCGGGTCTAGCAACAATCAAACACACTACAGTGC
This sequence comes from Pinus albicaulis, assembly GCA_034641835.2. NCBI lineage: Eukaryota > Viridiplantae > Streptophyta > Pinopsida > Pinales > Pinaceae > Pinus > Pinus albicaulis. The sequence goes on from CM076581.1 coordinate 1,394,984,492, forward strand.
AGGTTCCTAATCGTAAATAAACCGACTTGCGAGGAAGGCTTACCTGGAATCCAACGCGGTCGTTTGTAGAAGAGGTGGTGCTCCCGTTCCTTTGCCCTGGCAGATCACAATCCTCACTATCTCCGTGATCGGACACCTGCACATGCAAGAAACAACACAAATGCAAGCATAAAATCCAGTATATACAACTATATGTCAGTCGAAGAGGACATAACTCATGAACATGATCAAGAACAAGAGTGGAACCATAACCAATAGTCGCTTAATATTAATGAGTCAAAAAGAAGAATACAACCAAAGCTTCAACGCCGAATTCTCCTTTGGCGGGTCGTCAGCAGAACATGTCTCGATAAAGCTTGTCAAGGATGGGACAAGCCTCTCTCTCCGGATACTTGGAAATAGTCTCCTTGCTTGGATTTGGCCTTAGGGAATCAAGAAGGCTTTTGCAGCATGAAAGCTCTTGGGAACTTGGAGATTCTGGAACTAGCTTGCAAGGGAAATGGGCAAGCTTTTATAGAAGGAGGAAGGGAAGTTGGGATCCCTATAATTATGGGATTGGCCCTATCATCAAGGAAGCTTCCATGAGAGGTGGAAAACCACTTCCTCTCTATGGAAATCCATAGCTAAACCTCCCAACTCAAGATAGATATCAGTCCAGGGATCTGTTAGGACGAAATTCTACCTTTTATTTTTTAAAAACACCTCTAAATATGGTTGACGCGGGTGCGGCTCTATGACAGAGCGCCAATTGGCACGCCCTCTTTGGAGGATTTTCCCCCTTGGCGCGAGGGCTGAACTGTGGAACCGCGCCAATGAAAAAAGATCTATTTTTAGGTTTTTTTGCAGGGAGATGTTTTCAGGGCAATTAAAGCTCATCTTCAGAGGGATGCAATGAAATTATTTTCAAGCCTTGTCTCTGCTCACAGGTCACGGAATGAGCCCTCCAGTGTGCAAGATGGGGATTGCAGGGACGGTGACAAATTGCTGTGTAATAATCGGTCAAAACAGGTATCATGGAAAATACAGAGATTGGAGAAGATTGCAGTTCAGAGGAAATTTCATGCTTCACATCCCTTTTTAATGAATTATGTGATGTTTTTTCTTGGTATTACAATGAAATTCCTAACATATATCCTTCTATAGTTGAGCATGAAAACAAGATTTATGACAATTCCAAGCCTATCTTGGAGAGGCACCGACCTGTCCACCCTCGCAAAGTAGAAGCCATCAAAATAGAAGTCGAAAAAATCTTACACGTTGGTTTCATATATCTCGTTCCTTTGACAAAATGAGTATCCAATCCGGTTCCCGTAGATAAGAGACAAGGAACCATCCAAGTCTGTGTCAATTATCATGATCTGAACACCACATATGCAAAATAAAATTATCCTATTCTATTTATAGACCAGATTATCGACGATTGGACAAAATGTGAATCTTTCTCCTTTATGGATGGCTTTTCAGAATATAACCAGATCACAATTAAAAAGGATGACCATCATAAAATTTCATTCATTTTGTCCTTGCAGAAAATTTGCGTATCGAAAGCTCCCATTCGGTCTCAAGAATGTTGGAGCCACATTTCAAAGGGCCATGGAATATGCATTTCACGATATCAGACACATTGTATAAGCTTACTTGGATGATCTTCCTGCTCATTCCGAGAAACAAGATCAACACCATGCTCATCTTAGAGAAATATTCGCTCGGTGTAGGTTCTACAACATCTATTTGAATACATATATATGTGTATTTTTTTTGAGTCTGGACGACTTCTTAGATTCATTGTCTCCAATCATGGGATTAGGGTTTATCCCGATAAGGTAAGGGAAATTATTGAATTACATGCACCACAATCCATCTTATAGCTCCAAATTTTTCAAGGGAAGGAAAAGTTCTTACGCCGCTTCATCATAAACTATGCCAAGATGATGAAAGGATTTATGCGCTTACTCATGAAAGGGGTACCGTATCTGTGGGATGATCAAGATCAACTGTCATTTGGCACTGTGAAACGAGCACTCATTTCCGCCCCACTTCTTAGTGCCCCCAAATATTCACGCGACTTTCTTCTGTACCTGGAAGCCTCACCATCCTAACTGAGAATGGTTTTGGTTCAAGTTCACAATGAAGATAGTGAACATGTGATTTATGATCTGTCCAACGTTCTTTTTGGACCTGAATTACAATATTAACATGTGGAGAAACTATCTCTAGTGGTTGTCTTCACTGTCACCCACCTCGAACATTACATATTACTGCGGCAGACTACCATCATTGATTTGGAGAATCCCATGAGACAAATCTTATCTCATCAAATCATTGGAGAAAATATTCCAAATGGATTGTAATCCTCCAACAATTTGACTTGGTTTTCGCTGCTACCAAAGCCTAAAAATATTTAGCCTTCGCCGAAATACTGTCGAATCTTCCCATATTTTTCCCAAAACAAGTAGCTCATGATCCATTTTGTGATGAATCCATCTATCTGGTTGACTCTAATAATCCTTGATATGTTGACATGGCATCCTTGTCTACCTCCAAACTCAACGGTTCTAGCCAACTCTAATGTCAGACAGTCGTCATCACATTCATCACCAAGAGAAACACTCTCTTGTACTGAACGGTACTCTATATTTTTTTGGCATTGATATATTTCTTCGATGTTGTCTCAATCATACTGAGGTAGAACAAGTTTTGAATGATTCCCATGTCAGGGTGTGTGGTGGTCATCTTTCAAGCATAGCTACTGCCCATAAAATATTGCGTGCAGGATACTACTAGACCACTTTGTTTAAATATTTCATCACTACAGTCCAGAAGTGCCATCCGTGTCAAATTTTTAATAATAAAATGTGTGCCATTCCTTCCCCTCTACATCCGGTCATATCCATCAGTCCTTTCCCTAAATGGGGAATATATTTCGTAACATGAAATCCCACTTCCACTGATGGACACAGCTACAACTATTTCATGAAGTGGGATGAAGCCATTCCCACTTTTCGGGCTAATGGATAAACTACATCTCTTTTATTTTTCAATCAGGTTATTTGTCATTTCGATGTACCCTGATCGATTGTCACAAATCATGGTTCTCATTTTCAGAACCAAATGATGATGGATTTCACTTCCCTATTAGGTTTGTAAATAAAAAATTATAGATTTTTCGATAAATTGTTAGAGAATGTTTTGTAAATCAATTCCTTTTTGGAATCTGGTATTAGTTTAGCAGAAATGTATAAGTACTTCATAATTTGAAGTATAATATGTTGGTATTTATAGTGAGAAATAATACAATTCATTTTAAAGTTGTTCACTAAGTTCAAGTGACATTTTGCAGTAATATAAGACAAGTTGTTTCAAGATTCATGTGCGATATCTATGTGGTGAAGTGCTTCTTACTGTAATTTTTTTTCTTCGTTTTCATATGTATTTATTTTTTGAATTACTTTATAGAAATTTGATGAACAAAATTTGTTGAAACATACACTCTGATTCTGGTTGTGAGTAATTTAAATATTTTTCTCTGATATCAAGTTAAAGAATTCTTAATTTCTCTTTATCCGCAATTGAATCTATTTCTTTTATTCTATTACATTTCATTTAAATCTAAAGGATCCAATAGTATGTCTACCTTGCATTGTTGCACTTAAACTTGATTATTCATTCATTTTATCATCTTAAGCTCTTCTGAATCCATTGCCTAATGGCCTTCCCTTGCTGTTCCAACCAAACCATTTTAAAAACCAAACTTTGAGCCCAATAACTAGCCTAAAATTCCTAGCAAACAAAGTTAAATATCACAAAGAGATCTCTCTATGAATTTAGGAGGGTTATATCCTAAAACGCAAAGTGGTTTTATGGTTACCTCTAGGTTTCCTTCACAACCTTGGGAAATTACAAAGTGATAACACATCACATCATCTTTAAGAGAAAATTGTAAGGTTTAAGGAGTGGAAGACCACATCGAGTATCAACAAAATTTCTCCAAATCTTAAAGGATAGCCTCACTTTGGTGCAAAATTGAATGAAACAACAAGCACATTAACATCACAACGAAAGAATTTTTTATGTAGGTGGCTGGATATTTTTATGGCTACAACCATAAAAACAAATTTCCCTCAAGAAAGCTAAGAGGGATAATAAATATCACCAAACTATTATGCCCCTTACAAGGTGTTGCAAAATATTGGTACTATGGCATACAAATTGGAGCATCTAGCATCTTCCTGAGTGTACCTATTTTTCCATGTTTCATGCTTAAAGAAGGTTATAGGTGAAATGCTCCCAGTTCAAACAACATTGAAAGAACTTGACGAGGAAGGAAAAATCATATTGGAACCTAAATCAATCACGGAAAAAAAAACTCGATGACTACAAAATCAATCAGTTTCAAAGTATCTCATCAAGTGGAAGAACTTACTCGCTAAAGATTCCTCATGGAAGGATCATAATTTTATATGGAAGCATCCAAAACTACTCAACCATTGAGGACAACACATTTTTGAAGGAGAGGGGCATTGGAGGTCCCTATAAGACTAGTGGATCCCCTTATTGTTATTGTTTGTGCACCCCCCTTATTGTTATTTTTGTACCCACGTAGTTCCCACATTTTTATTATTGCGCCCCATGCAACCCCACTATTGTTAATTTTTTGTGCTTAAATTATTATTGTTATGTCGACTCTGATTATATTATGAACCCTTAGACTCATATATATAGAAAGTAGGTTTTTTCATTTGAATCATCCCAAAATTTTTCATTCATGTAATGTAAAGGAGGTTTCCACCTCGATGAGGCTTATTTCTAATTCGTTGACCTATATTTTCTTCTATTTTGTGAGTTGGTTGCATAATAGTATGACAACAATATCTCCATGATGCTTTTACCAGTTGAGAATATGAGCAATAAAGGATCAGAGGGTGTGCCATAATCCAGTGATTCATCTATCCAATTGATTGAAGAACAAGTATGGGTTTCATAAGCCGAGTCAATGAATTCGTAATCTTTCTCAATGGGGCTAAGAGGAATTTGTTCACCAAAACATTGATTGTTATTTTCACCTCGCACAATCCATGTATCGGCCATGATCATAGAAAATGATATCATATTGATATAAGAAATATAAGGTGGGGAGTTGGAAGGGGGAGGAGGAGAGAGGAAAAAATTACCCATAAGTTATGAATCCTTCAGTAATCCAAATTCAACATGCTAATAGGAATATAGAGCTTCCCCTACAAGAGGGAAAATTCTGGTAACATTGGAATCAGAGGCAAATAAGTTGAGTTGATCTATGGATACAATCTCATATTTATGAGGAAAAGCAATCATCTGAAACTAAGTTGAAACAATGACAACCATAGCATAATTATATGTATTTCCTAGTAGAATATTATAATCAAGAGGTCAGTCAATAAATTATATTTCAATGAAGATGGTTCTTCCCCCAACTTCCACTTGGATGGAATTCAAAATCCCACAGGTTTCCCATGTCCTAACATTGAAGGATTTTAATGTTGTGGTCAATTGATTCAGTTGAGGTGAACCAATCGCCTTCCAACAAGACATAGACATATGTAGGTCAGGGCTACCTCATCCAGAATAGAACGATGAATGTTTTCACCATGGAAAATGACCTAAATCATAAAATCCATCTAGGATGGAAGCTGAGGAGCATAGTTTTCATGGGAGAAAACCACTAGGTTGGAATCTAATGGGTCCATACATCTGATAGCCAAAAACAAGGCCTTCTTTTGGGTAGGGCTATTTTCTAACACTTCAAGAGTTGACATAGTTAATAGAGACAGAGATAATTCTTCAACCACATTATAATTTTGAGAAGCTCTTGAATGAGGGTTGTAATCAAACTTATGGATAACACCCTTTTAAGGCTTAATATTCAATTATGGCAATGGAACAAATTCATATGAGGTCAATGACGAACTGGAAGGTTGATTAGTAGCCTAACCATTCAATGAATTTTCATTACCATAGTCTTTGTTTCAAGTGGCCACCAAAACACCAAATCTTAGCTTTGAGGAGGAAAGCATCAAAACCATGTTAGAGGAAGATGGGTCCCGGGCAACCATATGGGTCTCCTGATTGGGAAATGGGTCAATTAATTCAACAGGAGAAGTGGATGATTTAAGAAACTGATTCACTTCGGTGCAGGGTAGATAATTACATGTAAAGTGATCCTCGTTGAAAATCAAACATGTATATCGAGGATTTTTTTTCTCATCGAAAGAATAAATTGTTTGTTTATCCTGTGGTGAGAAATATTTATTTTTCTTACCTTTACCTTTCTTCTTCCTTCCAGTTTGTTGTTAAGATTTACCTTTATCAAATGAAATGGCATTATCTCAGAAGTAGAAGCCACAGGAGGGTGGGATTGAGGGTTTTTTGTAGGAGTGGCGAGAGAAATACCAGATGGTTTTCTCAATGACTCTGAATTTCCACAACCAATAATTTAATCAACGACATGAGATTATTTTCGAGGAAGAAGAGGAATATTCCTTGAATGTATCAAAATTTTTGGTATCTTATCATAGAGAATGCTTGATTGGGTATAAACCAGATCTAAATATCGAGCATGAGAAATTACTTGTTGTTCAGTGTCGACTCCTAATTTGGCCACATCTTCTGCTATAGGAGATAACATAGATTTTAAAAAGCATTCCACCAAAAATTGATTAGGAAAAAATTTCTTGACCAACCGGTGATGACGCCTCCACTCATGAATGTAAAGTGAAATGTGAGTGGAATCTGATTGTTTGAAGTTAGCCAAAATTTTTGTTCCAGTTTCGTATTTGATGGGTAACTAGAAATGTGTGAGGAAGGTGGTGGCTAAAGTACTAAAATCTTGAAACGATGCTCTAGGTAATTCAATATATCATTTAGTGGTGGTATCTATAAGAATTCACTGGAGAAGACAAAGTCAAATGGAACCATCATTGAGGGAGTTGGATGAACACCATAAATGATACGCCACGAAATGCGTCGCTAGATCTTCTATAGGATTCCCATTAAAATTTGGGATATCAGATGGCAAATTAGTGGGAATAATCAGACACCATTGCGAATGAGTGATGGGGTCTTTAGTAAGCCAGGTTAAGTCCGATAATTTGAGAGTAGCCACAAAAGGAGACTATCGATTAAAGTCCAGAGGAGGATGACCTGGGTAAGAAGTAATAACCTGAGAAATGGGTACTCGCATGCTCGGAAAAGGAGGGTTCTAATAATAAGGAACCTAGTTACAAATATATGGAGGATTCTCATAATTAGTGTAAAATTTATTTTTCTACCCAACCCTAGGATGGTGATAAAGCTACTAGAATGGTTGGGTTTGGATTTGTTGGCCTTGAAAAGTTGCGTGATACGCTTCATATTGTTTCCCGATAGAGGATTTTATTTCCCCCTGGTATCATGGGTTTGGTTGAGACTGCGACAAATTTTGAAGAATTTGACAAAATCAAACTTGAGGAGCACTTTACAAAAGCGATTGAGTAGATGAGGCACCTTGTATAGTTTGAATAACCAGTAACTTGGAAGAACCAGACATCATTGGAATAGGCTGTCAAGGTTGGATCAGATGTATTTTAGCTTGTTGAGGTGCTCATGGATAGATAGGAATTTATGATGATGATGGAGAAGCTTGAGGATTCACCAAACGATCCCAAAATGAACTAGGTTGAATGGGTAAAGTAGGTTGCCAAAAATTGGTAGCCATTCTAGGATAAGGTGGATTATAATTAGGAAAATTACCATATTTAGGCATACCAAAAACATGTTTCCTGCGTGTTTCCTGCCTACAAAAGGAGGAGAGGACGATGGAGGAAACTATGATCTAGATGGAAAATACCCAACATAAGGAGAATTAGGTTGTTGAGGGTATCTTTGTCCACTGATATAAGGACTACCCTACTGTTGGAACAGGGTCTCCTGCAAGCTGAGAAACTGGTCAAATTTTACATATTTTTTATTATATTTAGTCTAGCACAGGGGTTTTTGGGTGGGGTAAAGCCTCGAAAGCATTTTAATGGGTCAAAGGGTAGACCTAGAGACCGCAAACCATGGTTTGTGGACAATAGGAAAGATTAGGCTAGATTTTTATAAATAGAGGGATTTTTTGAATTATAAGGCAAGAAGAAGATGATGAGATCTTGATGCGAATTGTGGCTTAGTAGATCTGTTTGGGTTTTTGGGGAAAGGACTCCTGCTAGCTGTGTGCGCAGAGATCCCAAGTCCTGCTGTGTGCGGACCCTACTGCTGTGTGTGCAGGTCGGGTTTGGGTATTGTAAGAAGTAAATGAAGTATTAATGAATGAGAATGGTTGTTGAGTAACTGAATCTATGTGTACTGTTGATTTGAATCTTTGATAGCTATTGTGTTATGCATATTTTGTGTTAAGATGCGAAAGTACTATGTTAAGTGTTTATATTGCATCTGGGTCTATTCTGTTATGTTTTATGTAATTCTTCACTATTTTTTTAGAAGTATATGATTTTTTGAGCACAGTAAGTATAGTTGATCTTGCGCACATAGATGTGAAGGAGATCTATAGATCTAGTTCTGAGATAGGTGATCTGGTCATTATACAGCCGGACGCAGCTCTTCTTGGCTTACCTATCCTCTCTCAGGGTGCGGAAACCTGGTTCCAGCACCCACCCATACTGCTTCGGGTGAGACTTTTACCTACGCAAGCAAATCACTGCCGAAAGGGCCAGTAGTATAGGGGTTTGTTGGAAAACCTTAACCTTCGAACCTAGGTCAAGACCACTTGAGCCAAAAAATGGTTCCATTGCCAAGAACAAGAGAATTTTGAGAGAGGGATCGGGTAATGACAAGAGAGTACTGGAAGCCTGAGAGGAAGGAAATTTAAGAGTGGCTCGAAAAGCAGATTCAGGAATTTGCGATAAAAGAGAATCGCAGCACGAGATTAATGACAAAAAATTGGAAAGATAGGTACATTCTTACGGAAATCTACGAAATTTTCTTTGTGACATTTGAAATCGAGCTTCAGGAGTGGCTGGAAAGGCTCATAGAGTTCCAGAAGTGTTGGAAGGACGAATGAGTCAATTAGTGGACTTTAGGGCTGATCCAGCAGCTGGAAAGGACTAATAATACCATCACTCGCATGGTGGATCACTAGGTATATAGTGTGCTAGGAGGGTTTGTGATAGAATTTACCATTGATCAATTCGTCTCCTACTCCAAAGCAGAGCGGAGATTCTTTAAAGGTTTCCGGGGCAATTTTCTGAAGACATTACCCCTGCTGATTAATATATTACTGTGCGAGAAGAGTATTCTATGTATTCATATCGAGTGAATGAACATAGATCCAGATGAGAGCACGACACGCAGTGGTAAATAATATCAAACCAACCTTGAAGGGGGAAGATCTGTCTATTTCCCTCTGCGAGAGATGGCTGCATAGAGCCCCTCGACTACACCATCGTCCAGGCCGCGTAAAGGTAATAATTCGCCCATACCACCACCTCCACCAGAAAGTGATATGGTTGCGCACCTCAAATTACCTACCTTCAAGGGGGTAGGAGATGAGGATATGAACCGATTTTGGTTTGTTGCAGATTCCATATGGACTACGCAAAATGTGACAAATGATACGGTGAAGAGGGCACAACTATTCCTGGCATTCGAAGAAAGAGCTTTGGACTGGTATATGTGATACATATCTCAGAATGGGAATGCATCTATTCAATATATTAAGGATGCTCTAAAGAAACAGTTCCGAAAGCCAAAATCTTACTCTCAGTTAGTATCAGATGTGAAGGAATTCAAGCAAGGAGCATTTGAGTCTGTATGGGAGGTTGATCAGCGACTGAAGAGAGAAATTAGGGAAGGATGATTTGAGTATGATGATAGAAAACATACAGAATGGTTCATCGCTATGTTGTTGCCTCACCTGTGCACATCAATGATTCACCAAACCTTCGAGTCGCAGGAAAAAACTGTGGAATTCACTATGAAACTAGAAGCTGCACCCAGAGAAGATACTTCATTAGGAGTACAACAAATTTAGGAGCAGCTTGAAGCTATGCACATGGAAATTCAGAACCTGCGAAAGGAATGAGTAAAAGGAGCTAGCACAGATCTATGGTGCATACGATGTCGGGTATCTGGCCATATGAAGGAATCAGTGTCCACTGTTGACAAATTACATACAGGTAGGAGAACCTAACCTAGTGCATCCAAGCTCAAGCGGATCTGCGTTATGGTCTGATGACTGTCGCATCATAGGGCTACATGATACGAACCATTGCCCCCAACTAGGAGTGTATGTCCTAGAACTGAAGCAACAATGGTGTAGGTTCTTCCAGTTGGTAGGACATGATGAGTAGAACTGTCAAACTTATGATCTGATGATAGATCAAGGAAACTTGTATAAGGTACAATCAGACCCTGCGTCACCCAGATCTCCCACAAACTTTGGTGGCTCTCCAGCAAGGGGCATGGGAGGAGGTTGGGGACGAAGCACAGGTCGAGGACGCAGACAGCTAATCTGCTATAATTGTGGAGAAGTAGGGCACTTCGCTAGGGACTACCCAAATACTACATGGAAATCATGTCGATATTGCAGACAGCTGGACCATGTGATCGAATATTGCCCAATTTTGATAGCAAAAATGCAGGAAAAGCAACCCACCCCTACGCAGAATGTGCAAAGAGTTAAATTCGAGCTAAGGAACATGGACCCAAGTGTGAAATTCATAACACGAAGTGGGATGGCTACCCAGGGACCAAAGGAAGAGGCTGTCAGGGATCCTATGACCCGTCAAGAAGTATCGAACATGAAAAAGGGAAAATAAACAATGGTCGTAGTTTTCCAGGACTTCACTCAGGAAGAAGCATCTACTGTGCAGGTACCGACACATCCCAAGACAGATGAGGGGATCAAGCCCTTTCTGCAGGCATGTATGAAGCTGCTACATAACCCAAAGTCTGTAGAGAACCCCCAGGCATTAATGAATAACTGTGCAGCGTGGCCCGATCCAACACCAAGGACCAAGGATGTACACAAACTATACAGGTATAAAAAATGCACAGGAAGAGAAATGCGGCTGACTACGTAGATTAGTGACTACGAGATGGATCAAGTTATTTTGGACCTTGGATCAGATGCGAACGTGTTACCTAAACAAACATGGCAGCGAATGGGAGAACCTAATTTGTAATGGTCCACCATCCAACTGTGCATGGCGAATCAACAGAAGATCATCCCTCTAGGAAGGTTACCAAAAATCATGGTAGATATTGCAGGAGTAAAGGCCCAAGTTGAATTTGAGGTAATAGAAATTATAGAAGATGCAGACCCCTACCCTGCACTCCTAGGACTGGACTGGGCTATAGATATGGGGGGTGTTATCAATCTCAAAAATCGAAGCATGGTGTTTGAAAATAACGATACATGAGTAATAGTACCGTTGGATCCTACAGAAGGTGCATGGTATACAGAGCCAGCGCGAGATGAGGAGGAAGTGGATCACATTTAGAAGTTGAATACGCATTATGAAGATTGGATTAACCCCACGGTGGAAGGAGTACTCTACTGGGAAAAATGCAGTGAATGATTTTCTGACTCCGATGGAGAACTAGAGAATTGGCAAGGCCGGTTGCATGAGGTTTCGGTGTTGCGATGTCTTCGGGTCACAAGGAACTTCTGTTGCATCTCCTCCAGGGTAAGAGATCTGCCCTAATTTTGGGATTCAGGTAAAATTAAGGAATTTTTACGCGCATTCGAAGTAGAAGTTCCCAAGGGATGCAGGCTATGGGCCCTTAAGCTAGCCCTGCGCGGAACACCTGCATGCTGGTGGGATACACATGGAAAGGTATTCCGTGATTGGGAGGAATGTTGGGATAAGATGATCCTGCAATTTGAAGCTCTAACTATGAGATGGATCAAAAATTTCCTTGGGTCAAAATATTCACACATATATTTGCTCGCATGGGAAACGCAGTGGTGCAACAGAACCCCAAAATAACGAGTCCACCTATTTATCCATGCTCTGGGACTGCATCCAGCTACATGGTATTTAGATGCATAGATACATCAACACACTTTCCATTGAGAGACTTTGTGGGATGAGTTTCTGCGAACATTTAGGGTGGTGGATGGCACAAGAGCGCTTGACGCAACTCTGCAGAACACTGACGCCTTGACTCACGGTACACCACGCCTGTACATCGCATATGAATCAGGGGAATGCAGGTACCACACATGGTTGAATACTGTAGCCTTAGCCCAATGAAAGGAAAGGATGATCCCCGTACTACTCCAAACTCGGAACTGGATAGGATGCACATGGTTTCCAAGTTGTTTAGGTTGCACCTGAATCGCGTTACAACACACCCTACTTCGGCTATAATTAAGGATGCACAAGTAGCACAGATGCTTCATCTGAGTTTAGTAGATTCATGGGAAGGCCATAGGGTGCGAACGATGAGAGTCAGAACACTGAACTCTGGTAAAAATGGAATAGTATCATTATGGAAAACAGGCGGCTGGAAATTAATGAGGCAATTTCTTATGAGTTTTTACTGTTTTCTTGATGGTAAGTTCCAAGTAAGATTCACCTTACCTTTAGACAGCCATGGGCACTATAAAAGAGAAATAATAACTCCGACCAAGGTTCCATATCATCTCTGTAATCTGCATGTATTGTTCTGCTACATGATTTTCAGGACCTTTTGCATTCTGTTCATACCCAATCAACTCACTTCCACTGCCTGTGAGTCTCCAAATTCAGGATACCCTCCTTACGTTAATATGGAAGCCCCTAACCCTGCAGACGCTTCGGTGCTTACCAGTCCAGAGCCTGTGGACATTACATTGAGGGGGTCTGGGGACGCCGAAATTGATAAGCTAATTTCCCTCTAGCTCCCTACAGGAAAAATTGACTTCGAACCCTGCACGGATTGGCGTCAAAGCTATATGAAAGAAGTTAACGCCCCTTCCAAGCCTGGGATGATTGTAGGATCTAGTCGGATGGGCTCGGAAGTAGCCACGAAAGATGTTATGCAACTACCGCAGATCACTGTGAGAGCTAACACGGTCGACTCGCAGCTAGTCCTGTGAAAAAAAGGGCTGACTAACAAGGATACTACATCCCCCCGGGGTAGGAAGCGGCACAGGGAGCTTGCAAAGGGGCCCCGAAAAAAGCAGCACACCCAATGCCCGGAATATGATGCAACGATCATGCTAACTGATGGTGATCTTGAGAAAATAACAGATTCACTTAATCTGGCTACAGAGGATCAGTGGGCAGCCATGGAAGCACGAAAAAAGGTTGCAATCGACGCCATGCGGGTTGAGCTTCGAGACCTATGGAAAAATACGGATACACTGCACCCTACTAGCTCTACTGGGCTAACTGCAAATGAAAGCCGTGCTTATTCGTTTCCTAGCAATGTCCTGGTCGGCACCCACCTTCCAGTGGATACGGGACTACAATTGGACTTGGCGCAGCTGCCCCACAAGGTGTTACAGGGTTTACACACCACCATGCTTCAAGAGATCCATCATCATGACTAGATCGTGCAGCAACAGCTCGATGTGGCCACACCGATCATTGCATGACAGACCACATATGTCTCCCTTGCTATCTCACAGATAGCGCAGCTCAAAACAATGGTCCACCAGCTCGGCACCAAGGTCCTAGATGAGATCCTGGCTACAGCTCTGCTCCGTGCTATAATAAAAGGCTTGGTTTCAGAACTACAGGCATCCATAACCGAAATATAGACCCTCAAGACCTAAATGGACCGGCAACTCACTGCATTACAGGGCCAATTACACCTACCACACCTCCGGAGGTACGAGTCCAGCGTGTTGTGCTGGTAACAAAAGTTACGAACATCATTACAGGATAGATAAATCAAGGTACTCAGTTTATTGAGTTGTCCATGCAGCTCTAGATAGTGGTCCAGTTCAACCTGGCTCTTCAAAACATCAAGCAGGACTTATGATAGAAGGAAGTCGCTTTTGATCAGATCAAAGCTACCTTTCCCTCCTTAGTCCCTGCGCAGTGTCTAGAACACTTGAATACTAGCAACACATTCCAAGATATGATTGAGGATCTCCGAAAAATGAAGCATGCCATCACACAACGCTTGAAGCCATGGGCTGACACCACCCTCCAACTATCACAGAATACCAATGGCATGATCTAGCGACTCAACCAGATATTAGAGTGGGTTACCACAGCTACTGAAGGACCGACCTCCCAGAAGCTTGTTAACATCGCACAGAGTGCTGCCGCTCAAAGTCAAGAAGTATCTCCTCCACTAATCACAACCATCAATGCCCTACATGCATAGGTAGAGACTGCACCACCCCAATCACTCGAGACAAGTCACAAGATTGTGTTGGGGGACTGTTGGAACAGGGTCTCCTACAAGCTGCAAAACTGGTCCAATTTTGCATATTTTTTATTATATTTAGTATAGCACAGGGGTTTTTGGGTGGGGAAAAGCCCTGAAAGCATTTTAATGGGTCAAAGGGTAGATCTAGAGTCTGCAAACCATGGTTTGCAGACCATAGGAAATATTAGGCTAGATTGTTATAAATAGAGGGACGTTTTGAATTATAAGGCAAGAAGAAGATGATGAGATCTTGATGCGAATTGTGGCGTAGTAGATCTATTTGGGTTTTTTGGGAAAGGACTCCTGCTAGCTGTGTGCATGGAGATCCCAAGTCTTGTTGTGCGCGGACCCTGCTGCAGTGTGCGTAGGTTGAGTTTGGGTATTGTAAGAAGGAACTAAAGGATTAATGAATGAGAACGGTTGTTGAGTAATTGAATATATGTGTACTGTTGATGCAAATCTTTTATAGCTACTGTGTTATGCATATTCTGTGTTAAGCTGTGAAAGTACTGTGTTAAGTGTTTCCACTGCATTTGGGTCTATTCTGTTATGTTTTATGTAATGTTGCACTACTGTTTTAGAAGTATATGATTTTTTGAGCACAATAATTATAGTTGATCTTGCACACGTATATGCGAAGGAGATCTATAGATCTAGTTTTGAGATAGGTGATCTGGTCATTATACAGCCGGACGTAGCTCTTCTTGGCTTACCTATCCTCTCTCAGGGTGCAGAAACCTGGTTCTAGCACCCACCCATACTGCTTCGGGTGAGACTTTGACCTGCGCAAGCAGGTCACTGCGGAAAGGGCCAATAGTATAGGGGTTTGTTGGCAAACCTTAACCTCCGAACCTGGGTTAGGACCCCTTGAGCCAAAACCTACTCTTCTATTCTAGGTGTATTCAGATGAATAGGAGTAGATTGTGTGGCATTCATAAGAGAAGTACCAGACATTATTCCTGAATTTGATGATGTGGGATATGTCCAAGGACTGGAAGATGCACTAGAAAAGGTACCAAATAATGACTGATAACCATGGGGGACAGGCATGCCACCATACAAATGAGGTTTTGGTGATTTTGCGAAAATATATGAGGAAGAGACACTTGATATCTCAACCATAGTGGTGTACATGGGCTGGGAGTTTGAATTAGTTCCAGTCACGATTGACAATCCCAACAAAGATTGTTGCAAAAGATCTATGGGTAAGCTGAAAGAATCAAGAAAAGGAGGTTGTATCAGACTTTGAAGACACAGAAAAGCCTTGAGTAAAATGAAGTCCTTCTCAATTAATAGGAGTAGAAGGAGGAGGATATTCTTGGGGGATCTCTTCAGTACCCAAAATTTCGTATGGAAGACTTTCATCATCAAGTCCGAGATATATTGGTTTTATCTGAGACAAAGGAAGAGGAGATGAAGGTCCCACAAAATCAGGCGAGGATCGATGAGGCTCCTCAGGTTCAACCATACTAGGAAACAAAGTGTCTGACTTAGGAAGGTCAGGCTCAATGACCTCAGGTAACAAAGTTTTAGGGACTTTATTTCAATTATGTTAGTGTCACCAATAGGGGTAGATGTAATATCGAGTTTAGAACTCAAATGGACTGATGATTCTAGAAAATAAGTATTAGGAGGAGGACCAAAAGTAGTGCCTGAAGTTCCCGATTCAATAGTTTTCATTTTCTCATGTTTTTGACGTTGAATAGGAGTCGCCTCCAGGGATAATGTTAAGGATGGAAAATTATCCTGAAGTTTAAAAAATTGGCGAATCTCACTAGTCCCTAATATGAAAACTTTAAAATATTTATTGATGTATTTGTAAAATTATTCAAATTTATAACGATATTATATATTTTTTCTATATAATGTTGGCGATTTTTAATGTAAAATAATTTTATATTGTAAAATTTGGGCGAATCATTTTTATAAAAAAATAGAAATTGGCGAATCTATTTTTTAGAAAAAACATGGAAAATTAGCCCACCTGCGAATATTAGCCCCTAAAATTTTCCATGGTTGCCTCTAGAGGCAGAGGAGGATTATTTTTATATCTATGCGAACGACATGAAGGGGGATTTTTTTCTTCCACATTGTATATTAAATTTTATTAACACGAAAAGAAATAAATCAAAAAGAGGGTAATCTAGGCATAAAGGATTACCAAGCAAACATGAACTACAATATACATGTTGGTGAACCAAGGACTTAACGTATGGCAACTAATCTCCCTGAATTTTTTGTTCGGTGTATCACGATAAAAAAGGTGGAAAACAAAGTTAACTATAAATGGAGAGAAACCTATTGGGGAGTTCCAAAATATACTTGATGGTAGAGTGTAGTCTGTAGTAATAATATCTAATGTGTAACCATTCGATGAGAGTATTATGATATACTTTTCATGTGTGGAGCGACATCCAATATACCCAAAGTTACATGGAGAACAATCCTATACACTTAGGTACGTGGAAAATAATGACAAATCATATGTTTAATGATGTCGAAACACATCTCTAGCCTAGACTTCTAAGTGTTTGCGTTAATGTTACAAATTCTCCTTAGGTTGATTCAATAAATTTTATTTTTTTATCTTTGATAATGTTATAGTCTTGCGGCTCACCACGAATGTCACCTGAATACCCTAAAATGTGAATATATCATTATAAAGTACAAAGATTTTATCTTTCAATGAAAATATAACAAAGGAAGGGAAGAAAAAATCAAGATGGAGCACATAATATCCAACAAACAAGATACATGATATAATTTCCCTTTCGATGCAACTATTCCTAATCTAATGCATATGAAAAACCCTAAATTCCAAATGTAATATTTTTCTTTTCACCACGCCTAACTTTCAAAAATGAAGAAAACTAAGATGCAAATGTTAAATTACTAATTCAATTACTTTTTTCACAATGATGACTTGAACAATAATTCATCCAAGCGATAAAAAATAAACAAAACAAGTTTGCAAGTGACCAAACGATAATAAAAAGGAAAAATTGAAACCAATTCTTATCAAAGGAAAACAAAGAAAAATGCAAACTAATTGGGGGTTTTAGAGATACCACTCGACACTAAAGACTCAAGGAAATTTAGCTGGAAGTAGGTTTATCTAAGAGGGGCACAAAAAGGAAGGAAAAAATTGTGAAAAAATAGGAACCAACGTTGGTGTAGAGAGGGAACCAGTGCTTTAGAACATTGGGATAGAGTGGGATTGGGTGAGGTGCAATGCTTTGTCAGAGGCTTTTGGGGATCATTGGGTAGGGAAAGAGGATTTCATCATAAAAATTGCAAAAACAATTGAATGGATCCACTTCCTAGGTATTTTCTTGGTTGGATGATGCAAAAAAGGTTTGTAAAGGAGGAAATAAAACACAAAGGACAAGGAAAACCACCAAGGGAAAACTTTGTTCCCTAGTGGAGTCACCAATTTGTTATACAGAATTTACGATTACAGACAAAGGTGTCTCCCCTAGATCTGGTGGTCAACCTAGAACAAAAGAGATATAAGGAACTAAATTATTTTACTTAAAGTAAATAGATGATGGAGTGACGCCTACTTGGAATCCATTGCACGATTCACTCCTTCTTTAGCTTGGAAGCTCGAATACCAGCTCTCATTTATAAAATTATAACTGGCACAGTTAGATAAAACAATCCAAGAAACTATGAGATGTATGCAGTATCATATAAATACTCTATTCAATAGATCAACATGGTATTGAAATAAGTGAAATAACAACATCACATATAGGAAAACAGAGAATTATTTTCATTAATATAAATGGAAGGAGATTACAACAATAAGTGGCTATTGATATTGTAGAAAAGATCCTCCAATTTGTTAACTCATCCTTTCCTTATCACAATATGCACCTCCAATCACCCTATGCATGAGATGATAACTACTTATTGCAATAGCATAAAGGAAAAATCACTATCCAAAGCAAACCATTACCTCCTGAATATGAGAGGTTAAATATATAGAATAGTGGGGTAAGTTGGGATTTATTATCCAATTTCCATTCTAAGGTTTTAGATCCACCTTTGATGAAGGGATAGGATCAAAGGATAAGTTGCGAAAACTCCAAAGTAGGTTAGGATAGGATTTGAATGTCAATCCAAGGTAAGTAATTGAAACAACTTCTCAAAAATCATAGAAGGTGAAACTTCTAAAATCCCGATCATTCACCCAGAATTTTAGAACCAACGTATGTGCAAAGGAGAGCATCCTATTGGTGACCAGCACTGGCCACAGTGGAGAAACCTGTAGGTGATCACACCCCAGTAGGCTTGCAAGGAGAATTGGTCCTAAAACTGGCTTAGATAGGGTAGCTTAGGGTTGAAACTCTAAGGGATGAAAGGTACATTCTTAGGGCTTTGTGAAAGATGATGACAAGGGGGAATATGATGTTGATTGATCCCATTAGGAGGCTCACTTGATCAGATGTGACAAAATGGCCTATAACACTGCTGAATATGATTTGATGTATTTTCCCTCTCAAGATTCTGATCATAATCTTGTGCCTCTAATTTGAAATTCATATTTTCAAATATTTCGAGGTTTTCAATATTATTATCACTAATTTTATGATCCAATCACTAAATAGTGGGAGAAATATTACTTGGAAGTATCCGTCACAAATAACAAGTTTTGATATTTCTACACACTCGCAAGGAGTTAAGTGTAGTTGAAGACACATTCAAAATAAGATTCTAAAGTTTGTTGAATGATTATTTTCATAAAAAAGGTAAGAATGTGAAATAGTTAGAAGCATTGGTTATCACCTATCTTTCTAATGAGAGGAAATACCTTCAATTTTTTGTGCAATTTATTCAAGTTCTTATTTGTTTTATTTCACATTGATGTATATTAGTTTTAATTGCCTTTATTTTTGTGAATGTGGGTTGGAAGTAGCTACAATGGCTTCATTGGAAATTTCATTATATGTGACCCCAACCTTCTAGACGATTAGGTTAGGAGTAGGTATAGTTGCATATTATTTTACCTTCACATTCATCTTGCATTCATTTCCTATAGTCTGTCTTATCTTTTCTAAGTTTGATTTCACATCGTGTTTTAATTAAACCAATTTTTGTCTTGTCTTCTAGTGTTTTTTACATGTTGTGTGTCACATTTCCTTTCGTTTTCTAAGAAAATGCATGAACATTCTTTGTTGGCTCAAAGGGAATGTGGAAAAATAGAAAAGGACTTTGTGACACTGTAACATTTGGCTAACTCCCTATCCTTCTTCCTTGTCTTGGTTACATATTTTGGTTGCTGATGTTCCAACATAAAATATGATCCTTGCATTAAGAAAGCCTTGTGTCGAAACCTGATCTCCATGTCGATTCTTGAAACCTCATTCCTACTCTTAGATTTTTATGTTTTAGTGTTTTAGGCTCATTCAATTAAGTAGGGAAGGACAAGGGGAAAATATAAACGAGAAAACTAGTATCAGAGGTATTATATATTATTATCTTAAGGGATGGCGTCTCCTACTCTCAATAATTCAGGATCCATCTTCCGCCCATGAAATAAATAAGTTTCAAAGCATATTCGTATATAAATATATAAATAAAGGCAAAAGAAGAGAAATGCTTCCTTCACAGAGAGGCAAAGAAAGAAAATCTGTCGAGGTACTATCCAAGATCATTGGCAGTGGAGAAATTTTTGTGTTCCTAAAGTGACTCTTCCAGGGTACTCTCTAGTGCTGCTAGCAGCAAACCAACACTAGAGGTGAAAAACTATACTCTGAAAATATAAAGGTCACGAACTTGATATTATTATTTTTTTTAATCAATTAAAGGAATGAGGGGGACTATTTTTATGCATGAGATAAGTGGGTAAACCATGGTAATCTAAAATATGAATCAATATTTCCTGAAGAATTCAACCCTGCACGAAATAATTGACCAAGGCAGAGAAGATGGAGTTCTACCAGTGTGTTGCCAAGTGTTGTTGTTGTCACAAACACCCTCTAAAAGTCTTCATACACTAAAATTTTGGATCCTATTATTGACCTTGTGATCAATCATTTTGTATTCACTTCTTGTTCAGCTGATGAGTTTTTAGCTTCCTTCCTAGATTGGAAGTGTCGAAGTCACTTTCTCAAACAT
The DNA here is from genome assembly GCA_034641835.2 of Pinus albicaulis. NCBI lineage: Eukaryota > Viridiplantae > Streptophyta > Pinopsida > Pinales > Pinaceae > Pinus > Pinus albicaulis. Next base: position 1,395,004,997 of record CM076581.1, read on the forward strand.
GCTCAGTCTGTAACAAGTGCATGAGCGAATTATTTCACACAAGCTTGGACAAGAATAACACATTCTATCAATATTGTTCATGTGTTATTTCCAATCCATGTCGACATTTAGTGTGCACTGACAATGACAAGTTTCTCAAATTCTAGTTCCATCTGTAATTCCATTTCAGTGAGTTTTGCAAACCGTCACTTCTACACACCTTTTTTTTTGTGAGTGTCGTTTTAATATTTTCAGTTGTCACTTTTTATTTGTTTCACTCTAATTAGTGTCACTTTCATGTTATATTCACATTAGCACTTGTTACATTCACTATCATTCACATATCGCAAGATTCGTTCACACTTTAACAATTGTCATCTTTTCGCATGTTAGTTGTTGAACAATGTGTGTATGCTTGTTCTAGTGGTTTCAAGGGGTTATATTTATATGAATGATTTGGTCTGACTATCTAAACATCATTCACACTCATGCCCAAATTATTAATTATTTTCACACAAGTGTCTTCATAGTCGTCCCAAAGTGTACCTTTAGTGTCGCACTTGTCGTAAAGTCATCACAAATTCATCACATTGAGGCAAATATTTTTTTAGCGTGTTTTCAATTATCTATGTTGTTGTTTCATCAAAGTGTTTCAAGTTTGTGATCACGATCAAGTATTTTCACTGTTCAAATCATATGCACAGATCCCATAGTCAAATTTGAAAAACTTCCTCTAACTCCCTCATCCCACATCTACCCAAGTAATTGACCAACCAGGGTAAACATGTGACAAGAGGATACTATGATGAGATTAAACCTCTTGGTGACCATAAGGAAGTGGAAACAATGGAAACACATCACACATAAATTTTACATCAATAATAACACCCCCTTGAGTCAACCCAACAATTGTGGCATCCTGAACCTGGGTCCCATTGAGCTTTTGAGCCCTTAGACCTTTCGACGCATGCATAAGCCTGGATGATTGTGTCTGGGGGACTCTGGACACATGCACAAGCCTACATGTATTATTGAAATAATGAGAGGGGGAGGGGGGTGAATCAATATTTATTATCATTTAGCAATTTCAAATATTTTTAGAGCATTAGTTAATCTTCAATTATTCTTGATGTTTATCAAGTAACAAAAGTAAACAATATAACACAATAGGCACACAAATTTTAGGTGCAAAACCCCCTCCGGGTCAAAAAACACTGAATTATTTTCTAATAAATTATTTAATCTTCATTCGCAACTAAAATGAAAGGTAAAAATTCCTAGAATTCTAAAAAATAATTCTTCTCCTGCTCCCACTAGAAGGATGCCCCAACACCCTAGTTTCTTCAGTATTCAACTGAATGGATGCCCTGACATCCTAGATGGATCTACCACCCTGAAGTGTTCACAGCCTCCAACTCGTAGGTGACTTCATTCACCAACCTAGCACCTCCCTGCCACCCTATAATGATAAAAAATAAGACAAGAGTGTGGACTCTCGTACCAGGGACAAATATCCACCATATAATATGATTCACAATAATTTTCTTGAACTGAGAACAATCACCCAATCACACTATGACTTGCAACCCAACCATAACATTATCCAACAATGACACTTATACCTCCCAAAAATGCCTCTCCAACTCTAGGAATATTGACTCTTTTACAATAATGACTCTTTTACAATTTTACAATGATGATTTTTACAATAATGACTTTTAACATGACCTGATACTTGACTTGATGCTCCCTCTTTGAACACTAGCAGCTTCTGAGGTATTTCTGTGCTTGCTTCAAGTAATGGTACTTGGACGTTGCATTTTACTTCTAGTATGTGTTTGAGTTGTCCTATTGTGTCCTCCTTTGTGCACATGAATTAATGAACAAGACGCAAACCAGTAGACAAACAAAATACTTACACTATCCTGCAAACCATTTGTCATAGAAATATTGAAAACTCAAATGTAAATAAATTCGACATTTATGAAAAAAACACAATCAAACATACATAAAAAATAGTTACTGTTTTACGAAAATAAAGCCTATGAATAAATATTTTTTCCCTAAGTGTGGTGGTCACACTTTGAACAACAGAAGAAATATATTTGACATTTTCCTTGAAATGAATAGATAAGGGAAGAATACCTACTTGTGATATTTTCGTTATTCCTCGCCTCCCTTTTTTTCACTTCTGTCGCTCTTAATCAAACCGAACTCTCTTGATTGGTACCTGCAATGGAAAACATAAGACAGGAAAGGACATGAAGGCATATGATCTATTCATGTTAAACTAATTGAATCGATTTCATTTTAAAATAGACATATAACATCATGGAAACATGTATTAGGAGAGGAACAAATATCTTTATTATGAAGTAGAAGGATAAGTTAAATCTATTTGGATCGATTCAATGTCATCTTGCTCCACCTTTGGTCCTATCCTCATCACATAAACAACATCACTCCAGCAACATAAAATTACTTGCAAATGATACCTCCAAGAGCTATGATCTCACCAGCATAACTCTACTAATTCAAATTCTTGCTCTCTTGTGCAATAATATCAGTGCTCAATTTATTAGTGAAGGTAGTTTGACATTAATGAATCATTGAATGGATTTTCCAAAAATGGATGAAGAGGTTTCCTTGTTCATGGGAATAGGAGGATAAGAGGTTTAAAGGATCCATGGTGTCCATATTAAAATTTATCAGATGATGTGATAGCTAGAACAACTTCTAGAAGCCACTAGAGGGTGGGAAGATTCATGGAATCCAATGAAAAATTCACTCCCAGTCGACCAACGCACTATAAAGTGGGCCAATATGCTCTGAAACATAGCTTTTCATGGGATTAGATGCTCTACAAAGAACTTACTACAGTCTAGGGGTGCGTTGATGGCTCAATGGAACACTTAAACTAGCATCTAAGAAGTGAAACTTTCATGGAGGAAAAGCATCAATGGGATGAATTTTTTAGGGCATGTAGCAACTAATTTATTGTATGATAGACCCTAATTGATATTTATCTGGGTTTTGGGTGTGATGCCCAAATTGACCTGTAAGATCTTCCCCTAAAGCATGAAGTCGAAAATGATAATGTTGATTGATATGCTTTACGATGTGATGAGTAGGATCTGAATTGGATGGTGACTTGCATCAATTACCATACATTACATCATGATATATTTTCATCTTGGACATGAATTTCTGAGGGATGCATACCCATACTCAGCACATAAACTATCATAACATCATAAATTCATCTACAAATATAGACCCATGATAGGATAACCATCTGTTTAAAGACCATCGTATGGATGATCTGGTACTATTCCTGAAATTGCAGTCTGGATTGATGAAACTATATCTGGGGTCTTCTATCTCATTCACTTGATCACTTAAGTACGAGCCTAACCATGTGAATATGTGATCTAAAGTCAAATATCGGAAGACACCGTCTGATTACGAGCTTATGATGTAAGTTGTTAACATATTGGAGAGAAACCATCGTTGACTATAATGGCTCTCAAGGTACTAAAATACATTCTGCATGGTGTGAATAGATGATTGGATGTCAAACACCATACAAAGTCTATTGGTCGAAGGCCTAAGATGTCAACCTACCGCTGAAACAAGAAACTTTCCATTGATGTATGCAAGATCCAAGGTATTGAAAGGTTGTTTCTAAGTCAAATTCCTGGATGATGAGCTGATGTCGATAGGAAGTGACTCGTCGCAGGAGGGTCTTGATGTATCCCCCATCAACAACACAAAATGAGATTAATTATTTTAAAGACTGAATGTAACTGATGAAGCAATTTTAAGGGATGTCCATCATGAAATGAAGGTTTATCAGTATTGCAAATAATGAGGAATAACTAAGTGACTTCTCTTGAACATATCAGCGACACTGAATGAGTTTGCAGCATTGACCCAAAACCAAAGTGATGGATGGTGTGATAGACCATCAAGAAAATAACCCAACTGAAAAGTCATGGAGATGAATTGAATGAGTGTCATGTTCAAGAGAAACCTACTACCATAAACTGATTTATCCATTTCCAATTTTCCCTAGTCATTATTGACCAGTACCTCTTTATTTTTTAACAAGATTAAGGAGGATAACATATGCTGGATGTATAATTCCACCCTTCGGGTGAATCCATCTCTATGTGATGTTTTAACAAGTCTGGTGAAGGTGAAACTCTATATTTTCATGATGGACAAGTCCGTCGCTATTTGATGTTTTAACGAGTATGACGATAGTGAAAACCTGGTCCTTTTTCATGTTTAGAGAGTTTTAAAAAGGGACAAAAATAAAAATCCACAAGTTCTTTTTTCGTAAAATTGTCCCTCAAATCCAAAAAACTGAAAAATAATACCTGAGGGAACCTCCTAGCCATATTCAACTGGGGGTTTCCTTTTTCTTAAAAATAATCTATCTCAGTCCGAACAAGGGTTCAATTTATACTGAGTAGATGTCATTTCAATTCCTTTTATGAGCTTGAAGGACAAGTGCTCAACAATATTTTCATATTTTGGGAGTCCGAAAAGAGCTGAAAGATAACTATAGGGGGTTCCTTTTTAATTTTTAACAAAGCTCGAAAAAGAGATAAAAGTGTTCTTTGTGGTATAAATTCATTTCAAAATCATGCACGTCGAATTCACTATATCAGCTATAAACCTACTCAAAGAACCACCAAACAGATTAACAATACCCATTTTAATAGTAAAAGTGGGTAAAAACTATATTCAATTCATTAAATATACATAAATTAATAAAAAATACTATTTAATAATAAGAAATTACCAAGTCATTTTACCATTTCACATTTACCATTTATTTTTAGTGCTCTGAGCCAGTTTTACCCTCAAAATTTAGCAGTTGATTGCGACAGATTCTATGGACCATTTTTCGCGTCGTTCAGACTAGGTAGGAGATCTTACCTTTCTCTTTCTATTAGTTGGATTCTTATTCAGTTTCATGTAATTTTTTTAGGGTTTTGGGCCTCCTAGTGTAAATATACAACAACCTAGGACCAACACACCCTTGGTAGTCGAAAATTACATTGTAGAGAGGCTAAAAAGAAGCTCAGTTCCTCTACAACACTTTGTCTCTCACTCAACAGTGCGTTGGGTGCAATTCGTAAACTTGCATTATGTTTTCTACCCAAAATTTCTCTATTTTTTGGCATAAAATGGATCCTAACTAAGCTTATGGTTTCATTTCAGACTTTGATTAGATTAGAATGATTATTACATGGCGAGAAAGAGAACATGAGGAACAGGATATGGTTTCCCTAAATGATCCTGGCACTGTGAGAGCCATCAGATACTATGGGTCACTCAAGTACTTTAGATTTTCAGGGATGAGGCAACATATGGAACTATTGCAGTTCTTGATTCACTCATGGGACCCAGAACTACATGAATTTCACATTGGGGACAAAGTACTCCCAATATTGGTGGATGAAATTTACTTTCTGATAGATTTTTCAAGACATGGTGCCTCCATTTCCCTTGTGGGCTTCGTTTATGGAGTTGAGACGGTGAAGGACTACATTCAATAGTTTTGTCAACTAGGAATTGAGGTTATCAAAGATGGAAAGATAAATATCAAATATGTATGTGATATGCCGTCACAAATGCTCCTATTCACTATCACAAAGCTAGATGGTAGTGTGACACTTCATGTCACGAAATATCATACATATATTATGCGCTTGAGTGTCTCGAGCCAACTGTGTTCAACTGGGCTAAAGCAGTACTCCTTCACATGAAATAAAAACTGACCAAAGTAAAAAGTGACAAGACAAATAATTTCATCTATGGATTGATCTTGATCACTTTCATTTTGGAGCGAGTTCCATTGATGTGGCCACAACTTGTGACACTGGGATTAGCTCATCCTAGAGATCCATAGATGCAACGGTGGGTAGAGTTGATGGATATACATGTTGGTCATTCATCGATCTCGTTTTCCACTGCATTATTTTCTTGGCTCCGAAGACAAAATATATTCATAGAGGAGCATCTATATGCAGGGATGGATTTCTGTGGAGATATAGATTTTATTTTACCATTCGATGCTTAATGGGGTACTATAGGTAAATTTTTTTACCATGTTTTTGATTTTTTGGGTTTTTGACATATTTTTTGTTTTTGATGTTTCTAAGACTAAAATAAAGATGCTTTATGTATGCATATGTTGGTATTGTTCGACCAGTGGGTCATGCACAGTAGGCGGGAGAACCAATAGAGATGATTTTAGGGAGATCAGTCCTTTGTGATTTGGATTTAGCCAAGACTCTTGTTGAGTTACAGCAATCCGTGTAGGGATTGACTCTCGAGATACCGGATGTCTAGATCAAGGAGTTACCTATGAGGCTGCACCGCCATACTATTGGTGTCCCTAGCTGTTGGATGAGGCTATTGCACATGATAGTCCAAGTAGTGACCTGCTATCATGTGCACCACTAGGTATAATTAGATTATGATACGTCTGAATACATTTTGAGGTTACATGATCAACGTGTCTTGGACACAATTTTTTGTAAAAAACTCGATTATAAATCTATTTTATTTTTAGTTTTTCCTATGATTATGTGCAATCATATTTAATTGTGTGATGTGAATTGAAAATATATCTTTACATATGTTTCAAATGTATATTTAACACATAATTAACTAAAGAATCAATTAAATTGTTAAATTTTTTGGAAATGTGATGATATTGGATGCAATCAAAATGTATTTCCAAAAGACAAAATCTAATGAATATGCGATGATTAGCTGGATATCAGACAATATAAGCACTAGTAAGCTATAGTATGACAACTTGTGAGTCCAACCAGATGATGATGCGATTAATGCCAAGTGAAATGGAAAATGAGAGGAGTTCGATCAACCCGCTATACTCAGCAATATTATTGGTATATCGACTAATAAAAATCCCTTGGAAACTCACTAACTCTCCTCTTTGAGTGAATATGGCCCATGCTGCAGAGGAAAGATTCTGCATACTATGACTAGCACCATCGGCATATCCAACAAATGGTTCTAAATATTCTGACATCTGCAAAAAAATGCAGAGCAGATTACTAACCACATGAAAAACTCTGAAAGACACATTGTGACACACACATAGTCAAATCATATATAAAGCATCATAAAATGTTTACTACGCATAATCAAGCATAGTAACGTTTAAGATACAACCCATTTCGAGGCTGTGACAATGGAATCCCATCATAATCTACCAACTCGTAGGCACCCTTAGCCAAAATGCACTTGAAAATGTAGGGTCCATGCCATAATGGTTTGAATTTTACTGTTCCTATCTTATCAGCTTCCTAATCATTAAGCAAGACTAGGTCTCCTTCCAAGAAGGTGTGAGGCTTGATATTGTGGTCATATTGTGCCTTAATTTGTCTCTTATTTTCATCGTTGGTGAATGTGTCTTCATGGTGCATTTCATCTAGATGGATGAGATCTCAAAGACATGCCTCTTCGTCAGAAGTGTCAGGTAGCATGTCAATTATGAGTTTCAACAATCGAATTTCACATTGGATTGGTAAGATCTCTTCCAGACCATAAACCAGCTAAAAGGGAGTAAATCCGATTGCATTTCTCACTGTGATTTGATATGCCCACAAAGCCTTGTACAATATTAAATTCCAGTTTCATTTATGAACCCCAATCATGCATTGAAGCATATGCTTAAGAATTTTTTTGATAGCTTTAGCTTGTCCAATAACTTGCAGATAATAAGGGGTAGAACTATCATGCGATAGTCCTAACTTGGTAGTCAACTCAGTCATCATGTGATTGAGAAATTTTTTTCCATGATCTATGACTATGGCTTGCAGCACACCAAACTGTGTAACCACATGGTTAGAGAAAAATAATGCAGCTGTCTCACCAATGTTATTAAATGTAGGCATCACCTTAGCCCACTTGGTAAAATAGTCAATGGTGACAATAATATACCCATGCCCCCTGGCCGAGTGGGGGTTACATGTCATGAAGTCAATGCCCCATTTGGCAAATGGTCCAATAACAATGACAAAATGCATTGGTGTTGGCGGCATGCGAGTTTTACAATCAAATATCTGCCAAGCATGAAAACTTCTAACCATGATAACACAGTCACGAAATATGGTAGGCTTGAAGTAACTAGTGCGTATAATCTTCTGGGCCATAGAAAAACTAGCCAAATGTCGACCACAGGCACCAACGTTGAAATAATTTAAAACCTTCTCAGCCTCCTCATGAGTGAGGCACCCACATAAAATCGTATCGGCACCATGATGATAAAGTGTATCGCTGACAATCAGATAATATTTGGCTTGGTATCGAATATGTCGATGTTGCGAGCGAGAGGTATTGGGCTGAAAATTTTGGGTCTGGAGATAGAGGATGAAATATCCATACTATTGGGGTTCCCATGTTTTGGCCAGATTGGAAAGACCAAAAGATGAGACAACATCAGAACCACTTTCAGACCTCAGGATCTAGCCCTCCTGGGTCCAGAGAGGGATCTCTCTATATGAGCAAAGGTTTATGTCTATGAGGCTCAAATGTTATGATTTTAGGCTAGTTATAAGACTCTTGGTTTTTTTGTTGACTATTTGTTTTGGTTGTTGGTTATCAAGAAAGAAGGGTTCAATGTAAGACCAGGATGAGCAAAGAGGGATAAGGCAGAGGTGAAATATTCCAGGAAATATTCAAAACCATTGGGCAATGGAGTCAGGAAAGGATTTGCTTGCTAATCAATAGGCAGGCTTTCAATTGGGCTAGTCATCTGAAACTTAGGATCTTTCAAGATGATTATGTGATATGGAAATTAGGGAGGGGAAGATGACACAGATTTTAGAGCACAAAATTATAGATCAGCAGGTCGTACAAGGATCCTAGTGGACAGGGCTAACTCTAATCCCCAGTGTTCCAAAATCTTCCAACTAAATCTATAATAAGAAGCATCTAAGAACTGAATTCACTTAATTCATACATCAGAGAGTAGGCAATAATCATCCACCAAACTGGTTAAACCAACTGAAATCATGTCTCAGTTAATACATTCAGAAGAGAAACATAAATGGCAAGGAGAGTAGAAACATAGGGTACCTAACAAGGGTAAATCCTATGCCAATATTCTGATGCAAGCCAGTAGAAACGAAATGAAATGAATATAAACATAGAGATAGGAAAACATAACCGCTGCTTCAGATCAGGATCCAAATGAATGTGCTTGCCATATTAAATAACAATACCAATCAATTACAATATTTCCAATAGCTGAATACTCAGTCTGAAAAAATCTCCTTCAACCTATCTTAAAATCTTTACACAGAGACTGTGTCTCAAAAGAAACTACTTTCAGTTCTCTGATAACTGATCAACAACCATTACAATGAGTTTCTTCATGAATTTATAGCTCCAGAGGAGCAGAGGAGGTAGGTGGAGAACTAAATGCAGTATTAAACTTCTGAAAAGAAAGAGGGCCGAAGCCCATTCTGTATAAATTTTGTGCATTAATCTCTGGTGTTCTTTGGGTGAATGAATGATCTTCTTCAGACTGGAGATTACTCTGATATGACTTTTGATGTGTTCTGGCTGCAGTACTGTGTGGTGCTATTGGGGAATAAACAAAAGATAAAGAAACGATAAAGAGATCTTCCATACTGATGAAGTAAATGCTCTGATAGTACTTGGGCTGTTTCAGGGTAGAAAATCTCTCCAGAACACGGCATAGATTGAAAGCTGTATGGGCGCTCTATCCTTCATGGAGGGGAAAATATTCTGTTGTTGTATAAACCCCTGATATGCTTCAATTTTTGCGTGCTGTACCTTTGCATAATCTATGGGGTCATTGATCTGGTGCTTTGCCTCTAAACTGTTGTATTAAAACTCACAACCCTCAATTCTGAATGTTGGAATCCTTGAATATAAGCTGGTCTTTCTCCACAGCTTCATAAATGTCTCGATTCTGCAATATCTGGGCTTTAATGGCGCGGTACATGGTCTGCGAAGTTTCAAACTTTGTCCTTCGATGGAATTTATACTGCCGCCACATTTCTTGACATTTCCCTGTAGCACCAGCTTCAGTTTTAATTCAGCCTTCTCAATGCGTCGCATACAATGATTCCTATGAATCATGGCGGCTTTCCGCCTCTCTAGAAGCCCAGAAAAAACACGCAACTTGTTAAGAAAACCATGGGGGTGGTGGATGCAACAGGGGGTGGCTAGACTGATGATGCGGACTGGTTTTATGGCGAAACTATCGTGGATGACCTATAGTGAGGTGGAAACGATGAAGACTACAGTCAGAAGGTGGCGCGGAAGGAAAAATGAACGAAAAACCTTTGAATCTCTGACCTTTGAACAGATATACAAAACAAGAGGGTAGATGTACGGTGGGGCATGTGGAGGTGATGTGGCGGAGCTGGTTGACAGCGGGATAGTCAATAGTGGGGAGAAGACGAATCTGGACTATCAGATCTCAAAGGAGATCGACGGCGAGCAACACAGCGGAGGACAATGAACAGTGGGCCCGAGGTACGGAGACTATGGGTTAAACCCCGCGCAGCTTCATCGATCGATGACCGTCAGATGAGGCTCCCAAGATCCAACAGCTGACGTGAATATTGATGTGCATCATGTACCGAACAATAACACGCAATGGGATAGTGGTTTTGAAATCGTACAGGGGCCACGCATCAAGAGGTGTATGGAATCGCTGGCCGATGAGGAAATACCACCAACCGCCCGAAGGCGGTGCGATAGAAACCGTCGGGTTTTGAAATAGTGCGCTGCGGGGACCACTGGCAGGTAAACTCTGGACCACTGATCTGGCGGTGAATGAACGGCGATGGTGCGATCAGTAGTTCAAACGGGGAAAATAAGGGCGTTGTGGAATTAACGATCGCTGTTCGATCTACAAGATCAATGGTCAGGGGCGCTCTCCATACTCGTTGGAGATTAGCGCCCTTCGGGCCAGCGCTCGGTCATGGTCCAGGGTTACATGGAGAAAAAGGTTGTGGGGCTAGCGGAGAAGGGGCTGAGGCCTGTTATATGGTCTGAAAGTGGTTTTTTAACCCTTTTTAGTGCATTTGAGGGCCCAAGGAGGGTAACGGTAGGGGAAAAGAGGGGGATTTAGGAATGATCAAGGGAGTAGGGATGTTTTAGAGGGGATTTTTGAGATGGAAAGGGGAATTAGGGGAATTAGGGGGAAGAAAGGGGACTTTGAGGAGAGGAACAATGGGGTGAAAATGAAGAAATTTGCAAGGGTATAAAAGGCAGAATAAAATCTTTAGGGGCCTGATTTTTGGTCAGCAAGGCATAGAACTTGGAAAGGCTGCAAGGATGATGTGTTTACAAAGGAAATGCATTCCTTACAGGCTTATGAAACAAATTAGCCCCTTGCTTTCTTGTCAAGAAATTTATAAGGGGCTAACAGTGGCTCCACATGGGGATGGCTTCTTCTTGAAGGAGTCAAGAATTCAGAAATTGAACTTTGGAGTAGGCCAAATTCCTGCTGCTTGGCACATCCTTTTCTTTCTTCGATCAGCTGCCACAATATGTAGACATTACATCAGCAGAAAAACTTTCCTCAACAATCTACCTACCCATACTACAATCCTAGCATTTTTTCTTCTTCTAGGGTGCATTTGAGCTAGCAGACCCTTTACATCATTTATTTTTTCAAACAGAAAACAAACCTATTCTAAATCTACACTTATTACTCCATGAGACTAGATTAGATAGTTGGTCTCACATGTTTCTCTACCTAGTCTAATATCTACTGGGATTAAACTGTCCAGCAGACTTCTTCTCTACATTCTGCGACAGAAATTGAAAAACAGTCAAGCCAGGATTAGACTGTCTGACTTGCTGTGGATCCAAGGCATAAAGGTAGTTGCACATGGACAAAAACTTGCAAAACTGAAGACAAAACTGTGAAGGCTTGAAATCTGCAATCTTTTAGAGTATCCTTCTGTCCTTGTGACTCAGGTTTTGAGTTTGTTAGAGTCACATCCTTCTTCATTTCAGCTCTTATTTTGAGCATGCTAGAGCTGATTCTTCTTTCTTCTTTGTTGGTCCAGATTTTGGGCATGTTAGGACCAGCTGTTTTACTTTCTTTGGCTCAGGTTTTGAGCTTATTAGAGCCAATCTTTGCACATCAGAGGTTCATGTTTTAAGCATGCTTGAACCTCTCCCTCTCCTCTATTTTTTGAAACCCTTTTCCCCTTTACTTGAAAATAAGGACTGCAATGGTATGTACAATGGAAATGGGAACTGGAAACTGTAAATTAGTAGAAGTAATGTTTGAGCATCCTGCCATTGACAGGACCCCCAAACAGCTCAGTGCCATCTAATTCTTGTAGGAAGAAAGCATTTGGACCCACAGTGGCCTGGATGAGGTATGGACCTTGCCACAAACTGTCAAATTTGTTGTGCTTTCCTTTATCCTCTCTCCTCAAATCCCACTTCAAAACCTTATCTCCAACTTTGAAATCAGCAGCTTTGGTTCTTTTGTCAAACAATTTCTTTATATTCTCCTGCACTTTCACTGCTCTGTTTTAGACCTCTTCCCTTGTTTGTTGAATATGGATTGTTTGGTTTATTCTCCTCACCATGTTGTCTTCTTCTGTTTGGATTTCTTGGATCAGTTTGATCACTGGTATTCCAAGGATGGTAGGGAATCCTGCTTCTTCTACATAGACAAGCTGAAATGGTGACATGCCAATGGAATTTTTTGTTGTAAGCTTGTCAGCCCATAAAGCATGTACTAACTTGTTATGCCATGATTTTTTGTTCTCTTCCAACAGCTTTTTGATGATGATCACCAGGCTCTTGTTTGATGATTCAGCTAATCCATTACCTTAAGGGTAATAGGCAGTTGAATGACCGAGTGCTATTTGGTACATGTGACAAAAATCAGCCATCTTTTTGGATCCGAAAGAAGTGGCGTTATCAGTGATTATTTTCCTTGGGTAGCCAAACCGAGAGAGGATGTGACTTTCTAGGAAACTAATGATGACTGAATTTGTGGCATTCCTAGTGAGCATAGCCTCTATCCACTTAGTGAAATAATATGTGGCTGTTAGGATCCACTTGTGTTGGGTGGAAGAAGTAGGGTGAATTTCCCCTATGAAATCTAGGCCCCATTGCAGAAAAGGGCCTTCGACAGTGATGGGTTGTAGGGGTAAAGGGAGGAGTTTTCTTTTGCCTTCAAAGATCTGACATTTGTGACAGGAAACTATCATTTTATGAACATAATTGAAGAGTGTGGGCCAATAATAGCCAACCCTAAGTACTTTGTTTGCAGTGGCTTTCCAACTCAGGTGGCCTCCACATTCTCCAGCGTGGAATTCTTCCAGTATAAGTTTCCATCCAAGATGCAGTAATTTCTGGATTTTAGCTTTAAGAATCTGGCCTTGGTCTTTGATATTCCAAGAGGGGCATTGAGGTGTGTAAGCACATATAGAATGTCGGAATACCGAGGAGAGCTCTGAAATTTCTCCTCAACAGTGAGATCAGGAAATTATTGTTGCTCATCCAAGGTATTTATCATGTTAATGTCTAGGGCTTGTAGGTTTGATTCAGCCATTAACTTAGCTAAGCCCTGACCTTTAATGAGTTTGGTGGGTTTTAGCTCAAGGTCATACTCTAAGATCATGGCTATCCATTTTCCCCTTTTCCCATCTGGGTCTTGGGGAAGTATATCTTTGACTATGATATTGGGCACATAAGCTACAGTGTGAGAATGCAATATGTACACCCTGAAGTCTTTCAAGGCCTTAATCAAAGCATAGGCTTGTTTTTCCATGATGTTGTATTTCAAGGGTGCATCTCTGAGTGCTTTGCTAAAGAAGGAAATTGGATGTTTCATTCCCTCTGTGTTTTTCTGCAGCAAGACTGCAGCCACTATATGCTCAGAGGCGAACGAAAAGATCAGGAAATCTTTGGAGAAATCTGGTCTAATTAGGACGGGAGCTTGGGTAAGTGCAAGTTTCACTGATTCAAAATATTGTTTAGCTCCCATAGTCCATTTAAATCCTGCACCTTTCTTCAGCATGTTAGTCATGTTCCTAAGGTGTTCAGCCAGATTTGGAATAAACCTCCTGTTGAGCCTCAAGATTGTGCTTTCTCTCATCTTACTTTACCTCATTTTCCTTTGTCCATTGTTATCCCAGACCCAATTGATCAATGAATTTAGTTAAAATTACTTTTAGAATGATTAATATGACTGGCTTGCTAATTTTTGTGATTTTTGTCATTGTAATTCATTTTGACCGGAACTAGCTACAGAATGCAGACATTCCGTAGCTAACTGGCAATTCTGCAGCTGTCTTCACGTTTGGGTATGTTCCAGGTGGCCTCTCAGGAAAAACCGCATATGGGTATATTCCACGTCATGTCTACATTGTTCGTTGCTCACCATGAAGGAAGAAACGAATTCTGGATATGGTTTTGGTACGTGGGAACACATTTAAGAAGGAAGACATCTAATAGGACTGTCTTAGTCCAGATGTCCTTTTCCTTTTTACGCAGCCACTTCAAGAGTCCTAATGTGATTTCGATAAGGAAAGACAATGATCCTAGAATTTTTGCAAGTCTTGTTATGTAAATTTGTTATAAAAACACTTGGGAAACCGAGAGATAGGCTAGATTTTGCTCTAGATTTTGCTTAGATTTTGTGCTACATTTCTGAAGACGCAGATTGCTCTGTTCAAGTTATTTCTCCTTTAATGAAGAAGACAGTGTTGTTTTGAAAAGAGTTGAGTTGATTTGGTGTTAGATTCCGTCTGGTGGTAGAGGGCCCCTGCCTCCTGCACGGTTTTACTTGCATAAATTAGATAAGTATCTTAGTTGCCTTTACGTTTCTGAAGTTTGAGTGCATAGTTAATTCCATAGCCACTATAGTTATACTCGTTCTAAAAACTCTTCCAAAAGAAGAAACTCTTCCAAAATATTATGATAATGAATGGGAAATGGCTATAGTGTTGTAGGATTTAATTGTAATTTCTTTTGTTCACTATCACAGTTACACTTGTTCTAAACACTCTTCCAAAAGAAGAAACTCTTCCAAAAAATCCTTATGATGTCTAAGGCATGACTGTGATAATGAATGTTTCAGTTCTTTGTTTTCACTAAGTAACATAGCTGACCTTTCTCTTAAAACGCTCTTCCAAAATATCATAATGATGGGTAGGAGACAGCTATGACATCTTAGTTTTTAAATTTCTTTCAGTCTTTATGTTTGCATTTGCACTGAATTGTACAGTCAGGATTGTTCTAAGAATCTCTTCCAAAATACCAATCATGATGGACAAACAGACTGTATAATCCCATAGATTAATGCATGATAACTTAGTTAGGATACTCCGGAGTCTAATTGCATTTAACTCATGCTCTGTTATTTTGTTTTGAGTTTGATAATGACTTGTTAGTTCAGCATTGTTTTAGACTAGTGACATCTTAAGTTCAGTTTTAGCTTAACTCATTGCATTTTCACTCCACATTCAGTTGTCATCCACTGCATATTAGATTACTTCAGTTGTTAAACTTAACAAAACAACCTTCATTATTTACAAACCTCTTCCTGTTCCAAATCTATAATTGATTCATAAACATAAGAACAGAAGACAGTATCATTTCAAGATCTGAGGTACTTTTGCAACTTCTTTACTACTTCATAAACATAGCCTTTCCTCAAAAGACTACCTTAAAAAGAAATCTATAACTCTTGGGTGAGGTTTAGTGATGATTAACTAAGTTGCAGAATAGAGTTAAGAACTAGTCTTAGAATAAAGATCTTATGATGGTATCAATGTTTTTCTCCAAACATGCTTCAACAAATCTCTAATCATGGATAAAATGTTGCATCATTATAAGCTAGTTGTTTAATTGTTTAGATTAGGAGAGTTTGCATACTTAGCTTAGGAGAATTTGCATACTTAGCTGACCATTTCTCAATCTCTTTCAAAATACCTTTGACAAAAGAATTGGACAAATTAGGTTTATGTTTTGAGTCATTTGCTTAAAAGTCATTATCAAGCTTTGTTTCTGTTTAGTCATAGTTTGGATTTGATTTTGTTTCAGTAGTTGCCTTTGCATTCACCACTTGTCATCAACCAATCAGGCTTCACTCTGTTTTAATCATTAGGTTCTTTCCACTAGCTTTCTAGTCATCTTCCCTGTGAACATAAAACTACCAAAAGACCAAAAACATCATAAATCATCACAAAAGATCAAAAACATCATAAAACACTAAACACAACGCATTAAGAGACAAAACACCTAGGCACATACGGTGCAGTTCACTTCAACAGTTTACCAACCCTGGTTGACAATTAAATGAACTCAATTTAGGAGACTAGATTGAGACCAAACATTTTGGTGCCGTTGCCGGGGAAGTGAAAACTAGGTAACCTTTGTTTCTTAGCATCCAAAAACAATTATATGCGTAGGGAGAGAGATTCAAGGGGAAGATTTATAAGCAGTAGAAGCAGAAGTTTGATTTCTAGAACACCACTTGTTTCATCTAGATCCAGAGCTAGTACACCTTCAACTCGGACCCACATTCCATCCTTTACTGATCCTGGACTTCTAGAAGATATAAGTTCAACTATTCCATTAGAGAAACCTTCCACTTCATCCACTAAACCTGCCATAGAAGAAGATCTAAAAACTCCTGTTAGGGACACAAATCTTTCCACTTCCACAGGAGAGTCAATCATGGCAGAAGAAGGAGGAGGAGGAGTCTTTAATGGAGAACACACACTATTTGGAGGTAGAGGTAGAGGTGCAGATGGAGGAAGAGGTAGAATAGGAAGCTCTTTTGGGTTCCCTATAATTGATGAAGAAACCAATACAACCATGAAAAACATTTCACCCTCTGTCCTTCCAAACTTCTATGGACTTAAAACTGAAGATCCTGAAACCTTCCTATTTGAATTTGAATTTCTGTGTAGGACTTATGACTACTTACAAGATGCTCAAAAACTAAAATTATTCCCTTCAACCTTGAACGGAGCAGCATTAAAGTGGTTTATGAGTCTGATCAGCAGTTCTATTAGAACATGGGAAGACATGAAACAAGCATTTCTAGAGAGGTATTTGGATTATTGTATGCCGGTTAATCATAAGGAAGAAGTGTTCAAGATGTTACAAAAAGAAGATGAAAATTTGGAAGATTTGTTGGAAATATTTAATTACAACATCAAAAGGGCAAAAATGGAAAACCTAGATCAAGACACTTTAAAAGCTCTTTTGTTGAAAAAAATTAGGGATGAATGGTTGGATATCCTTAACATGATGGGAAAAGGGGATATATCACAACTCACATTACCTGAAATATCCGAGTTATGTATCAACCTTTCCAGAGGGAAATCTAAAACTGCCAAAGGTCCAAGAGATCCTGCTCTTGCAAGGGCAAGTAAATCTGCTTCTGGGACAGTAAGTAGATCAGAAATAGGACATATGCTTGATGATTTTAAATCTGACATCTTAGGGAGTCTTAGTGAACAAATAGACACCCTTAAGATACAAAACAAGAAAAAAGTTGAATCTGATGCCTTGGCAATCTTTTGTCCCAAATGTAGAAAGAAACATGCCTTGAGAGAGTGTCCTTTGGATGTAAAAGTTGTAGAAACCTGTGTCATTTGTTCTGAAAAACACGAGACCGAGAATTGTCCTTCTCTTCCTGGTCTCAAAGCTGTATTTCAGGAGGAAACTCCTACAGATTCCACAGAGTCTCTCAATTTTGTATCTAGAAGGCCTTGGCAAGGACCTCAAACACAAGGATTCCATGAACAAATGTATAATCAACCTCCACCTTGGAATTCTTGGCAGCAACCTTGGCCTCAATTTCAAAATCAATCTCTAGCTTGGGCACAAGGATCACAAAGTCCCTATGGAATATACTCCCCATACTATCAATATCCACCATCCTATCCACCATACCCACATTTTTATCCTCAAAATCCTCAACAAAATTTTCCTCAATATCTTCAACAAAATTTTCAACAAAATCCTCAACAACATCATCAGAACCAACCACATCAAAATCAACCACTTTCATTACCATTCCCTCAAAAATCAAATCAATTGCCTGCTCAACCCATACCAAACCCCAATAATAAAAATCCTCAGAACACATACATGATAAAAGGCCAACAGTTTCCAACTTATTTAATTACTCCTTTAGACCTTAGTGATGTTCAACTTAGGTCTGGAAGAATACTTGAAAAGAGGAAACCTTCTGTGATTATACAAGAACAAGATAACTCTGAGGAAGACTCTCTACAATTTGAATAAAAGTCTTGAGGGAGACACATCTTTTCAAGACCCAAACACTGAAAAATTAAAGCAAAAAGATCCAATAATTTCAACTCCTGTATTAAAGCAACCATCCACATCTACTTCTATACCTCCCTTTCCAGAAAGATTACAAATTGATAGAGGTGTAGAAAAACAAATTATGGTGCCTAATTATGATTTCCTAGATGAGCTGAGAAATGTTTGCATTAAAATTCCATTATTACAAGCCATCAAGGAAATTCCAATTTTAGCCAAAACAATAAAGGAGTTAAGCATGAAGAAAACAAGAAAAAGAAGAAGAGAAACAAAGAAAATTCAATTGGCAGGACAAATAGTAGACATTATGATGGGCAAGATTGCTATTACAAAGTATCTTGACCCAGGAAATCCAGTTGTTAAAATTCACATCAATGGAATTGAAATCCAAAACACACTCATTGATTTAGGAGCAACAATCAATATCATGAGTAGACAAATCATGGAAACTAAAACTTCCTAATCTTATTTTTACACCCACACTATTAAAATTAGCAGACAGATCTGTGATCAAACTAGATGGGGTAATAGAAGACATTCCAGTGTCCCTAGATTCTTGGGAGTACCCTGTGGATTTCATGATCCTAACTCCTAAGAATAATCTAGGAGGCCATCCTGTTATATTAGGAAGACCTTGGTTAGCTACAGCTGATGCTTTTATTAGTTGTAGGTCCGGTGATATGTATATCTCTGATGGTAGTTCAACTAAGAAATTCACTTTATATCCTCCAGCTAGGACAATTACAAATCTAGATGACACTCAATGGATAGAGGATGAAGAAGATTTACAACCTCTCTTCACAATTTCAGAAATTAGTGAAGATAATCAAATTCTGAATACTCTAGAAAACTTTGAATCCTCTCCAGAACACAAACATGAATCATTTCAAGAGGGATCCAGTATTGAGTTTTGGTCATCAAGGCAGATGTCTCTTCATTCTATGGATAAATTTGGCAGCTCTACAAGTGAGATCTTTCCAGGCAAAACTTTGAACATAAATAAGAACCTAGAGAAATCTCAACAAGAAAAGTTAGTCAAAGTATTACAGAGACATTCTTCTGCATATGCATGGGAGTACACTGACATGAAAGGGATAAGCCCCAAGACTTGCACTCAAGACTTCCAAAGGCTTTCATTGTAAACAAAGGCTGAACTTGATGAATAGAAGCAATATATGGTCATATAAGCTTTGGAAGAAATACTTTTCTCATGCTTTTGGATAGTCTCTTGGATGTTCTTGGATGATGAAAGAGGATTGTTGTTGGATTCCATGACTTGGTAGAATGGTATAGTGTCTCTATCTCTGTTTTGTTTCCTAGTTTTCATTCACAAATCCATGTTTCTTAACTTCTTTATTAGGATAGAGGACAAGAAAAAGTGAGACATGCCCTTGGGCTTATAATTACATTTCTCATTCATGTTTTCTTCAATCTAAATAATAGAAAATTCATAATTGCTCTTACTTGCTCCAGAGATCTTGTTCTTTATTCATGGTCTTGGTTTTTGTAAAAAGCATGGTGTGATTTCTGATTTGCTCTTTTTATTCAAAGCAAAAGTGAGGATGATGGTGGTCATCGTGACACTTGATGGGAAAAGGGGATATATCACAACTCACATTACCTGAAATATCTGAGTTATGTATCAACCTTTCCAGAGGGAAATCCAAAGCTGTCAAAGGTCCAAGAGATCCTGCTCTTGCAAGAGCAAGTAAATCTGCTTCTGGGACAGTAAGTAGATCAGAAATAGGACACATGCTTGATGATTTTAAATCTAACATCTTAGGGAGTCTTAGTGAACAAATAGACACCCTCAAGATACAAAACAAGCAAAAGGCTGAATCTGATGCCTTGGCAATCTTTTGTCCCAAATGTAGAAAGAAACATGCCTTAAGAGAGTGTCCTTTGGATATAAAAGTTGTAGAGACCTGTGTCATTTGTTCTGAAAAACATGAGACCAAGAATTGTCCTTCTCTTCCTGGTCTCAAAGCTATCTTTCAGGAAGAAACTCCTACAGACTCCACAGAATCTCTTAACTTTGTATCTAGAAGACCTTGGCAGGGACCTCAGACACAAGGATTCCATGATCAAATGTATAATCAACCTCCACCTTGAAATTCTTGGCAGCAACCTTGGCCCCAATTTCAAAATCAATCTCAATCTTGGGCACAAGGAACACAAAGTCCCTATGGAAGATACTCTCCATACTATCAGTATCCACCATCCTATCCACCATATCCACATTTTTATCCTCAAAATCTTCAACAAAATCCTCAACAACATCATCAAAACCAACCACATCAAAATCAACCACTTTCATTACCATTCCCTCAAAAATCAAATCAATTTCCTGCTCAACCCATACCAAACCCCAACAATAAGAACCCTCAGAATACATACATGATAGAAGGCCAACAGTTTCCAACTTATTTAATTACTCCTCTAGACCTTAGTGATGTTCAACTTAGGTCTGGAAGAATACTTGAAAAGAGGAAACCTTCTGTGATTATACAAGAACAAGATAACTCTGAGGAAGACTCTCTACAGGTGAATAAAAGTCTTGAGGAAGACACATCCTTTCAAGACCCAAACACTGAAAAATTAAAGCAAAAAGATCCAATAAATTCAACTCCTGTATTAGAGCAACCATCTACATCTACTTTTATACCTCCCTTTCCGGAAAGATTACAAATTGATAGAGGTGTAGAAAAACAAATCATAGTGCCTAATTATGATTTCCTAGATGAGCTGAGAAATGTTTGCATTAAAATTCCATTATTACAAGCCATCAAGGAAATTCCAATTTTAGCCAAAACAATAAAGGAGTTGAGTATGAAGAAAACAAGAAAAAGAATAAGAGAAACAAAGAAAATTCAACTGGCAGGACAAATAGCAGACATTATGATGGGCAAGATTTCTATTCCAAAGTATCTTGACCCAGGAAATCCAATTGTCAAAATTCACATCAATGGAATTGAAATTCAAAACACACTCATTGATTTAGGAGCAGCAATAAATATCATGAGTAGACAAATCATGGACAAACTGAAACTTCCTAATCTTCTCTTTACACCCACACTATTACAATTAGCAGACAGATCTGTGATCAAACCAGATGGGGTAATAAAAGACATTCCAGTGTCCCTAGATTCTTGGGAGTACCCTATGGATTTCATGATCCTAACTCCTAAGAATAATCTAGGAGGCCATCCTGTTATATTAGGAAGACCTTGGTTGGCTACAGCTGATGCTTTTATTAGTTGTAGATCCGGTGATATGTATATCTCTGATGGTAGTTCAACTGAGAAATTCACTTTATAACCTCCATCTAGGACAATTACAGATCTAGATGACACTCAATGGATAGAGGATGAAGAATATTTACAACCTCTCTTCACAATTTCAGAAATTAGTGAAGATAATCAAATTCTGAATACTCCAGAAAATTTTGAATCCTCTCCAGAACATAAACATGAATCATTTCAAGAGGGATCCAATATTGAGTTTTTGTCATCAAGGCAGATGTCTCTTCATTCTATGGATAAATTTGGCAACTCTACAAGTGAGATTTTTCCAGGCAAAACTTTGAACATAAACAAGAACCTAGAAAAATCTCAACAAGAAGAGTTAGTCAAAGTATTACAGAGACATTCTTCTGCATATACATGGGAATACACTGACATGAAAGGGATAAGCCCCAAGACTTGCACTCATCACATCTATATAGAGGAAAATTGCAAACCAATCAGACAACCTCAAAGACGGATGAATCCAAATCTTAGTGAAATTGTTAAAGAAGAATTGCAAAAATTGTTAAATGTCAATTTCATCTATCCTATTTCAGATAATCAGTGGGTTTCTCATTTGGTAATTGTGCCAAAGAAAAATGGAAAATGGAGGGTATGTGTTGACTACCGAGAACTAAACAAAGCTACTCTTAAAGACCATTTTCCCTTACCTTTCATAGATCAAGTGTTAGATACATTAGCTGGCAAGAAGTACTTCTCATTCTTAGATGGGTTTAGTGGTTACAACCAAATCCAAGTAGCACTTGAAGATCAAGACAAAACCACATTTACTTGTCCTTGGGGTACCTATGCTTACCGAGTATTGCCATTTGGATTATGCAATGCACCTGCAACATTCCAAAGGGCAGTATTAGGATTTTTTTCAGATCTAATACATGATTGTGTAGAGGTGTACATGGATGATTTCACAGTTTATGGAAACTCATTTGAAGAAGCTTTAGAAAACTTGGAAAACGTTTTAAAGAGATGCCAGGAAGCAAATATTTCACTTAGTCATGAAAAATGTTTTATGATGTTTACTGAAGGTATTGTTTTAGGGATTTCAGGGGATGGGATTAGAGTTGATGAGTCAAAAGTTGAAGTCATCTCTAACTTATCTATTCCAAGTTGTCAAAGAGATGTTAGAATTTTTCTAGGATTTACAGGATATTATCGAAGATTTATAGAAAACTTCACCAAAATAGCATCTTCACTCTTCAAATTACTTACCAAAGATTGTGAATTCAAATGGACTTCTGATTGCTAGTTAGCTTTTGAAACCCTGAAAACCAAAATTTCTGAAGCACCTATATTAAGGGGACCTAACTGGAAGTTACCTTTTCATATCTGTCAGATGCTTCAACTTCTGACTCAGGCGTGTGGGATAAAAGATTTGATTCTATGCCATCCTATTATACAGGTAAGAATTTGACTCTGGGAGTTACACTATCACATGTGAAAAAAGCAGTTTTCTGTTATTATTCCTTTATAAACAAATTTAGACACTATATAACAGGCTATGAAACTTTTTTTCACACTGATCATTCTGCAATTAGATACTTAATGAACAAATCAATTACTAATGGCAGAGTTGTAAGATGGTTATTTCTCTTACAAGAATTCAATATTACCATTCTAGATAGGCCTGGAAAACAAAACACAGTAGCTGATTTCCTATCTAGACTCCAAAATATCAAAGATGACACTCCAGTTGAAGATCAATTTCCTGATGAATATCTTTTTGCAATCTCTACTCAAACTCCATGGTTCGTTGATATTGCTAATTATTTAGTTTCAGGAAAATTTCCTTCAATAATGAATGCAAGGGATAAAAGAAAAATCATTCATGATAGTGCAAAATATTCATGGGTTGCTAATGAGTTGTACAAGACAGGTCCAGATTTAATCATTAGAAGGTGTGTTCGTGAAGATGAGATGATTGAGATTCTCAAAGCATGTCATGATGAACCTTGTGGTGGACACTTTGCTGATAAGAGGACAGCCTATAAGATCCTTAATTTAGGATATTATTGGCCATCCTTGTTTAAAGATGCTAAAGAGTATGTAAAAAGATGTGACAGTTGCCAAAGAGTAGGGAAACCTTCTCCTTCAGGTGAAATGCCATTACAACCTCAGGTACATATTGAACCTTTTGAAAAATGGGCTTTGGATTTTGTAGGACCTATTAGTCCTCCATCAAGACAGAAAAGGTATATATTAGTTTGCATTGATTATGTTACTAAATGGGTAGAAGCCAAGCCATTACTTGTTGCTAATGAAGCATCTGTAGTTACTTTTCTTTTTGAGGATATTTTTACTCGTTTTGGTGTCCCAAGGGAAATTGTTACAGATCAAGGAGCTCAATTTACATCAAGGCTAGTGGAGCAAATAATGGAGAGGTACAAAATCAGGCATATAAAATCTACTCCCTATCATCCACAAGAAAATGGTCAAGTGGAGTCTACCAATAAAGTTATTGAAGGAATCCTAACAAAGACTGTCCATTTACATAGAAAAGATTGGGTGGATAGGCTTCCTGAAGCCTTGTGGGCCTATAGAACTACATGGAGAAACACAACAGGCCATACTCCTTATGAGCTTGTTTATGGAAAGCAAGTTTTATTTCCCATAGAGTTCCAAATTCAAACATTCAAGATGGCAGTTCAGCTAGGACTTGATCTAACGGAGGCACAAAAGCATAGACTGGAGCAAATTAATGAATTGGATGAGATCAGACAAGATGCAGTTCAGAAAACAAGTCTAGTCCAACAGCAAAGAGCTAGATGGCATGACAAGTACATCAAAGAGAAGAAATTCAAAGAAGGTGACTGGGCTCTCTTGTTTGATTCAAAATTCATGGATTTTCAAGGTAAATTTCAGACACATTGGCTTGGGCCATATGAAATTGTTGAAATTTTTGATAATGGGGCAGTAAAAATCAGAACTATAGATGAAGAAGAGGTCACTTTTCTTGTGAATGGTCATAGATTGAAGTTGTATCACAAACCACTCTCAAGAGAAGAATTTGTCCAGAAGTTCCAAGAAAGCAGTGATGTGAAGTTAATGAAGAAGAATCTTTCTTCTTCATCAACTTGATTGAATTTTCTGAAGCATTTCTTTTGAATAAAAAAAAAAATTTAATAATAATAATAATAATAATAAAATAAAAATAAAATTATAAACATGAAAACCAATCACTGATTGGCATGTTTATACAGAAAAGATAGGGTGAAAATCAGAGTCTCTCTGACACTCTAACTTTTCCATTTTGTTTTTGCAAGCAGCTGTTACAAAATCATAAGTTCAAATCCATAGTGCTTATGATCCATCTCATTTCATTTCACTCCATTCACTTATCCATCCATATTCCATTTCATTCATTCATTCATACTCTACTTCATTCCATATTTCATTCATCCCATTCCATACTCCATTCACCTCATTTTCATGTCAAAATTTAAAGTCTGATGTCTTACTGCAAATGAATAATACATGTCATGGATTGCAGGGCAGTTCTTATGTTCTTTCACTCCATTTCATAAACTGAATCCATTCCATTTCATCATCCACTTCATACATATCATGTCTCATCATTCATCTTCATTCATGCCATATAACATTTCACTTATATTCCAAAAACACTCCATTCCATGATTAAAATACTCTACAGGTACATTCTGCAGCTTAACAGACATTCTGCAGCTGATCAGCCTTTCCGCAGCCAGACAGTCATTCCGCAGCTACAAATCCTGAAGGCATTAGTCAGCAGACATTAGAATTGCAACAAAATGATCCAGTGTATCCATGAATAAGAAGAATCAAGAAGAATTATGAAGACTCTTCCAAAGGTGAACAAAGAAGACAAAGACTACAAAAATCAAATAAAAAGCAGAGGTAACAAGTTTAGATTATAATGGCATTTCATAAAGTTTAGCATAGTTTTAGTTATGGATTATTCGAAAAAGTTGTTTAATTATTTTTATTGATCATGACCAAAATACCCTCCACAAACTTTGGATTAAAATCTCTCATTTCAAATTCTATACCCGACATCATTTAAGCGGTTAAAATGGCTGAAGTGTTTAATTTCTTCACGTCACCCAACCAAATCATTCAATGATGATTTTCTTTTCCGTTGTAAAAATCTCCACCATCTTTTCACTCATTAATTCGTTTTCTCCACCTCACTCCATTAACTCATTTCCGTAACTACTTCCATCACTCCATTCTGTAGCCAGCACTTCATTCCGCAATATAGAGATATTCCTATCACCGTGAGCAGAGCAAAGGGTATATCAGTTTGAATATCAAAGCCCTATCACCGTGAGCAAATATTGAGCATTATCACTGTAAACGCAGAGGTATAGCAGTGTAGAATTTGAAGCCATTTGTCACCGGGAGACAAAGGTATAGCAGTGTGGAATTTGAAGCCATTATCACCGAAAGACAGAGATATATCAGTGAGGAATTTG
This sequence comes from Pinus albicaulis, assembly GCA_034641835.2. Classification (NCBI taxonomy): domain Eukaryota; kingdom Viridiplantae; phylum Streptophyta; class Pinopsida; order Pinales; family Pinaceae; genus Pinus; species Pinus albicaulis. The sequence continues at coordinate 1,395,031,095 of CM076581.1, forward strand.
AAGCCATTGTCACTATCAATCAGAGGCATATCAGTCCGAAGTTTGAAGCCATTGTCACTGCCAACCAGAGGCATAACAGTCCGAAGTTTGAAGCCATTGTCACTATAACGCAGAGGTATATCAGTCCGAAGTTTGAAGCTATTGTCACTGAGAACAGAGGTATATCAATTCAAAGGTGGAAGTTATTGTTTCAGTGAGTAGAAAGAGTATTAATCTGAACACTGAAGAAGCAATTATGGGTTTCATTGTAAGAACTGAACCAGTGGGCACAAAATACCTAGAAGGCTACCCTCAATGTAAAGAAATGTTGCAACAGATAGGATGGCTACAATTTCTTGAGAAGTTTAATGGCTTCCAAAAAGAAGTCACTAAAACATTTGCAAGGTCATTTCAAGGAGTTGAGGTTGAAGTAGGGGATGTTAAATTCACTGTCATTGAAGTTTTCATTGCAGAAGCTACGGGATTTCTTAGAAATGGAGAGAGATGGTTCAAAAATAGAGAATTCCATAATGAATCCTGGAAGCAAATTCTAAAATCACCAGGTATGGATATCACTGTGTTTAAGAAAGGAATTCCAAGTTCTGCATTGAAAAATAAATGGAGAAACATACTACTTATTCTGCAAAAATTTATTACATGTGAGGGTAGATATGGCACATTTTATGTTTACCACATTAGACTAATAATGCATTTTCTGGGGGAAGAGTTAAACTTACCCTATTTCTTGCTTCAAAGTTTGAAAAAAATGGCTTCTTGTGTTCAAAGAAGAGTTCAATTTTTAGAGACAACTCTATATCATCATGGCTTGGTTAAAATTTTAATTGAACACCATTTAGCCAAAACAAATGATACTTGGGACAATTTCTTGATAAGAAATCATTTTGAAGAGCCAAAAGAGCCCTCACCTGAACAACAGCCTACAAGGAGAAGTAGAAAATGGAGAGCTTCAAAAATTGAAATTGACAAAATAGTCCAGGAAAGTAGTGAGGAAATCATCTCAGAAAAGTTGACTCAAATCAAGAGACAACTTAAGAAAGAGAAGGTAATCAGGAAATCTGCCACAGAGAAAGGAGAGGGATCTTCCCAGCCAAGAAGAAGCCATAGACTAAAGGGGAAACTAAGGAAAACTCAAATCAAACAAACAGGGGTGATAAATATAGAAGATGAGGAAACATCTATTGAAGAAGATGTTGAAGAGAATTTTAATGAAGGAACCCCTGAAATTGACCCTGATCAGCAAGAAGTTTATGACTATGTTGAAACTTTGGAAAGGAAAGCTTCAGAGAGTAGAGAGAGAACCCCTAGTCCTCCACTGTCCGAAATAGATGTGTTAAGAAGGGATAGGTATGAGCTGGAATTACTTAATAGACACATCAAAAATGAGAATGACATTTTGAAGGAACAAGTCAAACTCAAAACCAATATGAACACAACCTTATCTCTACATATAGACAAAGTGGAAAAGGCTAATGAAAAGTTGAAAAAGAGGAACAAGAAGCTAACCAGGGCACTTATCAACTTAAGGTTCAAACTTGTCATCAGAAAACCCAGAAGATCTCTAGCTTCCAGGCAAAGGAGAAGGAGAGGATTAGATGTTCTTGCAGAAGCCTCTGAGTTTATGGGATAAGTTGCATGAGGACATGCAAGAAGTCAGCAGTGGGGGTATGTTGAGCCTCAAGATTGTGCTTTCTTTCATCTTACTTTACCTCATTTTCCTTTGTCCATTGTTATCCTAGACCCAATTGATCAATGAATTTAGTTAAAATTACTTTTATAATGATTAACGTGACTGACTTGCTAAGTTTTGTGATTTTTGTCATTGTAATGCATTTTGACTGGAACTAGCTGCAGAATGCAGACATTCCGTAGCTAACCGGAAATTTTGTAGCTGTCTTCACGTTTGGGTATGTTCCAGGTGGCCTCTCAAGAAAAACCGCATATGGGTATATTCCACGTCATGTCTACATTGTTCGTTGCTCACCATGAAGGAAGAAACGAATTCTGGATATGGTTTTGGTACGTGGGAATACATTTAAGAAGACAGACTTCTAATAGGACTGTCTTAGTCCAGATGTCCTTTTCCTTTTTACGCAGCCACTTCAAGGGTCCTAATGTGATTTTGATAAGGAAAGACAATGATCCTGGAATTTTTCCAAGTCTTGTTATGTAAATTTGTTATAAAAACACTTGGGAAACCGAGAGCTAGGCTAGATTTTGTTCCAGATTTTGCTTAGATTTTGTGCTACATTTCTGAGACGCAGATTGCTCTGTTCAAGTTATTTCTCCTTTAATGAAGAAGACAGTGTTGTTTTGAAAAGCGTTGAGCTGATTTGGTGTTAGATTTCGTCTGGTGGTAGAGGGCCCCTGCCTCCTGCACGGTTTTACTTGCGTAAATTAGATAAGTATCTTAGTTGCCTTTACATTTCTGAAGTTTGAGTGCATAGTTAATTCTGTAGCCACTATAGTTATACTCGTTCTAAAAACTCTTACAAAAGAAGAAACTCATCCAAAAGATTATGATAATGAATGGGAAATGGCTATAGTGTTGTAGGATTTAATTGTAGTTTCTTTTGTTCACTATCACAGTTACATTTTTTCTAAATATTCTTCCAAAAGAAGAAACTCTTCCAAAAAATCCTTATGATGTCCAAAGCATGACTGTGATAAAGAATGTTTTAGTTGTTTGTTTTTACTAAGTAACATGGCTGACCTTGCTCTTAAAACGCCCTTCCAAAATATAATAATTATGGGTAGGAGACAGCTGTGACATCTTAGTTTTTGAATTTCTTTCAGTCTTTATGTTTGCATTTGCACTGAATTGTACAGTCAAGATTATTCTAAGAAACTCTTCCAAAATACCAATCATGATGGACAAACAGGCTGTATAATCCCATAGAATAATGCATGATAGTTTAGTTAGAATGCTCCGGAGTCTAATTGCATTTAACTCATGCTCTGTATTTTGTTTTGAGTTTGATAATGACTTGTTAGTTCAACATTGTTTTAGACTAGTGACATCTTAAGTTCAGTTTTAGCTTAACTCATTGCATTTGCACTCCACATTCAGTAGTCATCCACTTCATATTAGATTACTTCAATTGTTAAACTTAACAAAACAACCTTCATTATTTACAAACCTCTTCTTGTTCCAAATCTATAATTGATTCATAAACATAAGAACAGAAGGCAGTATCATTTCAAGGTATGAGGTACTTTTGCAGCTTCTTTACTACTTCATAAACAGAGCCTTTCCTCAAAAGAGTACCTTAAAAAGAAATCTATAACTCTTGGGTGAGGTTTAGTGATGATTAACTAAATTGTAGAATAGAGTTAAGAACTAGTCTTAGAATAAAGATCTTATGATGGTATCAATGTTTTCCTCCAAATATGCTTCAACAAATCTCTAATCATGGATAAAATGTTGCATCATTATAAGCTAGTTGTTTAATTGTTTAGATTAGGAGAGTTTGCATACTTAGCTTAGGAGAATTTGCATACTTAGCTGACCATTTCTCAATCTCTTTCAAAATACCTTTGACAAAAGAATGGGACAAATTAGGTTTATGTTTTTAGTCATTTGCTTAAAAGTCATTATCAAGCTTTGTTTCTCTTTAGTCATAGTTTGGATTTGATTTTGTTTCAGTAGTTGCCTTTGCATTCACCACTTGTCATCAACCAATCAGGCTTCACTCTGTTTTAATCATTAGCTTCTTTCCACTAGCTTTCTAGTCATTTTCCCTATGAACATAAAACTACCAAAAGACCAAAAACATCATAAATCATCACAAAAGATCAAAAACATCATAAAACACTAAAAACAACGCATTAAGAGACAAAACACCTAGGCACATACGGTGCAGTTCACTTCAGCAGTTTACCAACCCTGGTTGACAATTAAATGAACTCAATTTAGGAGACTAGATTGAGACCAAACACCTCCTAAGGAAGTTAATCTTCCCAATGAAAGACTGTAATTCCTTGATTTTTCTAGGGTGTGTGATCTGTAGTATTCCCTCAACTCACTATGGGTCTATCCGGATTCCCTCCTCGGATATAATGTGGCCAAGAAGTTTACCTTCTTGTAGCCCAAAGACAGTATTTTTAGGGTTTAGGGACAAACCAAACCTTCTACATTTTTCGAATACTTTTCTCAGATGTTTCAAGTGTTCTTCTTCGGTCTTGGAGAAGACTATTATTTCATCCAAGTAGATAACAATGAAGAGTCCTATCTCATCTGAAAATGCTATGTCCATCGCTCTTTGGAAGGTGGCTCCAGCGTCCATCAATCCAAAAGGCATCTTCACATACATAAAGGTACCCCATGGAGTGGTAAAGGCTGTCTTGAGTTGGTCTTCTGGGATTACTAAGACTTGGTTATATCCAGAGAAACCATCTAGCAGGGAAATCCTCTTAGAACCTACTACCTTCTGAAGAATATGTTCCATTTTAGGCAAAGGGTAATTGTCCTTGAGTGAGGCTCTATTAAGATTCCTAAAGTCTATACACAATATGATTTCCCCTTGTTTTCTTCCTCACAGCCACTAAGTTTGATACCCAATCAGACAACCTCACAGGCACAATTATACCTGCTGCATACGTTTTCTTGATCTCTTTCTCTACTGCAGGCAATTGTTTGGAATTGATTCTGTGAAGTTTTTGCCTAAAGGGCTTCTGATTTTCTTTCAAGGGTATCTTATGTTGAATGATATTTGTGTCATAGGCCTTTAATTCCTCATAGCTCCATGAAAACACATCAATGAATTCCTTGAAAAGGTCAATGTATTTCTTCTTCATGTCTGCAGGTAAAGACTTAGCCAGTTTAATCATTTTGGGTTTATCTTCAGTGCCTATGTTTCATTCTTCCACATCAGAGTCTGCATGCTCTATAGTGGGCTTCTTTGCCACATCATCAAAGTCAAAAAGGTCCTCTAAGGGTGTCAGGCCTCTAGGTATATTCTTATCTTTGGCCTACAACACCTCTACCTCTTCACTATCTGCATTTTTACATTTGTGGTCTGGGTTTCCAGTTTGTTCATATAAAGAGTTTATATCTATGTTACAGGGTGTTTCTTCCTCATCTGAGGACTCATCACTTAGGTAGCTATGGCCAGGTTGGGAGTTTGAGTCAGAAAATTCAAACTCGTCTTTGCCTACCAGGAAGTCTTCGATCTGTTTATCACCTTCAAAAACCTACCAATATTTTTCGTTATCTGGCATAGCAGGTCTGAATTTAGTTTGAATTATGATCTATTGGTATCTGGGAGTCTTGGGGTAGGAACTGGCTAGGAAAGCTAATACGTTTGCAATGACATTTTGATTCCTAGGGACGAACACCAGTTTATATTCAACAAATGTTTTCAATATGTCCCCAGCGTCATTCCTATATGCCCTCAGCCTATGATTCTTGGCCATGTATTCTTCATTCACTTGTTTAATAACTAACTCTGAGTCTCCCTTTACGGTTATCCTATGGGCTCCATTTCTCTTCAATAGATTCAGACCCAGGATTAGAGCCTCGTATTCAGCAACATTATTTGTGCATTTTAAATGCAGACTATAGTTATGGCTCTCAGCGTAGTCAATTTCTATATTGTGTAACCATACCCCCACTCCGGCAGTCCTTTTAGTACAGGACCCGTCAAAGCTCATTTTCCATAAGGGGTTATTCTCATGACTATCATTATTTTCTCCCTTACAACTGGGTTCGCCATTGTGTTGTGTTATAGGGTCTGTACTAGGCTGTGGATCGCTTTGTTCTTCGTGGAATGTATGAGGTTCAGGGATCTGGCTAGATGGATGTTTACGCTCTGTTTCTTGTTCACTCGGGGTTAGGTCTCCACCGCATATCGTACAGGTTTCGTTGCATTTTTCTTCTTCGTTGTCCTCTAAATCTAGAGTAGCCATTATGTTAAAATCAATAGCTCCTGCATCTCTGCTTGTATATCTGTTTTGGGACTCTGACCCTTCTAAAGATTCATCGTTACAAAAGATGAAGGAGTCCAGGTCTGTATGTACAGAATAAACAGGTGAATTTTTTGGTTTTTCGGGGCTACTGACTAGGAATTTCATCTGTGTCTCCCTATACAGTTTTCTAAGTTGGCCAAAGATTGGGATTGTGGCATATGAGCCATCCATTTGCATTGTACCCTGCAGCTTGGCTCCCCATGATCTTGATAGTAGCATGCCATACTTGGGTGGCACATTTGCCACCACAACATCCATGACCATACATTTCGCTGGGATCTGGGTCAAACTCACACCTAGATCTTTAATCAAGCCCAAGCATTTTACTCTGCTAGAGTCAAATGAGTATAAGTCTTTGTAGGGTCTAGTTATCTCTAGACCTAGTATTTCCATAACTACCTTAGGCATTAGGTTGTGTGATGCTCCAGAATCATGCATTGCTTTATGCAAGGTCTTGTCATGAATGTTGAGACTGATATAGAAAGGTGGAATTACCCCTTCCTGAAACTTCCCCTCTATCTCAGGACCAAACAAGAGGGAAGGTTGATCATCATTCAAATTGACAGATTCACCATTCTCACTAAGGTTCAAAGCCTTCAAAATCTGGCCTTTGTATACATCCTGAGTGGCCAGCTCAGAAAGTGGGACAGAGATTTTTATTCTTGCAATCTCACTTTCCAAATTGAAAGTGGACTGACTCTTTGGCATACTCATCTTTGTTCTATTTGCCACTCCTTTGGTGGCTGAATCAGTGGGATGATTCTCATTATGTACAGTGTTTGTGACAGTTTTATCAGGAGCACTAACCGCAGTGCTAGTGTTGCTAGCTGGTTTACCTTGTGCATTAGTGTTTTGGTTGTCTTTTTCTCTATTTTTTCCATAACTCTCAGCTGCTGATTTGTTGGTTTCAATAGTTGCATTAGAAGTTTTATTAGGCCTCTTTTTGATGGTAGTCTCAGAAGCTTTAGGTTTGGAAATTTCTTGACTCTTTTTTCTTCTAATTTCATACTTTTCTCTGACCTGCATCATGGCATTTTCAAATCCTAATCTGTAATCTTCAGATTCCAAACATTCCTCCTCCCAACTAGAGGGTGAAGGCTGGTCTTCTTTTGAATCACAGTTATGGATTGAATCTTCTGTTCCAAACATATTAATTTTGTTTCCCTCAGACCCTTCTATGATTCCCTCATCTTCATCAAGAAAATTCTCTTGGAATGGGGGAATAACTTGTTGATCTGATTCTCTTTGTCTGTTGGGAGCGTTGCTGTTTCTTCTAAATTTCTGGTTCTGGTTCTTGTTCTGATTGCTAATGGTGACAACCATCTTTTCCATCATTTTTTGTAACCTTTCCACGTTTTTAGACAGCTTATCATAATTTTGGTCAGATGTGGAGGCTACATTGTCATCTTTGTATGTTACCCTTCTCTCAGCTTTCAGTCTTGCTCTTTTCTCAATCAAGTTGGCTTCTATATTCACTGCTCCTTTCTGCATGTCCTCCAATGTGTTGTATTCCTTATCCCTAAGCTCATAGGCCATGTCAGCATCAAAGCCTTCAGGGTATTTTGCTAGGGCCATGCCTTGATGAGGTTTCATATGTGGAGGGAGAGCATTATAAATGTTGTTGAACCTCGTTGTGTAATCGTGGACACTCTCTCCTACGTTTCTCTTAAAGGTCATGTATTCTGATAGGAGTTGGCGAGGATTTGCCCTAGTTTCCCATTTGCTTATGAAATTCTGATATAAGCCCGGAAGGTCATTGATGCTACCTGGAGGCAGGCCCTTCAACCATTTCTTCACATCACCCCCTAAGCTATGGGCGAAGATTCTCATTTTGACTGTGTCATCATCAATTTCCATGTAGTCAAAAGAATCTTCCATTTTATCTACATGTTGTTGGGCTGTGATGGACTCCTTTGTAGTGAAGTGTGGAATATTAGACTGATAATCATTCGGTAAGGGTACTAGAGGCTGAGGTAAAACCAGAGGTGCATACCAGGCTGCCATGATGATGTTTTGATGGGCTAAAGGGGCTTGGGCAGCAGGTATATGGATGGCAGGGGTATTATGGACAGTAGAGGAGTGATGAGAAGACCTAGGGTGACTGAGCCCCAAGTTTTATATGAAATGTAAATCAAGAGGTGTAGATGGAGGGGTTTGTCTATTCCCAAGGTGTCTACCACCTTGCTGTGGTGAATCAGGAAGCTCAGGGTCTGGCTAGTCTAAGCCACTGAATGACCTAGTTCTAGATAAGTTGTTAGTTAGGTCTAGGTCAGCGTGAAAGTGTGATAGAGCTGTAAGATCTTCTGGTGCAGAATTAGCTCTATAGATGTGTTTGGAAATAGCTAATATTTTAGGTGTATGAGCTCCCTTGAGGATTCTCTCAGGATTGTCAACTATTTCAGGTGGGTCTGGGTCAGGGTAAGCTCTTGTATGAATGGTTCTAGAAGCCAGAATGTTGTTTCTGACGAAGCAACTCAACCCTACTTGTTACTTCTACTATGGTTGGTGTTGTTATGGAGGCTGGTCTCCCAGTGGAGTCTAATGTGAACCAAGATAATCAGCAGGCCTATTGATCACCAGTGGAGTCTTTGAAACGTTTATAGAACTATGGAGTCACCAGGTGGAAGGTTTAGGATTCTTTTTGGAGGGTACACTGTCCACCACAGTGCCCTTGTGATGTCCCTTTTCAAGGATATCTTAAAATCACAGCAAAATCTAACCAGAGATTGACTGGGAGGGCATTTACCAGATATGTCACCTCTGAAAGAGTGTGAGATCTGGAGGCTACCTGGCCCTTTCCAGACTCTGTCCAAGAGTATGGGAAAACACCACAGATGATATAAAGGTTGATGTGAGAATAAGACTGTTTAACTGCCAACCTAACCAGAGATTGTAGGTCTTATGAATGCTTAAGAATGTTTAAGGTGTAATGCACTCAATTCCCCAGTGGAGTCGCCATTATGTTGGGGTTCCCATGTTTTGGCCAGATTGGCAAGACCAAAATTTGAGACAACAACAGAACCACTTTCAGGCCTCAGGATCTAGCCCTCCTGGATCCAGAGAGGGATCTCTCTGTATGAGCAAAGGTTTATGTCTATGAGGCTCAAATGTTATGATTTTAGGCTAGTTATAAGACTCTTGGTTTGTTTGTTGACTGTTTGTTTTGGTTGCTGGTTATCAGTAAACAAGGGTTCAATGTAAGACCAGGATGAGCAAAGAGGGATAAGGCAAAGGTGAAATATTCCAGGAAATATTCAAAACCATTGGGCAATGGAGTCAGGAAAGGATTTGCTTGCTAATCAATAGGTAGGCTTTCAATTGGGCTAGTCATCTGAAAATTAGGATCTTTCAAGATGATTATGTGATATGGAAAGTAGGGAGGGGAATATGACATAGATTTTAGAGCACAAAATTACAGATCAGTAGGTCGTACAAGGATCCTAGTGGACAGGGCTAACTCTAATCCCCAGTTTTCCCAAATCTTCCTACTAAATCTATAACAAGAAGCATCTAAGAACTGAATTCACTTAATTCATACATCAGAGAGCAGGCAATAATCATCCACAACACTGGTTAAACCAACTGAAATCATGTCTTAGATAATACATTCAGAAGAGAAACATAAATGGCAAGGAGAGCATAAACATAGGGTACCTAACAAGGGTAAATCCTATGCCAATATTCTGATGCAAGCCAGTAGAAACGAAATGAAATGAATATAAACACAGAGATAGGAAAACATCACCGCTGCTTCAGATCAGGATCCAAAGGAATGTGCTTGCCATATTAAATAACAATACCAATCAAGTACAATATTTCCAATAGCTGAATACTCAGTCTGAAAACATATCCTTCAACCTATATTACAATCTTTACACAGAGACTGTGTCTCAAAAGAAACTACTTTCAGTTCTCTGATAACTGATCAACAACCATTACAATGAGTTTCTTCGTGAATTTATAGCTCCGGAGGAGCAGAGGAGGTAGGTGGAGAACTAAATGCAGTATTAAACTTCTGAAAAGAAAGAGGGCCGAAGCCCATTCTGTATAAATCATGTACATTAATCTCTAGTGTTCTTTGGGTGAATGAATGATCTTCTTCAGACTGGAGATTACTCTTATATGACTTCTGATATGTTCTGGCTGCAGTACTATGTGGTGCTATTGGTGAATAAACAAAAGATAAAGAAACGATAAAGAGATCTTCCATACTGATGAAGTAAATGCTCTGATAGTACTGGGGCTGTTTCAGGGTAGAAAATCTCTCCAGAACATAGTATAGATTGACAGTTGTATGGGCGCTCTATCCTTCATGGAGGGAAAAAAATTTTTCTGTTGTATAAACCCCTGATATGCCTCGATTTCTGCGTGTTGTACCTTTGCATAATCTATGGGGTCATTGATCTGGTGCTTTGTCTCCAAACTGTTGTATTAAAACTCACAACCCTCAATTCTGAATGTTGGAATCCTTGATTATAAGATGGTATTTCTCCACGGCTTCATAAATGTCTCGATTCTGCAATATCTGGGCTTTAATGGCGTGGGACAGGGTCTACGAAGTTTCAAAAATTGTCCTTCGATGGAATTTATACTGCCGCCACCTTTCTTGACATTTCTCTGTAGCACCAGCTTTAGTTTCAATTCTTCCTACTCAATGCGTCGCTTACAATGATTCCTATGAATCATGGTGGCTTTCCGCCTCTCTGGAAGCCCTGCAAAAACACGCAACTTGTTAATAAAACCATGGGGGTGGTGGACGCAACGAGGGGTGGCTAGACTGATGATGCGGACTGGTTTGATGGCGAAAATATCGTGGATGACCTGTAGTGAGGTGGAAACGATGAAGACTACTATCAGAATGTGGCGCGGAAGGAAAAATGAACGAAAAACGTTTGAATCTCCAACCTTTGAACAGATATACGAAACAGGAGGGTGAATGTACAGCGGGGCACGTGGAGGTGACATGGTGGAGCCGGTTGACAGCGGGATAGTCAACAGTGGGGAGAAGACCAATCTTGACCGTCAGATCTCAAAGGAGATCGACGGTGAGCAACACAGCGGAGGACGACAAACAGTGGGCCCGAGGTACGGAGATTATGGTTAAACCCCACGTAGCTTCATCGATCGATGACCGTCGGATGAGGCTCCCAAGATCCAATGGCTGACGTGAATATCGCTGTGCGTCCTGTACCAAACGATAACGCGCGATGGGATAGCGGTTTTGAAATCGTACAAGGGCCACGCGTCGAGAGGTGTATGGAATTGCTGGCCGATGAGAAAATACCGCCAACCGCCCGAAGGTGGTGCAATAGAAACTGTCGGGTTTTGAAATAGTGCGCTGCGGGGACCACCGGCGGGTAAACTCCGAACCATTGATCTAACGGTGAATGAACGACAATGGCACGATTAGTAGTTCAAACAAGGAAAATACGGGCGTTGTGGAATTAACGATCGTCGTCCGATCTACAAGATCAATGGTCAGGGGCACTCCCGATACTCATTGGAGATTAGCGCCCTTCGGGCCAGCGCTCGGTCATGGCGAAGGGTTACATGGAGAGAAAGGCTGCGGGGCTAGCGGAGAAGGGGCTGAGGCCAGTTATATGGTGCGAAAGTGGTTTTTTAACCCTTTTTAGTGCATTTGAGGGCCCAAGGAGGGTAAAAGTAGGGGAAAAGAGGGGGATTTAGGAATTATCAAGGGAGTAGGGATGTTTTAGAAGGGATTTCTGAGATGGAAAGGGGAATTAGGGGAATTAGGGGAAGAAAGGGGACTTCGAGGAGAGGAACAATGGTGTGAAAATGAAGAAATTTGCAAGGGTATAAAAGGCAGAATAAAATCTTTAGGGGCCTGATTTTTTGTCAGCAAGGCATAGAACTTGGAAAGGCTGCAAGGATGATGTGTTTACAAAGGAAATGCATTCCTTACAGGCTTATGAAACAAATTAGCCCCTTGTTTTCTTGTCAAGAAATTTATAAGGGGCTAACAGTGGCTCCACATGGGGATGGCTTCTTCTTGAAGGAGTCAAGAATTCAGAAATTGAACTTTGGAGTAGGCCAGATGCCTGCTGCTTGGCACATCCTTTTCTTTCTTCGATCAGCTGCCACAATATGTAGACATTACATCAGCAAAAAAAATTTCCTCAACAATCTACCTACCCATACTACAATCCTAGCATTTTTTCTTCTTCTAGGGTGCATTTGAGCTAGAAAACCCTTTACATCATTTATTTTTTCAAACAGAAAACAAACCTATTCTAAATCTACACTTATTACTCCATGAGACCAGATTAGACAATTGGTCTCACATGTTTCTCTACCTAGTCTAATATCTGCTAGGATTAAACTGTCCAACAGACTTCTTCTCTACATTCTGCGACAGAAATTGAAAAACGGTCAAGCCAAGATTAGACTGTCTGACTTGCTGTGGATCCAAAGCATAAAGGTAGTTGCACATGAACAAAAACTTGAAAAACTGAAGACAAAACTGTGAAGGCTTGAAATATGCAATCTTTTAAAGTATCCTTCTCTCCTTGTGACTCAGGTTTTGAGTTTGTTAGAGTCACATCCTTCTTCATTTCAGCTCTGATTTTGAGCATGCTAGAGCTGATTCTTCTTTCTTCTTTTCTGGTCCAGATTTTGGGCATGTTAGGACCAGTTGTTTTACTTTCTTTGGCTCAGGTTTTGAGCTTATTAGAGCCAATCTTTACACATCAGAGGTTCATGTTTCAAGCATGCTTGAACCTCTCCCTCTCCTCTGTTTTTTGAAACCCTTTTCCCCTTTACTTGAAAATAAAGACTGCAATGGTATCTACAATGGAAATGGGAACTAGAAACTATAAATTAGCAGAAGTAATGTTTGAGCATCCTGCCATTGACAGGACCCCCAAACAGCTCAGTTCCATCTAATTCTTGTAGGAAGAAAGCATTGGGACCCACAATGGCCTGGATGAGGTATGGACCTTGCCACAAACTGTCAAATTTGTTGTGCTTTCCTTTATCCTCTCTCCTCGAATCCCACTTCAAAACCTTATCTCCAACTTTGAAATCAACAGCTTTGGTTCTTTTGTCAAACAATTTCTTTATATTCTCCTGCACTTTCACTGCTCTGTTGTAGACCTCTTCCCTTGTTTGCTGAAGATGGATTGTTTGGTTTATTCTCCTCACCATGCTGTCTTCTTCTGTTTGGATTTCCTGGATCAGTTTGATCACTGGTATTCCAAGGCTGGTAGGGAATACCGCTTCTTCTCCATAGACAAGCTGAAATGGTGACATGCCAATGGACTTTTTTGTTGTAAGCCTTTCAGCCCATAAAGCATGTACTAACTTGTTATGCCATGATTTTTTGTTCTCTTCCAACATATTTTTGATGATGATCACCAGGCTCTTTTTTGATGATTCAGATAATCCATTACCTTGAGGGTAATAGGTAGTTGAATGACCGAGTGCTATTTGGTACCTGTGACAAAAATCAGCCATTTTTTTGGATCCGAAAGCAGTGGCGTTATCTGATTATTTTCCTTGGGCAGCCAAACCGAGAGAGGATGTGACTTTCTAGGAAACTAATAATGACTAAATCTGTGGCATTCCTAGTGGGCACGGCCTCTATCCACTTAGTGAAATAATTTGTGGTTGTTAGGATCCACTTGTGTTGGGAAGAAGAAGCAGGGTGAATTTCCCCTATGAAATCTAGGCCCAATTGTAGAAAAGGGCCTTCGACAGTGATGGGTTGTAGGGGTAAAGGGAGGAGTTTTCTTTTGCCTTCAAAGATCTGACATTTGTGAGTGTCGGCCAATAATAGCCAACCCTGAGTATTTTGTTTGCAGTGGCTTTCCAACTCAGGTGGCCTCCACATTCCCCAGCGTGGAATTCTTGTTTAACCCTCTCTGCCTCATTTTCAGTCAAACATTTAAGCAACAGGCCATTAGGATTCTTCCAGTATAAGTTTCCATCCAAGATGCAGTAATTTCTAACTTTTAGATTTAAGAATCTAGCCTTGGTATTTGATAGTCCGGGAGGGGCATTGAGGTGTGTAAGCACATACAGAATGTCGGAATACTGAGGAGAGCTCTGAAATTTCTCCTCAACAGTGAGATTAGGAAATTATTGTTGTTCATCTAAGGTATTTATCATGTTAATGTCTAGGGCTTGTAGGTTTGATTCAGCCATTAACTTAGCTAAGCCCTGACCTTTAATGAGTTTGGTGGGTTTTATCTCAAGGTCATACTCGAAGATCACGACTATCCATTTGCCCCTTTTCCCATCTGGGTCTTGGGACAGTATATCTTTGACTATGATGTTGGGAACATAAGCTACAGTGTGAGAATGCAATATGTAAACCCTGAAGTCTTTCAAGGCCTTAATCAGAGCATAGGCCTGTTTCTCCATGATGTTGTATTTCAAGGGTGCATCTCTAAGTGCTTTGCTAAAGAAGGCAATCGGCTGTTCCATTCCCTCTTTGTTTTTCTGCAGCAAGACTGCAGCCACTGTATGATCAGAGGCAAACGAAAAGATTAGGAAATATTTTGAGAAATCTAGGTTGATTAGTATGGGAGGTTGGGTAAGTGCAAGTTTCATTGATTCAAAATATTTTTTAGCTCCCACAGTCCATTTAAATTCTGCACCTTTCTTCAACATGTTAGTCATGTTCCTAAGGTGTTCAGCCAGATTTGGAATAAACCTCCTAAGGAATTTAATCTTCCCAATGAAAGACTGTAATTCCTTGATGTTTCTGGGGTGTGTGATCTATAGTATTCCCTCAACTCGCTGTGGGTCTATCCTGATTCCCTCCTCGGATATAATGTGGCCAAGAAGTTTACCTTCTTGTAGCCTAAAGACAGTCTTTTTAGGGTTCAGGGACAGACCAAACCTTCTACATTTTTTGAATACTTTTCTTAGATGTTTCAGGTGTTCTTCTTCAGTCTTGGAGAAGACTATTATGTCATCCCTGTAGATAACAATGAAGAGTCCTATCTCATCTGAAAATGCTATGTCCATCGCTCTTTGGAAGGTGGCTCCAGCGTTCATCAATCCAAAAGGCATCTTCACATACATAAAGGTACCCCATGGAGTGGTAAAGTTTGTCTTGAGTTGGTCTTCTGGGATTACGAAGACTTGGTTATATCCAGAGAAACCATCTAGCAGGGAAATCCTCTTAGAACCTACTACCTTCTGAAGAATATGTTCCATTTTAGGCAAAGGGTAATTGTCCTTGAGTGAGGCTCTATTAAGATTCCTAAGGTCTATACACAATATTATTTCCCCTATTTTCTTCCTCACAGCCACTAAGTTTGATACCCAATCAGACAACCTCACAGGCACAATTATACCTGCTTCGTACATTTTCTTGATCTCTTTCTCTACTGCAGGCAATTGTTTGGGATTGATTCTGCGAATTTTTTGCCTAAAGGGCTTCTGATTTTCTTTCAAGGGTATCTTATGCTGAATGATATTTTTGTCATAGGCCTTTAAGTCCTCATATCTCCATGCAAAAACATCAATGAATTCCTTGAAAAGGTCAATGTATTTCTTCTTCATGTCTGCAGGTAAAGACTTAGCCAGTTTAATCATTTTGGGTTTATCTTCAGTGCCTATGTTGCATTCTTCCACATCAGAGTCTGCATGCTCTATAGTGGGCTTCTTTGCCACATCATCAAAGTCAAAAAGGTCCTCTAAGGGTGCCAGGCCTCTAGGTATATTCTTATCTTTGGCCTGCAGCACCTCTACCTCTTCACTATCTGCATCTTCACATTTGCGGTCTGGGTTTCCAGTCTGTTCATCTAAAGAGTTTATTTATATGTTACAGGGTGTTTCTTCCTCATCTGAGGACTCATCCCTTCGGCAGCTATGGCCAGGTTGGGAGTCTGATTCATAAAATTCAAACTCGTCTCTGCCTACCAGGAAGTCTTCGATATTTTTATCACCTTAAAAAACCTGCCAATATTTTTCATTTTCTGGCACAGAAGGTCTGAATTTAGTTTGAATGATGATCTGTTGGTCTCTGGGAGTCTTGGGGTAGGAACTGGCTAGGCAAGCTAATCCGTTTGCAATGAAATTTTGATTCCTAGGGACAAACACCATTTTATATTCAACAAATGGTTTCAATATGTCCTCAAATGTCATTCCTATATGCCCTCAGCCTAGGATTCTTGGTCGTGTATTCTCCATTCACTTGTTAAATAACTAACTCTGAGTCTCCCTTTACGGTTATCCTAAGGGCTCCCTTTTTCTTAAACAGATTCAGAACCAAGATTAGAGCCTCATATTCAGCGACATTATTTGTGCATTTGAAATGCAGACTATAGGCGTGGCTCTTAGCGTAGTCAATTTCTTTATTGTTTAACCATACCCCCGCTCCGGCAGTCCTTTTAATACAGGACCCATCAAAACTCATTTCCCATAAGGGGTTATTCTCATGACTATCATTGTTTTCTCCCTTACAACTGGGTTCACCATTGTGTTGTGTTATAGGGTCTCTACTAGGCTGTGGATCGCTTTGTTCTTCATGGAATGTATGAGGTTCGGGGATCTGGCTAGATGGTTGTTTACGCTGTGTTTCTTGTTCTCTCGGGGTTAGGTCTCCACCGCATATCGTATAGGTTTCGTCGCGTTTTTCTTCTCCGTTTTCCTCTAAATCCAAAGCATCCATTATGTTAAAATCAATAGCTCCTACCTCTCCGCTTGTATCTCCATTTTGGGACTCTGACCATTCTAAAGATTCGTCGTTACAAAATATGAAGGAGTCCAGGTCTGTATGTACAGAATAAACAAGTGAATTTTTTGGTTTTTCGGGGCTACTGACTAGGAATTTCATCTGTGTCCCCCTATACAGTTTTCTAAGTTGGCCAAAGATTGGTATTGTGGCATATGAGCCATCCATCTGCATTGTACCCTGCAGCTTGGCTCCCCATGATCTTGATAGTAGCATGCCATACTTGGGTGGCACATCTGCCACCACAACATCCATGACCATACATTTCGCTGGGATCTGGGTCAAACTCACACCTAGATCTTTAATCAGGCCCAAGAATTTTACTCTGCTAGAGTCAAATGAGTATAAGTCTTTGTAGGGTCTGGTTATCTCTAGACCTAGCCTTTCCATAACTACCTTAGGCATTAGGTTGTGTGATGCTCCGAAATCATGCATTGCATTATACAGGGTCTTGTCATGAATGTTGAGACTGATATAGAAAGGTGGAATTACCCCTTCCTGAAACTTCCCCTCTATCTCAGGACCAAACAAGAGGGAAGGCTGATCATCATTCAAATTGACAGAGTCACCATTCTCGCTAAGGTTCAAAGCCTTCAAAATCTGGCCTTTGTATACATCCTGAGTGGCCAACTCAGAAAGTGGGACAGAGATTTTAATTCTTGCAATCTCACTTTCCAAATTGAAAGTAGACTGACTCTTCGGCATACTTGTTTGGTATCAATCTAGTCTCCTAAACTGAGCTCATTTAATTGTCAACCAGGATTTGTAAACTGCTGAAGTGAAGTGTACTGTATGTACCTAGGTGCTTGTTTCCTAATGCGTTGTGTGTAGTGTTTATGATGTTTTTGGTCTTTTGTGATAATTTATGGTGTTTTTCGTCTTTTGGTGGTTTTATGTTTGCAGGAAAATGCCTAGAAAGCTAATGGAAAGAAGCTGGTGATTAAGAACAGAGTTAAGCCTAATTGATGGAATGACAAATGGCAAATGCAGTTGGAAACACTGAAGCAAAATTAAATCTAAACTATGACTAAATAAAAACAAGGCTTGATAATGACTTTTAAACAAATGATTCAAAACACAAACTAAACTTGAGAAATGATCACTAAGTATGCAAATTCTCCAAATAGACAGTAAAACAACTAACTTTCAATGATGCAATACTTTGTCCTCGATTAGAGATTTGAAACATAATTAGAGGAAAAACATTGTTATCATCATAAGATCTTCTATTTTAGAACTAACTCCTATCTCTATTCTGCAATTTAATTGAATGTCACAAAACCTTTACTCAAGAGTTATTGATTTCTTTCTAAAGTAGTCTTTTGAGGAAGAGCTCTGTTTATAAAATGATGAGGAAATTGCAGAGGTACTTCAGGCCTTAGAATGATGTTGTCTTCTGTTCATATGGTTATAGATCAATTATGGATTTTAGAACAAGAAGAGGTTTGTGAATAATGAAGGCTGTCTTGTTAATCCTAACAACTGAAGTAATCTATTGTGCAATGGATGACAATTTGAATATGAAGTGCAAGTGTAATGAGTTAATCTAAGAATGAACCTAAGATGCCACTAATCTAGAACAATGCTGAACTATAAGTCATCATCAAACTTGAAACAAAGTAACTGAACATGAATTAAATGCAATGAAACTCCGGAGCATTCTAACTATGCTAACATGCATTATTCTATGAAGTTACACAATCTGTTTGTTCATCATTAGTGATATTTTGGAAAAGTTCCTTCTTTTGGAAGAGATAGAACAATTCTGACTATGTAATTGGGTGCAATTGTAAGCAAATAGACTGAAAGCAAATGAAAAACTAAGATATCATATCCATACCCTACTCGTCATTATGATGTCTTGGGCAAGCGTTTAAGAGCAAGAACGGAGATGATACTTAGTACAAACACACAACTAAATCATTCATTATCACAGTCATGTCTTGAACTTCTTAAGAATTTCTTGGAAGAGTTTCTTCTTGTGGAAGAGTGATTAGAACAAGTGTAACTGTGATAGTGAACAAAAAAAACTACAACTAAATCCTACAGTACTATAGCTATTCATCATTCATCATTATAATCTTTTGGAAGAGTGTCTTCTTGTGGAAGAGTTAGAATGAATATAACTACAATAGCTAGTTAAAACAACTATAAATTCAACTCCTAATCCTACAATACTATAGTCATTCAACATTCATCATTATAGTCTTTTGGAAGAGCATATTCTTGTGGAAGAGTTAGAATGAGTACGACTACAGTAGCTAATTAAAACAACTATTAATTCAAATGCAAAACGTAAAGGCAGCTAGGAAACTTATCTAATTTACGTAAAATAAATCCGTGCAAGAGGCAGGGGCCCTCTACCACCTGACGGAATTCAACTCCAAATTAAATCACGCTTCAAAACAACACGGTCTGCTCCATTAAAGATGAAAGAACTTGAACATAACACTCTGCGTCTTCAGAAATGTAGCACAGAGTCTAAACAAAATCTAGCAGCAAATCTAACATAAAATCTCTAACATAGCTCTCGGTCTCCCAAGCGTTTATAAAGCAAATGCACATAAAAATAATTGCAATAATTTAGGAACACTGTCTTTCCTTATTGGAATCACGTTAGGACTCTTTGAAGTGGCTGCGTGAAGAGGAAAAGACATCTGGACTGAGACAGTCCTAATAGAAGTCTTCCTTCCTAAATGTGTTCCCCACGTTCAAAACCATACCCAGAATTAGTTTCTTCCTCCATGATGAGCAACGAACCATGTAGACATGACGTGGATCATGCCCATATGCGGTTTTTCTCAAGAGGCCACCTGGAACATACTCAAACATGAAGGAAGCTGCAGAATCGCCGGTTAGCTACGGAATGTCTGCATTCTGCAGCTAGTTCCGGTCAAAATGCTTTATAATGGAAAAAATCACAAAATTTAACAAGTCAGTCATGTAAATCATTTTAGAAGTAATTTTAACTGTATTCATTGATCAATTGGGTCTAAGATAGCAATGGACAAGGGAAAATGAGGTAAAATGAGATGAAGGAAAGCACAATTTTGAGGCTCAACATACCCCCACTGCTATCTCTTTGCATGTCCTCATGCAAATTATCCTATGAACTCAGAGGCTTCTGCAAGGACATCTAATCCTCTCCTTCTCTTCCTTAAGTTGCCTCTTATTTCCTCACTGCTCTCCTGGATTGTTTTGTCAATTTCAACTTTTGAAGCCCTCCATTTCCTACTTCTCTTTGTAGGTTGTGGTTCAGGTGATGGTTCTTTTGCTTCTTCAAAATGATTTCTTATTAAGAAATCTTCCCATGTATCATTTGTTTTAGCTAGATGATGCTCAATCAAAATTTTGACCAAACCATGATGATATAGGGTTGTCTCTAAAAATTGAACTCTTCTCTGAACACAGGAAGCCATCTTCTTCAGACTTTGAAGCAAGAAATATGGTAGGTTCAAGTCTTCCCCCAGGAAATGCATCATTAGTCTAATGTGGTAGACATAAAATGTTCCATATCTACCCTCACATGTAATAAATTTTTGCAGAAGAAGTAGTATGTTTCTCCATTTGTTTTTCAATGCAGAACTGGGAATTCCTTTCTTAAATACACTGACATCCATACCTGGTGATTTTAAAATTTGTTTCCGGGAGTCATTGTGGAATTCTCTATTTTTAAACCATCTCTCTCCAGTTCTGAGCAACCCTGTAGCCTCTGCAATGAAAACTTCAGTGACAGTAAATTTTACATCACCCACCTCAACTTCGGTTCCTTGAAATGATCTTGCAAATGTTTTAGTGACTTCCTTGTGGAAGCCATTAAATTTCTCCAAAAATTGAAGCCATCCTATTTGTTGTAACATTTCTTTGCATTGTGGGTAGCCTTCTAAATATTTTGAACCCACTGGTTCATTCCTTACAATGAAACCCATGATTGCTTCTTCAATATTCAAATTAACACTTTTCTATCCACAAAAACAATGACTTTCACCTTCGGATTGAAATAGCTTTAAGTTCTGAATGGAAATGGTTTCAACTTTGGAATGACATACCTCTGATTAATAGTGGTAACAGCTTCAAAACCTTGGGCTGATATGCCTCTGTTGAAAATTGAACTTTGGACTGATATGTCTCTGTTTAACAGTGACAACTGACTTCAACTTCTTCACTGCAATACCTTTGGCTCTTGGTAGCAAATGGTTTCGAATTCAACGCTGCAACACCTTTGTCTTCTAGTGGAAAATGGTTTCAATTTCAACACTGCAACACCTCTGTGTTTATAGTAAAAATGCTCAAAATCTGCCCACAGTGATACTTTGTATACCCACAGAATCAAATGGCTTCAAATTCTCACGCTGCTATGCTTCCAAATTTACCCTTTTGCTCTGCTCTGAGTTTACAATGCTCAACGCTATTCAAACTGATATCCTTTGGCTCTGCTCTCAGTGATAATAATATCTCTGTCTTCGGAATGGAATGCCGGCTACAGAATGAAGTTATGGCAGTGGTCACGGAATGAAGTAGTGGAGTGAGGTGGAGGGAATGTATTAATGATTGAAGAGACGGCGGAGATTTTTACGACGGCAGAGGAAATCATCATTGAATGATTTGGTTAAGAGACATGGAGAATTCAAATACCTCGGCCATTTTTTAACCGCTTAAATGATATCGGATATGAAATTTGAAATGGAAGATTTTAATCCAAAGTCTGTGGAGGGTTTATTGGTGTTGATCAATAAAAATAATTAAAACAACCTTTTCGAACAATCCATAACTAAACTATGCTAAAATTTTATGAAATGCCATTATAATTTAAACTTGTTACCTCTGCCTTTCATTTGATTTTTGTAGCCTTTGTGTTCTTGTTCACCTTTGGAGGAGTCTTCATAATTTTCTTGATGCTTTTGATTCATGGATACACTGGGTCACTTTGTTGCAATTCTGATGTCTGCTGGTTGATTCCTTCAGGATTTGTAGCTGCAGAAAGACTGTCTGGCTGCAGAAAGGCTGATCAGCTGCAGAATGTCCACTGAGCTGCAGAATGTTCCTGTAGAGCATTTTAATCATGAAAATGGAGTGCTTTTGGAACATGGGTGAAATGTTATATGTTATGAATGAAGATGGATGATGGATTATGATATGTATGAAGTGAATGATGAAATGGAATGGATTCAGTTTATGAAATGGAGTGAAAGAACATAAGGGCTGTACTGCAATTCATGACATATTTTATTCACTTACAGCAAGATATCAAATTTTGTATTTTGACATGAAAATGAGATGGATGGAAGATGGAATGAGATGAATGAAATGTGGAATGGAGTGAAATATGAATGGTGGAATGAAATGGAGTATGGATGGACAAGTGAATGGAGTGAAATGAAATGAGATGGATCATAAGCACTATGGATCTGAACTTATGATTTTTTTTTTTAACAGCTGCTTGTAAAAAAAAAAATGGGAAAAGTTAGAGTGTCAGAGAGACTCTGATTTTCACCCTATCTTTTCTGTATAAACATGCCAATCAATGATTGGTTTTCATGCTTATACCTTTATTTTTTTTTATTTTTATTTTTTTTGTTAAAGAGAAATGCTTCAGAAATTTTAATCAAGTTGATGAAGAAGAGAGACTCTTCTTCATTAACTTCACATCATTGTCTTCTTGGAACTTCTTGACAAACTCTTCTCTTGAGAGTGGCTTGTGGTATAGCTTCAGTCTATGACCATTCACAAGAAAAGTGACCTCTTCTTCATCTATAGTTCTGATTTTTATTGCCCCATTATCAAAAATTCGAACAATTTCATATGGCCCAAGCCAATGTGTCTGAAATTTCCCTTGAAAATCCTTGAATTTTGAATCAAACAAGAGAGCCCAGTCACCCTCTTTGAATTTCTTCTCCTTGATGTACTTGTCATGCCATCTAGCCCTTTGCTGTTGGACTAGATTTGTTTTCTGAACTGCATCTTGTCTGATCTCATCCAACTCATTAATTTGCTCCAGTCTATGCTTTTGTGCCTCCGTTAGATCAAGTCCTAACTGAACTGCCATCTTGAATGTTTGAATTTGGAACTCTATGGGAAACAAAACTTGATTTCCATAAACAAGCTTATAAGGAGTATGGCCTGTTGTGTTTCTCCATGTAGTTCTATAGGCCCACAAGGCTTCAGGAAGCCTATCTACCCAATCTCTTCTATGTAGATGAACAGTCTTTGTTAGGATTCCTTCAATGACCTTATTAGTGGATTCCACTTGACCATTTGCTTGTGGATGATAAGGAGTAGATGTTCTATGTCTGACTTTGTACTTCTCCATCATTTTCTCCACTAGCCTTGATGTAAATTGAGCTCCTTGATCTGTAACAATTTCCCTTGGGACACCAAAACGAGTAAAAATATCCTCAAAAGAAAAGTAACTACAGATGATTCATTAGCAACAAGTAATGGTTTAGCTTCTACCCACTTAGTAACATAATCAGTGCAAACTAATATGTATTTCTTTTGTCTTGATGGAGGACTAATAGGTCCTACAAAATCCAAAGCCCATTTTTCAAAAGGTTCAGTGTGTACCTGAGGTTGTAATGGCATCTCACCTGAAGGAGAAGGTTTCCCTACCCTTTGGCAACTGTCACACCTTTTTACATACTCCCTTGCATCTTTAAACAAATATGGCCAATAATATCCTAAATTAAGGATCTTATAGGCTGTCCTCTTATCTGCAAAGTGTCCGCCACAAGGTTCATCATGACATTCCTTGAGAATTTCAGGCATCTCATCTTCACGAACACACCTTCTAATAATCAAATCTGGACCTGTCTTGTACAACTCATTAGCGACCCATGAATATCTTGCACTATCATTAATGATTTTTCTTTGATCCCTTACATTCATAATTGAAGGAAATTTTCCTGAAACTAAATAATTGGCAATATCAGCAAACCATGGAGTTTGAGTAGAGATTGCAAAAAGATATTCATCAGGAAATTGATCTTCAATCGGAGTGTCATCTTTGATATTTTGGATTCTAGACAGGAAATCAGCCACAGTGTTTTTTTTTCCAGGCCTATCTAGAATAGTAATGTTGAATTCTTGCAATAATAACAACCATCTTATAACTCTTCCATTAGTGATTGATTTATTCA
Source organism: Pinus albicaulis (assembly GCA_034641835.2). NCBI lineage: Eukaryota > Viridiplantae > Streptophyta > Pinopsida > Pinales > Pinaceae > Pinus > Pinus albicaulis. Next base: position 1,395,054,900 of record CM076581.1, read on the forward strand.
TTAAGTATCTAATGGCAGAATGATCAGTGTGAATAAAAGTTTCATAGCCTGTTATATAGTGTCTAAACTTGTTTATGGCATGAACAACAGCTAAAAACTCTTTTTCAGTTACAGTATAGTTTAACTCTGCAGGAGTCAAATTTTTACTGGTATAATAGATGGCATAGAGAATCAAATCTTTCTGTCCCAATACTGCTCCTAGAGCTGTATCAGAAGCATCTGTCGAGATATGAAAAGGTAACTTCCAGTTAGGTCCCCTTAATATAGGTGCTTCAGAAATTTTGGTTTTCAGGGTTTCAAAAGCTAACTGGCAATGAGAAGTCCACTTAAATTCACAATCTTTGGTGAGTAATTTGAAGAGAGGAGATTCTATTTTGGTGAAGTTTTCTATAAATCTCCGATAATACCCTGTAAATCCTAGAAAACTTCTAACATCTCTTTGACAACTTGGAATGGATAGGTTAGAAATAACTTCAACTTTCGCCTCATCAACTCTAATCCCATCCCCTGAAATGTGGTGCCCTAAAACAGTACCTTCAGTGAACATCATAAAACATTTTTCATGACTAAGAGAAAGGTTTTCTTCTTGACATCTTTTTAAGACTTTTTCCAAGTTTTCTAAAGCCTCTTCAAATGTATCCCCATAGACTGTGAAATCATCCATGTACACCTCTACACAGTCATGTATCAGATCAGAAAAAATTCCTAATACTGCCCTTTGGAATGTTGCAGGTGCATTACATAACCCAAATGGCAATACTCGGTAGGCATAGGTACCCCAAGGACAAGTAAATGTGGTTTTATCTTGGTCTTCAAGTGCTACTTGGATTTGATTGTAACCACTAAACCCATCTGGGAATGAAAAGTACTTTTTACCTGCTAATGTATCTAATACTTGATCTATGAAAGGTAAGGGAAAATGGTCTTTAAGAGTAGCTTTATTCAGTTCTCGGTAGTCAACACACACCCTCCATTTTCCATTTTTCTTAGGCACAATCACCAAAGGAGAAACCCATTGACTATCTGAAATAGGATAGATGAAATTAACATTTAATAATTTTTGCAGTTCTTCCTTGACAATTTCCCTAAGATTTGGATTCATCCGTCTTTGAGGCTGTCTGGTTGGTTTGCAATTTGCCTCTATATAGATGTGATGAGTACAAGTCTTGGGACTTATCCCTTTCATGTCAGTGTATTCCCATGCATATGCAGAAGAATGTCTCTGTAATACTTTGACTAACTTTTCTTGTTGAGATTTTTCTAGGTTTTTGTTTATGTTCAAGGTTTTGCCTGGAAAAATTTCACTTGTAGAGCTGCCAAATTTGTCCATAGAATGAAGAGACATCTGCCTAGATGACAAAAACTCAATATTGGATCCCTCTTGAAATGATTCATGTTTGTGTTCTGGAGAGGATTCAAAGTTTTCTAGAGTATTCGGAATTTGATTATCTTCACTAATTTCTGAAATTGTGAAGAGTGGTTGTAAATATTCTTCATCCTCTATCCATTGAGTGTCATCTAGATCTGTAATTGTCCTAGTTGGAGGATATAAAGTGAATTTCTTTGTTGAACTTCCATCAGAAATATACATATCACCGGACCTACAACTAATAAAAGCATCAGCTGTAGCCAACCAAGGTCTTCCTAGTATGACGGGATGGCCTCCTAGATTATTCTTGGGTGTCAGGATCATGAAATCCACAGGGTACTCCCAAGAGTCTAGGGACACTGGAATGTCTTCTATTACCCCATCTGGTCTGATCACAGATCTATCTACTAATTGTAATAGTGTGGGTGTAAAGAGAAGATTAGGAAGTTTTAGTTTGTCCATGATTTGTCTACTCATGATATTTATTGCTGCTCCTAAGTCAATGAGTGTGTTTTGAATTTCAATTCCGTTGATGTGAATTTTGACAACTGGATTTCCTGGGTCAAGGTACTTTGGAATAGTAATCTTGCCCATCATAATGTCTGCTATTTGTCCTACCAGTTGGATTTTCTTGGTTTCTCTTATTCTTTTTCTTGTTGTCTTCATACTCAACTCCTTTATTGTTTTGGCTAAAATTGGGATTTCCTTGATGGCTTGCAATAATGGAATTTTAATGCAAACATTTCTCAATTCATCCAAGAAATCATAATTAGACACCATTATTTGTTTTTCTACACCTTTATCAATTTGTAGTCTTTCCGGAAAGGGAGGTATAGAAGTAGATGTGGATGGTTGCTCTAATACTGGAGTTGGATTTATTGGATCTTTTTGTTTCAGTTTTTCAATGTTTTGATCTTGAAAGGATGTATCTTCCTCAAGACTTTTATTAACCCGTAGGGAGTCTTCCTCAGAATTCTCTTGTTCTTGTATGATCACAGAAGGTTTCCTCTTCTCAAGTATCCTTCCAGACCTAAATTGAACATCACTAAGGTCTAGAGGAGTAATTAAATAAGTTGGAAATTGTTGACCTTCTATCATGTATGTATTCTGAGGGTTCTTATTATTGGGGTTTGGTATGGGCTGAGCTGGCAATTGATTGGATTTTTGATGGAATGGTAATGGAAGTGGTTGATTTTGGTGTGGTTGGTTCTGATGATGTTGTTGAGGATTTTGTTGAAATTTTTTTTGAAGATTTTGAGGGAAATTTTGTTGAGGATTTTGAGGATAAAAATGTGGAAATGGTGGATAGGATGGTGGATACTGATAATATGGAGAGTATCTTCCATAGGGACTTTGTGTTCCTTGTCCCCAAGATTGCGATTGATTTTGAAATTGGGGCCAAGGTTGCTGCCAAGAATTCCAAGGTGGAGGTTGATTATACATTTGATCATGGAATCCTTGTGTCTGAGGTCCCTGCCAAGGTCTTCTAGATACAAAGTTAAGAGATTCTGTGGAGTCTGTAGGAGTTTCTTCCTGAAAGACAACTTTGAGACCAGGAAGAGAAGGACAATTCTTGGTCTCATGTTTCTCAGAACAGATGACACAAGTTTCTACAACTTTTACATCCAAAGGAAATTCTCTCAAGGCATGCTTCTTTCTACATTTGGGACAAAAGATTGCCAAAGCATCAGATTCATCCTTTTGCTTGTTTTGTATCTTAAGGGTGTCTATTTGTTCACTAAGACTCCCTAAGATGTCAGATTTAAAATCATCAAGCATATGTCCTATTTCTGATCTACTTACTGTCCCAGAAGCAGATTTACTTGCCCTTGCAAGAGCGGGATCTCTTGGACCTTTGACAGTTTTAGATTTCCCTCTGGAAAGGTTGATACATAACTCAGATATTTCAGGTAATGTGAGTTGTGATATATCCCATTTTCCCATCATGTTAAGAATATCCAACCATTCATCCCTAATTGTTTTCAACAAAGGAGCTTTTAAGGTGTCTTGATCTAGATTTTCCATTTTTTCCCTTTTGATGTTGTAATTAAATCTTTCCAACAAATCTTCTAAGTTTTCATCTTCTTTTTGTAACATCTTGAACACTTCTTCCTTATGATTAACCGGCATACAATAATCCAAGTATATCTCTAGAAATGCTTGTTTCATGTCTTCCAATGTTCTAATAGAGCTACTGATTAGACTCATAAACCACTTCAATGCTGCTCCCTTCAAAGTTGAAGGAAATAATTTCAGTTTTTGAGCATCTTGTAAGTAGTCATAAGTCCTACACAGCACTTCAAATTCGAATAAGAAAGTTTCAGGATCTTCAGTTTTAAGTCCATAGAAGTTTGGAAGGACGGAGGGTGAAATGTTTTTCATGGTTGTATTGGTTTCTTCATCAAGTATAGGGAACCCAAAAGAGCTTCCTATTCTACCTCTTCCTCCATCTGCACCTCTACCTCCTTCTCCTCTTCCTCCTTCTCCTCTACCTCTACCTCTACCTCCTCCTCCAAATAATGTGTGTTCTCAATTAAAAACTCCTCCCCCTCCTTCTTCTGCCATGGTTGACTCTCCTGTGGAAGTAGAAAGGTTTGTATCCCCAACAAGAGTTTTTAGATCTTCTTCTATGGAAGGTTCAGTGGATGGAGTGGAAGGTTTCTCTAATGGAATAGGTGACCTTAGATCTTCTAGAAGTCCAGGATCAGTAAAGGATAGAAGATGGGTTTGAGTTGAAGGTGTACTAGTTCTAGATCTAGATGAAACAAGTGGTGTTCTAGAAATCAAACTTCTGCCTCTGCTGCTTATAAATCTTCCCCTTGAATCTCTCTCCCTACGCATAAAATTGTTTTTGGATGCTAATAAACAAAGGTTACCTAGTTTTCACTTCCCCGGCAATGGCGCCAAAATGTTTGGTCTCAATCTAGTCTCCTAAACTGAGCTCATTTAATTGTCAACCAGGATTTGTAAACTGCTGAAGTGAAGTGTACTGTATGTACCTAGGTGCTTGTTTCCTAATGCGTTGTGTGTAGTGTTTATGATGTTTTTGGTCTTTTGTGATGATTTATGATGTTTTTGGTCTTTTGGTGGTTTTATGTTTGCAGGAAAATGCCTACAAAGCTAGTGGAAAGAAGCTGGTGATTAAAAACAGAGTTAAGCCTAATTGATGGAATGACAAATGGCAAATGCAATTGGGAATACTGAAGCAAAATTAAATCTAAACTATGACTAAATAAAAGCAAAGCTTGATAATGACTTTTAAACAAATGATTCAAAACACAAACTAAACTTGAGAAATGATCACTAAACATGCAAATCCTCTAAATAGACAGTGAAACAACTAACTTACAATGATGCAATACTTTGTCCTTGATTAGAGATTTGAAGCATAATTAGAGGAAAAACATTGTTATCATCATAAGATCTTCTATTTTAGAACTAGCTCCTATCTCTATTCTGCAATTTAATTGAATGTCACAAAACCTTTACTCAAGAGTTATTGATTTCTTTCCAAAGTAGTCTTTTGAGGAAGAGCTATGTTTATAAAATTATGAGGAAATTGCAGAGGTACTTCAGGCCTTAGAATGATGTTGTCTTCTGTTCATATGGTTATAGATCAATTAGGGATTTTAGAACAAGAAGAGGTTTGTGAATAATGAAGGATGTCTTGTTAATCCTAACAACTGAAGTAATCTATTGTGCAATGGATGACAATTTGAATATGAAGTGCAAGTGCAATGAGTTAATCTAAGAATGAACCTAAGATGCCACTAATCTAGAACAATGTTGAACTATAAGTCATCATCAAACTTGAAACAAAGTAACTGAACATGAGTTAAATGCAATGAAACTCTGGAGCGTTCTAACTATGCTAACATGCATTATTCTATAAAGTTACACAATCTGTTTGTTCATCATTAGTGATATTTTGGAAGAGTTCCTTCTTTTGGAAGAGATAGAACAATTCTGACTGTGTAATTGGATGCAATTGTAAGCAAATAGACTGAAAGCAAATGAAAAACTAAGTTATCATATCCATACCCTACTCGTCATTATGATGTCTTGGGCAAGTGTTTAAGAGCAAGAACAGAGATGATACTTAGTACAAACACACAACTAAATCATTCATTATCACGATCATGTCTTGAACTTCTTAAGAATTTCTTGGAAGAGTTTCTTCTTGTGGAAGAGTGATTAGAACAAGTGTAACTGTGATAGTGAACAGCAAAAACTACAACTAAATCCTACAGTACTATAGCTATTCATCATTCATCATTATAATCTTTTGGAAGAGTGTCTTCTTTTGGAAGAGTTAGAATGAATATAACTACAGTAGCTAGTTAAAAACAACTATAAATTCAGCTTCTAATCCTACAATACTATAGTCATTTTCCCATTCATCATTATAGTCTTTTGGAAGAATGTCTTCTTGTGGAAGAGTTAGAACGAGTACGACTACAGTAGCTAATTAAAACAACTATTAATTCAAATTCAAAATGTAAAGGCAGCTAGAAAACTTATCTAATTTACGCAAAATAAATCCGTGCAAGAGGCAGGGGCCCTCTACCACCTGACGGAATTCAACTCCAAATTAAATCACACTTCAAAACAACACGGTCTGCTCCATTAAAGATGAAATAGTTTGAACATAACACTCTGCGTCTTCAGAAATGTAGCACAGAGTCTAAACAAAATCTAGCATCAAATCTAACATAAAATCTCTAACATAGCTCTCGGTCTCCCAAGCGTTTATAAAGCAAATGCACATAACAATAATTGCAACAATTCAGGAACACTGTCTTTCCTTATTGGAATCACGTTAGGACTCTTTGAAGTGACTGCGTGAAGAGGAAAAGACATCTGGACTGAGACAGTCCTAATAGAAGTCTTCCTTCCTAAATGTGTTCCCCACGTTCAAAACCATACCCAGAATTCGTTTCTTCCTCCATGATGAGCAACGAACCATGTAGACATGGCGTGGATCATGCCCATATGCGGTTTTTCTCAAGAGGCCACCTGGAACATACTCAAACATGAAGGCAGCTGCAGAATCGCCGGTTAGCTACGGAATGTCTGCATTCTGCAGCTAGTTCCGGTCAAAATGCTTTATAATGGCAAAAATCACAAAATTTAACAAGTCAGTCATGTAAATCATTCTAGAAGTAATTTTGACTATATTCATTGATCAATTGGGTCTAAGATAGCAATGGACAAGGGAAAATGAGGTAAAATGAGATGAAGGAAAGCACAATTTTGAGGCTCAACAATACTCATCTCTGTTCTATTTTCCACTGCTTTGGTGGCTGAATCAGTGGGATGATTCTCATTATGTACAGTGTTTGTGACAGTTTTATCAGGAGCACTAACCGCAATGCTAGTGTTGCTAGCTGGTTTACCTTGTGCATTAGTGTTTTGGTTTGTCTTTTGCTTCTAAGTTCATACTGTTCTCTGACCTACATCATGACATTTTCAAATCCTAATCTGTAATCTTCAGATTCCAACAATTCCTTCTCCCAACTAGAGGGTGAAGGCTGGTCTTCTTCTGAATCACAGTTATGGATTGAATCTTCTGTTCCAAACATATTAATTTTTTTTCCCTCAGACCCTTCTATGATTCCCTCATCTTCATCAAGAAAATTCTCTTGGAATGGGGGAATAACTTGTTGATCTGATTCTCTTTTTCTGTTGGGAGCGTTGTTGTTTCTTCTAAAGTTCTGGTTCTAGTTCTTGTTTTGATTGCTAGCGGTGACAACCATATTTTCCATCATTTGTTGTAACCTTTCCACATTCTTAGACATCTTATCATAATTTTGGTCAGATGTGGAGGCTACATTGTCATCTTTGTATGTTACCCTTCTCTCAGCTTTCAGTCTTGCTCTTTTCTCAATCAGGTTGGCTTCTATATTCATTGCTCCTTTCTGCATGTCCTCCAATGTGTTGTATTCCTTATCCCTAAGCTCATAGGCCATGTCAGCATCAAAGCCTTCAGGGTATTTTTCTAGGGCCATGCCTTGAGGAGGTTTCATATGTGGAGGGAGAGCATTATAAATGCTGTTGAACCTCGTTGTGTAATCGTGGACACTCTCTCCTACATTTCTCTTAAGGGTCATGTATTCTGATAGGAGTTGACGAGGATTTGCCCTAGTTTCCCATTTTCTTATGAAATTATGATTTAAGCCCGGAAGGTCATTGATGCTACCTGGAGGCAGGCCCTTGAACCATTTCTTCACATCACCCCCTAAGCTCTGGGCGAAGATTCTCATTTTGACTATGTCATCGTCAATTTCCACGTAATCAAAAGAATCTTCCATTTTATCTACACGTTGTTGGGCCGTGATGGACTCCTTTGCAGTGAAGTGTGGAATCTTAGACTGATAATCATTCGGTAAGGGTACTAGAGGCTGAGGTAAAGCCAGAGGTGCATACCAGGCTACCATGATGATGTTTTGATGGGCTAAAGGGGCTTGAGCAGCAGGTATATGGATGGCAGGGGTATTATGAACAACAGAGGAGTGATGAGCAGACCTAGGGTGACTGAGCCCCAAGTTTTGTATGAAATGTAAATCAGGAGGTGTAGATGGAGGGGTCTGTCTATTCCCAAGGTGTCTACCACCTTGCTGTGGTGAATCAGGAAGCTCAGGGTCTGGCTGGTCTAAGCCACTGAATGACCTAGTTCTAGATAAGCTATTAGGTAGGTCTAGGTCAAGGTGAAAGTGTGATAGAGCTGTAAGATCTTCTGGTGTAGAATTAGCTCTATGGATGTGTTTGGAAATAGCTAATATTTTAGGTGTATGAGCTCCCTTGAGGATGCTCTCAGGATTTTCAACTATTTCAGGTGGGTCTGGGTCAGGGTAAGCTCTTGTATGAATGGTTATAGAAGCCAGAATGTTGTTTCTGACGAAGCAACTCAACCCTACTTGTTACTTCTACTGTGGTTGCTGTTGTTATGGAGGCCGGTCTCCCAGTGGAGTCTAATGTGAACCAAGATAATCAGCAGGCCTATTGATCACCAGTGGAGTCTTTGAAACGTTTAGAGAACTATGGAGTCACCAGGTGGAAGGTTTAGGATGCTTTTTGGAGGGTACACTGTCCACCACAGTGCCCTTGTGATGTCCCTTTTCAAGGATATCTTCAAATCACAGCAAAATCTAACTAGAGATTGACTGGGAGGGCATTTACCAAATATGTCACCTCTAAAAGAGTGTGAGATCTGGAGGCTACCTGGCCCTTTCTAGACTCTTTCCAAGAGTATGGGAAAACACCATAGATGGTATAGAGGTTAATGTGAGAATAAGACTGTTTAACTGCCAACCTAACCAGAGATTGTAGGTCTTATGAATGCTTAAGAATGTTTAAGGTGTAATGCACTCAATTCCCCAACGGAGTCGCCATTGTGTTGGGGTTCCCATGTTTTGGCTAGATTGGCAAGACCAAAATATGAGACAACATCATAACCACTTTCAGACCTCAGGATCTAGCCATCCTGGGTCCAGAGAGGGATCTCTCTGTATGAGCAAAGGTTTATGTCTATGAGGCTCAAATGTTATGATTTTAGGCTAGTTATAAGACTCTTGGTTTGTTTGTTGACTGTTTGTTTTGGTTGCTGGTTATCAGGAAAGAAGGGTTCAATGTAAGATCAGGATGAGCAAAGAGGGATAAGGCAGAGGTGAAATATTCCAGGAAATATTCAAAACCATTGGGCAATGGAGTCAGGAAAGGATTTGCTTGCTAATCAATAGGCAGGCTTTCAATTGGGCTAGTCATCTGAAACTTAGGATCTTTCAAGATGATTATGTGATATGGAAAGTAGGGAGGGGAATATGACATAGATTTTAGAGCACAAAATTACATATCATAAGGTCGTACAAGGATCCTAGTGGACAGGGCTAACTCTAATCCCTAGTGTTCCCAAATCTTCCAACTAAATCTATAACAAGAAGCATCTAGGAACTGAATTCACTTAATTCATACATCAGAGAGCAGGCAATAATCATCGACCACACTGGTTAAACCAACTGAAATCATGTCTCAGATAATACATTCAGAAGAGAAACATAAATGGCAAGGAGAGCAGAAACATAGGGTACCTAACAAGGGTAAATCCTATGCCAATATTCTGATGCAAGCCAGTAGAAACGAAATGAAATGAATATAAACGTAGAGATAGGAAAACATCATCGTTGCTTCAGATCAGGATCCAAAGGAATGTTCTTTCCATATTAAATAACAATACCAATCAAGTACAATATTTCCAATAGCTGAATACTCAGTCTGAAAACATCTCCTTCAACCTATCTTACAATATTTACACAAAGACTGTGTCTCAAAAGAAACTACTTTCAGTTCTCTGATAACTGATCAAAAACCATTACAATGAGTTTCTTCATGAATTTATAGCTCCGGAGGAGCAGAGGAGGCAGGTGGAGAACTAAATGCAGTATTAAACTTCTGAAAAGAAAGAGGGTTGAAGCCCATTCTATATAAATCCTGTGCATTAATCTCTGGTGTTCTTTGGGTGAACGAATGATCTTCTTCAGACTGGAGATTACTCTTATATGACTTCTGATGTGTTCTAGCTGCAGTATTGTGTGGTGCTATTGGGGAATAAACAAAATATAAAGACACGATAAAAAGATCTGCCATACTGATGAAGTAAATGCTCTGATAGTACCGGGGCTGTTTCAGGGTAGATAATCTCTACAGAACATGGCATAGATTGATAGTTGTATGGGCGCTCTATCCTTCATGGAGGGAAAAACATTTTGCTATTGTATAAACCCCTGATATGCCTCGATTTCTGCGTGCTGTACCTTTGCATAATCTATGGGGTCATTGATCTGGTGCTTTGCCTCTAAACTGCTGTATTAAAGATCACAACCCTCAATTCTGAATGTTGGAATCCTTGATTATAAGTTGTTGTTTCTCCACGGCTTCATAAATGTCTCGATTCTGCAAGATCTGGGCTTTAATGGCGCGGGACAGGGTCTGCGAAGTTTCAAACTTTGTCCTTCAATGGAATTTATACTGCCGCCACCTTTCTTGACATTTCCCTGTAGCACCAGCTTCTGTTTCAATTCTGACTACTCAATGTGTCACTTACAATGATTCCTATGAATCATGGTGGCTTTCCGCCTCTCTGGAAGCCCTGCAAAAAAACGCAACTTGTTAAGAAAACCATGGGGGTGGTGGACGCAACGGGGGGTGGCTAGACTGATGATGCGGACTGGGTTGATGGCGAAAATATCGTGGATGACCTGTAGTGAGGTGGAAACGATGAAGACTAAAGTCGAAAGGTGGCGCGGAAGGAAAAATGAACGAAAAACCTTTGAATCTCCAACCTTTGAATAGATATACGAAACAGGAGGGTGGATGTACGGCAAGGCATGTGGAGGTGACGTGGCAGAGCCAGTTGACAGCGGGATAGTAAAGAGTGGGGAGAAGACAAATCTAGACCGTCAGATCTCAAAGGAGATCGACGGTGAGCAACACAGCGGAGGATGACGAACAATGGGCCCGAGGTATGGAGACTATGGGTTAAACCCCGCGCAGCTTCGTCGATCGATGACCGTCGGATGAGGCTCCCAAGATCCAATGGCTGACGTGAATATCGTTGTGCGTCCTGTACCGAACGATAACGTGCGATGGGATAGCGGTTTTGAAATCGTACAGGGGCCACGCGTCGAGAGGTGTATGGAATCGTTGGCCGATGAGAAAATACCGCCAACCGCCCGAAGGCAGTGCAATAGAAACCGCTGAGTTTTGAAATAGTGCACTGTGGGGACCACCGGCGGGTAAACTTCGGACCGTTGATCTAGCGGTGAATGAATGGCGATGGCGTGATCAGTAGTTCAAACAAGGAAAATACGGGTGTTGTATAATTAACGATCGCCGTCCAATCTACAAGATCAATGGTCAGGGGCACTCCCGATACTCATTGGAGATTAGCGTCCTTTGGGCCAGCGCTTGGTCATGGCGTAGGGTTAAATGGAGAGAAAGGCTGCGGGGCTAGCGGAGAAGGGGCCGAGGCCTATTATATGGTCCGAAAGTGGGTTTTTAACCCTTTTTAGTGCATTTGAAGGCCCAAGGAGGGTAACGGTAGGGGAAAAGAGGGGGATTTAGGAATGATCAAGGGAGTAGGGATGTTTTAGAGGGGATTTCTGAGATGGAAAGGGGAATTAGGGGAATTAGGGGGAAGAAAGGGGACTTCGAGAAGAGGAACGATGGGGTGAAAATGAAGAAATTTGCAAGGGTATAAAAGGCAGAATAAAATCTTTAGGAGCCTGATTTTTGGTCAGCAAGGCATAGAACTTGGAAAGGCTGCAACGACGATTTTTTTACAAAGGAAATGCATTCCTTACAGGCTTATGAAACAAATTAGCCCCTAGCTTGCTTGTCAAGAAATTTATAAGGGGCTAACACATACCATGGGTCAGATGAGTTGAGTAGAAACAAATACTCATCTAGAATTGATGGTTGTGTAGTAGACTCAGTGATACTCGAGGGAAGGTCACATATAATCTCAACAAACACCAAATACTTCTCTGACTTGGATTTGATGAATTCCAAATCAAATTCCTGCAAAATGACGATCCATTTTGAATATTCCCCCCCAGCAATTTACGTGACAGAATGTATGTCATAGGGTTGCAATCTGAAATGACAATGGTCTTCCAGAGCTAGATATAATGGCGACATATTTTTATAGCTTGAACGGTTTCCAAAGCGAGCTTCTCAACATAAGTGTACTTAACTTCCGTATCATTTAGATTACGACTCAAATAATAGATCAGATGTTCAATCCCATCTTCTTCTTGGACTAAAACCATAGCGATGGTTGTATTTGCAGTGGCAAGATACAGAAAATAATCACTCTAATAATTTTGGGGATAGATTAATGATACTTGGATCAAGGTACCTTTAATAACACTAAAGGAATACAGTACAACCTCATCCCAATGGAAGGTAATCCCCTTTTTCAATATTTGAGTAAATTCTTTAGCCATTTGGTTGTAGTTTGGAATGAACCTTCTTAGAAAGTTAGCCTTCCCTTGGAGTCTCTGTAAATGAAGTAGATTGGAAGGAGCAGAAAAATCAAGAATGGCCTAGACCTTCAAAGGATCAAGTCAAATTTTGTCTTTTGACACAATGAATCCAAGAAAACGACCAGAATAGACACAAACACACATTTTTGTGGATTGAGGCATATTTTGTGGTGACAACATCCTAAAAATATCGCTCTCAAATGTAGCGGGTGGTCAACCTATTTTCGTGAATGTGCAGGTAAGCCATTCAGATATGGCTGAATTATGTGCTTGATGTCATCGAAAGAATAATTCATTGCCCTCTGGAATGTTGCCCCAACATGCTTTAAACCAAAAGTGAGCTTTCGATAAGTGAATGTGCTTGAGGGACAGATAAAAGTTGTTTTATATTGGTCCTTTGGGCGAATATTGATCTTATTGTAACTCGAAAATCCATCCATGAAAGAAAATATTTCACATCCACCACATTCATCAATAATTTGGTCGATATAGGGAGTGGGATAGTTGTCTTTTGGACAAGCATGATTAACATCCTGATAATCAACAGACACTCTAATTGTCCCCTGTTTTTTCATCACAAGAACAATGTTAGAAACCCAATCAGTAAGCAGAATAGGGTCAATGAAACCAACAGGAAAAAAAAATTAAACCTCTACTTTAATGGCAACAACTTTCTTAGGATGAATAGGATAGAGGCGCTATCGTACTAGCTTTACATCAAGATACATTTTAATTTCATGCTCAACAATGTTGGAGTTGATGCCTGGAATTTCCTCATATGACCAAGCGAATACATCTCACAATTCACGGAAAAGAGAGTGGTAAGTGTCAAGTTCAGATGGAGAACAAGGCACACCAACATGAATGTTTTCTACAATGCCAGGTTTGGTCGTAATATTTATAAAAATCATTTCTTCGATATTTTATGGGTTTCGCTCAGAATCGATGGCATGGATAGGAATATAATTCTTCAATAAATCAATGACTGTAGGGTGATATAGTTCAGTTGGATTATCTTCATTATAATATGGAAGATGGGATCATTGATGAGAATCTTCCCATGGTTCTTATTTTAGCATCATGGAATCCATAATTCTCTCATTGGTTGAGAATACACGTGAAGAAATATAACAAGAAGTACCATAATCCAAAGAATGATCAACCCAACTAGTCAGCAAAAAAGGATTTGGATTGGCCGCATAAGCCAAAAGTATTGATTGCTTTGTGAGCTCAATTGGACTTAGTGGCATGATTTCACCTAGCCTATATATTTTGGAATCATTGGGAATCTTCCTTAAGTCAGGTGAAGTTGAAGATATCATATTTCAGGTCTCTATATTTGCGATTTTCGGCGATGTCGCAGGCCACGGTAATGAAAAGGTGCCCATTAGGGAAGAATCCTTAAAGAGTCCTACACCAATGTTCCGAAGAGATGGTGGAGGTCCATGAAAAAACAAAACCCTTCTAGTTTCCTGGTAACCAGAGGCAAATAAAGAGAGTTTATCAATGACTTTGATGCTTCCCTTATGGGAGAAGACAACCATACGAAAGTAAGTAGATACTACCACAGCCATAGCATAAACCCACGGTCTTCCAAGTAATATATTTTAGTCAAGGGGTCTATCAATGACTTGAACCTCAATAGTAACTAATTTTCCCCTAGTTTGACTTGCAGGTTACTATGAATTCCACAAGGCTTATATGTACGACCATCAAAAGCTTTCATTGTCGTAGGTGATTTTGATAAAGTCGGTGAGCCAAGTGACTTCATGAAACTCATAGACATGATACAAGTAGATGTGCCTTCATCAATGATAGTTCGATGAATGAGGTGATTTAGGACATGTACTTGAATAAAAAAATGCTAATTGTGCTATTAATTGTTGCACATAGCCCACGTGATTAAAGAGTACAATATTAGAATCCGTCGGATCGATTCCATCAATCGCCGAAAACAAGGCCTGGTTTTGGGGGGACAATTATTAAGAACCTCAAACATCAACATAGCAAAAGGTGACCGAGCTATATCTTCAACTACGTTATAATTTTGAGTTGCACGGGCTCGAGGGTTGAAAGTCGTTTTATGAACGACTCCCTTTGGCAGCTTTATTGTTAACTCAAGAATATTAGATAGTGGATCCAACTCAAATGAAGTTGAAGTCAAAGTAGTAGGTTTATTTGTAGCCTGACCATTCGATGATGATACAGGATTACTGTAATCTTTACTTCTATTAGACACAAAAAAATCAGTTTTTGGCTTAGTGGCAGATAACATAATCACTTACGAACTACAAGTGGGATTCATAGCAACCATATGTGTTTTCAGGTTTGGAAAAAGATTTGTCAACACTGCATATGTGGTAGAAGTCTTAAGAAGCTTCGAAACTTCTGAGCGATGATGAAAATATCATGTAAAATTCTCCTCATTACATATCAAACAAGGGTAACGAGGTTTCCAAAAATAATTGGATAAATCAAATGATTTTTCCTGCACGGATGAATTTTGTTTCTTCTTATCTTTCCTCTTCTTCTTACTTCGAGTTTTCTTGTCAGTTTTTCCTTTTTTAGATGACATGACATGTATTTCAGAAGAATACACAGGATCATATGAAATATGGGTTTGGTTTGAAACAACAAGTGTTTAACTAGATGGTTACCTTGCTGACGGAGTGCTAGCAAAACCAATCACACCATCACCGACATGAATGTCCTTACCAGATGGAGAAGGAGGAACAATACAATTTCGTCATGGTGCATTCAGAATATTTTCATAGAGTGTGCCAAACTGATTATAAATCAAATTCGTATACTGGGCACAAGAAATTACTTGCTCTTCAGTGATAACATTGCCTTTGGCCACATCCTCGGTGATATATGGAAACAAGGACTTTATAAACCACTGAGCTAAAATTTGATCAGGAACACATGTTTTAATGATTCGACAATGATGACACCACTCATGTATATGATCTGATATATCAGTAGCAGTGGTATGTTTAAATTTGGTCAAAAGTTCTGTTCTAGTTTCATATCTGATGGGTAACTGCAAGTGGGTTAAAAAAAAGTGGCTAAAGCTATAAAGTTATCGAAAGAATCTCATGGTAATTCAATATATCACTTCGCAGCCAGACCAGTAAGCATTCAATGGAAAAGAGTTAGTATAACAGAATCATAATTTAAGGAGTTTTATGAACACCATAAATGATAAGTCATGACATGCGCAGACTTCTCCAGAATTTCTAGTGAATTTCGAAATATCAAATGGTAATTTATGAGGAATCACCAACCACCAAGGAAAGTAATGAATGGGATCATTAGTGAGCCATTTTAAATCAGGTAACTCTAATGTTGCAACAAAAAAAAACTGTCGATTTTGGTCAGGTTGAGCATAACCAGGGTAAGATGTAATTGCCTAAGGAATAGGCTGCTGTGCACCAACATAAGGATTTTGTTGTTGTTAACCCAGATAGGTGTAATTTTGTTGACCAAACCCTTGATAGGCTTGTTGAATAGGACCTAGATAAGCTTGAAACTATTTGAATGGTTGTTGTGGCTACCATGGTATTTGATAAAATTGTTCATGCCCGCCAGGATAATTTGGACCGGGTTGTGAATAGACAAGACTGGTTGAAGCCTATGACAGAGGAAAAATAGCATGTGGTTGTGAAATTCCTGATGCATATTGTTGTTGAATACTAGCCTAGCAAGACAGAGTCTGTAGACCAGAAACTTCATAGTTTTGGGCTGAAGGACCCACTTGGGCAGACTGAGCAATAACTAAAGAAGTAATAACATGCATAGTAGGTACAAATGTAATAGGTTCAATTGGTTGATACTGATACACAAAAATTTGTTGCTGAATAGGAAAAGTAGTCTACCATTGACAAAAAACCATTCCAACTTAAGATTGACCTAAAAACGAAGGATTACTACAATATGGCCCAAAAATTTGTTTCCCCCCAACATTTGGAGTATAAGGATATTGCACATACTGACTTTCATATGATGGGAGTCTAGCAGATACTGGATAATATGGACATTAATTGGATGGACCAGCCTGATCTTGAGCTGATGATGTCAATAAAGGATTAGGTCATCCAGTATTTGTAAGAGAGGAACCAGACAAAATTCCAAATGATGACATTGGAGAAGTCCATGGACTAGAGGAGACATGAGAGTAGGTTCCATTTAAAGCTTCGTAACCTAGTGGGACGAACGAACCACCATAAATATGAGATTCAGGCATCATAGAAAACATTGAAGATGAAACAACAGTAGATGTTATCACAGCTGTAATAGATGGTATAGTCTGGGATGTTGTCTCAACCATGGTTAAATAACCTAGAAAGTACTCTAAAGAATCTACAAGAACTTGAGACTGAACAGGATTAACATGAGCAGAGTAGGTCAAATGAGGAAAATACTGATAAAGATGAAGTCCTGACCCAAAATGAGTGGGATTTGAAGGGGTTGTCTCTTCGTAACATTATTCCTTTATTGAAATCAAACCAGGTGGAATTACTTCACCATCAGGCCTGAGATATATTTCAGGTGGTAAACTCTGCGATAAATAGGAAGAATCAATGGTTACAAATGATTGAGGATGAGACAGTTGCACGGGAACAAATTCTTGTTGTTCAACTTTGGGATCAAGATGTTCTGGTAAAATAACAATAGGTTTTGGATTGACTTCCAGTTGAACAAGCTCAATTTTTGGATTTACTGTTTCACTGGATTGAATTTCATTGTCCTCAGGTAACTATGAGGGTTTCATATCGAAAGTAGTAGATAAACAGGGATCAGTCGAAATGACTCGAGACTTGATACTCAAAGGATCAGATGACTCTATTAAATTAGATGATGATGTAGCACCAAAGGTTCCAGAGGTACTGAAATCAGTAGGATGAGTGCGCCTTCATCTACTATGTGTAGCTTCTCGTGGTAAAGGTGGTTTATTCATTTCCTAGCAAAAGACTGGGAAAGGGTTGATATTCTTCAACGATTTTTGATTTATTTTATTACAAAAAAACAAAAAAACAAAAAGAGGGTAATGCTAGGAAAATATTTTACCAAGCAACTGTGAACTGCAATATACCGCCCTAGTAAACCAAGGACTTATGTATGTGTAGGAAATCTCCCCGAATTATGTGTTCAGTGTATCACAGTGTACAAGGTGACCAACTCGGTTACCTATGGATGGTAAGAAACCTAAATTTTTCCTCGCAAATATACTCGATGGTACATGAAGACCCAATCTGTATTAGCACTATCAAATGAGAAACCACACACTGAGAGCATCCCCTAATACTTTTCATACTAGAAAAAAGCTCGATATATCGAAAGCTATGTGGACGAGCTCCGATATACTTATGTACATGGAATGAGGTATCACACTCAGGATTTATCGCATACAATTAATGACAATTGTTATGTTTAACGATGCTAGAACTCGTCTATAGCCTAGACCTATAAATGTTATCGTTAAGTGACAATGCTCCCTTAGATTAATTCAGATAAATTTTAAGTTGATCTTGCTTATAAGTTTGTCTTTCAGGTTCACTGTGAGTTGAATTTGACATTCCTAGAATGCAATAAAGATGATAAGCATTCGTTTCAATTTGATTTTTGAAAATGATAAACTATCTACAAGGGATAGAGCAATCATATTGTAAGAAATCAA
The DNA here is from genome assembly GCA_034641835.2 of Pinus albicaulis. NCBI lineage: Eukaryota > Viridiplantae > Streptophyta > Pinopsida > Pinales > Pinaceae > Pinus > Pinus albicaulis. The sequence continues at coordinate 1,395,072,991 of CM076581.1, forward strand.
CAATGAGCACATATAAATGCAAATTCCCTAACTATTCATATGCAACACTCACAATCCCTATATGCAAATGCATTTTTTTCTTTTCAATTTATTTTAAGTGTATATGAACGAAAAAGAAACTATGATGAACAAATAATAAATAAATACTTTAAAGAGAAATGAAGACTAAAAATAAAATTCCTCTTTCCGAAAATATAAAACTGATCAAATGTAAAATTTTAAATTTAGAGCTATTCGACAATGATAAAGAAAACAAAAAGAAACATTGATCAAACAAATATCCAAAGTGAGGCACGAATAGTAGAGGCAATCTGGTCTCTAGAGGCAATCAGACACTTGAAACCTCAGCAAACAAGATAATGAAGTGAAAGTAAAAAGACAAAATATGATAGATTTTGGTTGGTCATAGGAGCAACACACCCCTGAGTGGGAGACAGTGCATTGCAGAGCACTGTCCCTAAGCCACTAGTGTTATGAAGAGCACTGTGTTAAGACCAAAATTGTGTTGGTGTAAGAGGGAACTCTAGAAAGGAAATCAAACAAACTACCTTTACTAAAACACATTCAAATGACTGAAATAAAGCAATTAAATTCTACTAGAGGTTTATAAACAAGGATAAAACCACCAGGGGTGATTCTTCAATCGCCAGTATGGTGGCCAATTTGTTTTACGTAAATCAAACCTACATATAGATATGTTTCCCTAAGTGTGGTGGTTGCACTTAGAACAACAAAAGAAATATATTTTACCTTTTACTTAAAATGAATAGATAAGGGAAGAATACCTACTTGTGATATTTTCTCTGTTCCTAGCCTCCCTCTTGGCACTTTTTTCACTCTCAATCGAACTAAACTTACTTGATTGGTACCTACAATGGAAAACAGAAGAAAAAAATGACATAAAGGCATATGATCTATTCATGTTAAACAAATTGAATCGATTGAATTTGAAAATACACATATAACATCGTGGACACATGTATTAGGAAAGGAACAAATATCTTTTTTATGAAGTAGAAGGAGAATTTACAACCAGTTGGATCGATTTGATGTCAAATAGCTCTAGCTTCAGTCCTATCCTCATCACATGCACAACATCACTCCAACAACATAACATTAATACATGCAAATGATACCTCCAAGAGTTGTGATCTCACCAAGATAACTCTACTAATTCAACTTATTGCTCTCGTGTGCACTTGATCAGTGCTCAATTTATAAGTAATGAAGGTAGTTTGACATTAATGAATCATTGAATGCCTTTTCCAAAACTGGATGAAGAGGTTTCCTTGTTCATGGGAATAGGACGATAAGATTTTTAATGGATCCATGGTGTCCATATTTGAAGTTTTCAGATGATGTGATAGCTATAACAACTTGTGAAAGTCACTACAGGGTGGGTAGATTCCCAGAATCTAATGAACAATTCGCACCCAATCAACCAACGCACTTTAAAGTGGGCCTAGACACTCTGCCATGTATCTTTTCATCGGAGTATATGCTCTGCAAAACACTTACTGGAGTCTAGGGGTGTGTTGATGGCTCAATGTAACACTTCAATTGGCATCTAAGCAGTGAAACATTCATGGAGGAAAACCGTGAATGGGATGACTTGTTTAGGGCATGTAGCAACTAATTTAGAGTATTATAGACCCTAATTGATACTGATCTAGGTTTTGGGAGTGATGCTCAAATTGACCTATAAGACTTACACTATCATGCAAAAACACATGTCAGAGATGATATTCAAATTAAAATTTAAACACTAATCATACATACCTTGTTGTAGAAGACTTACCCTTGACTATTGACGTGTTGTCCTTATTGTAGTGATCCTTGAATGCATATTTTTTCTTGCCTTATATAAGCTCAATATTGAATCTATTGTATCTATGTAATTTTAGACTCCAAGATCTGAAATTACGTCCTGTGGCAACCCTCTGAGTCCCCTTTCCAACCCCGTAGGTCTGATCAATATTGGATTCTTCACGAAATAGTTATGCCCAATCTCCTATGATGACGTAATTATAGACTGATTCGGTAGAGTGAACTTGTAATAAATACCATGTGTCATTGTTTCAACCTTTGGTCCTGAAAGCGATACCCAACAAACTACATCTCGTCCTATTTCAGTCACTTTTTACGAAATTTGAATCCAATGCTCACAGAGAAAGTTATGACGATTTTCCCAAGGTCACCTATTTGACATGAAATTCAGCCTGCAAAAATCCTAACTTCCTCAGATCATATCTCCACAAATATAGCGAACCAATATCTGAAATTCAGACATGCGATTCATCAACAGTTCATCGCAAATAGGTATTTTTTTCAGCATATGAAGCTTCATAGAAAAAAAAAGTATAGCTAAAATGTTGGGTGTGGAGCCTGTCTATCTTCTTTACATAGATGTATCATCACGTTGGACCCGTTTTCTTAACAGGGTAGCAATGTCGCCCATCATTTAAATGCAGCCTGGAGGGTCTAGGGGGGGCAGCTGCAACTTTATGGAGCCCCCGCTGATGGGGGATTTCAGGGGCAGTGCCATTGAAGCTAAAAACATATGTAAAATTTCCTTGTAACATATTGTAATTTCTATTCAATATAGGCCATTCATTAGGAGGATGATATGATGGTAGAAGATATATTTAATTTATGGTTTTTTTCCCTAGAAGGAAACCCCTTTGTTTTATGAGGGTAATTTATTGCGGTTGTGTATTGTATGAGTATTATGAGCGAGAAACATAAAGGGGGACTGTGAGAGAGAACAAAGGATATTAAAACAGATTTGTTGTAGGTTATGTATCTTTGTTTTGATGGATAATAGAAAGGAAGGACTGGCTGTTCAGGGTGGACATATCCCAACTTGGGTGAATCATGTATATCTGTGTCTCTCTTGTTTTATATGTTTTCTGTGTTTTTGTTTCCACATATTTTATGTGTTTCATTGCTTTGTAATATATAATTTTCTAACAACTGGTATCAGAGATGAAGGTCTATTTGGCTGATAAACTCATAGGGAAGAAGGGTTCCTGGTTCAAGTGGGAGCGATGGCAGAAGATGGTAAGTTTAGGGTCGAGAAATTTAACGGCCAAAACTACCCGTTGTGGAAGATGCATATGGAATATTATCTGTATCAGAAAGATCTGTACCTACCATTGAGCGGAAAAACAAAGAAGCCGACAAGTATGAATAACACAAAATGGGAGATTCTGGATAGAAAGGCACTTTGAAAAATATGGATGTGCCTCACAGCATCGGTAGCCTTCAATATTTTGAAGGAAACAACAACAGGGGGTTTAATTAAGGCATTGGTGAAACTATATGAAAAAACCTCAACCTAAAATAAGGTATTTCTTATGTAACATTTATTTATTATGAAGATTTCGGCAGGGGGATCTGTTGCAAACCATTTAAATGATTTTAATATGGTTACCAGTCAGTTAAGTTATGTAGGGGTAAATTTTGATGATGAAGTTAGGGCTCTATTATTTTTGTGCTCATTTCAAGAAATTTTGAATGGTCTAGTTATGGGCATTAGTAACTCTATCTCTAGATCTAGTACTTTAAATTTTGATGATGTTGTCGGTGCTATCCTTAGCAAGGAAATGTGACGAAAAAGATCTGGTGAGACATCGGGTAATGTTTTGAGTGAAAAGACTAGGGGAAGAAAAAATGAAAGAGGTAAGAGCTCAGGATATTGGAGTAAGTCAAGGAAAGGAGGATCCAAGTCCAGATCAGGGATAGTGTGTTGGAAATGCTGAAAGTAAGGACATCTAAATAAAGACTGTAAATCTAATAAGGGAAAAGAAGGAGACGCACAATAAGAAAAAAATCATGAATAAAATGCGACAGATGATGTGTTATAAGATGCTTTGACTCTTTCTTTAGAAAATGTTACTGATTCTTGGGTGGTAGATTCAGGGGCCTCATTCCATGCCACACCTAATAAGAAATATTTTCATTACTATGTTCAAGGAGATTTTGGACAAGTTCATCTAGGTGATAATAAGCCATGTGAACTCACTGGAATGGGTAAAGTTGTTGTAAAACAAAAGAATCTAAACCAATGGCTATTAAGGGAGGTAAGGTATATTCTAGATATGAAGAAAAATTGGATTTCAACGGGGCAGTTAGGCGGTGAAGGTTGTGTGACAAATTTCACAAATAAAACTTGGAAGGTCACTAAAGGAGCCTTGGTAATAACAAAAGGTGAAAAGGTTGGTACAATGTATTTATGAAATCGTATTTCTAATTATGTTAATGCTTCAACTTCCAAAGGAGCATATGCAACATTATGAAATCATAGGCTCAGACACATGAGTGAGAAGGGGATGAAGATTCTTCACTCAAGAAATTTTTTTTTTGGGTTTGAAGAATATTGATTTGGATTTCTGTGAGAATTGTGTTTATGGAAAATAGAAGAGAGTCAAATTTCTTAGAGTTGGGAAAGAAAAGAAGAGTGAAAAATTAGAACTTGTACATAGATATGTATGGGGACCTACTCAGATATCATCTCTCGGTGGCTCTCGTTATTATGTTACTTTTATTGATGATGCAACTAGAAAAAATTGGATTTATTATATTTAGAATAAATCTGATTTATTTGATACTTTCAAGAAATGGAAAGCTTTGGTTGAGATTTAGACAAGAAAGAAGTTGAAGTGTCTGATATCAGACAATGGAGGTGAATATTGCAGTAAAGAGTTTGATAGTTATTGTTTAGAGCATGGAATTCGTAGAGAGAAGACAGATCCAAGAAGACCACAAGAAAATGATTTGTCAAAAAGGATGAATAGAACAATCATGGAGTGTGCAAGGTGCATGAGATTGCATGCAGGATTGGCTTTAAAATTTTGGGCAGATGTTCCAGATACTACAGTTTATCTAATAAATAGAGGGCCTTCAAGTTCCTTGGATGGTGGTATTCCAGCGGAGGCATGGATAGGTAAAAAGGTAAACTACTGTTTTTTAAAGCCTTTTGGTTGTGAGGTATTTTTCCATATTAATAAAGAAAATAGAACAAAGCTTGAGGCAAAATCAAATAAATGTACCTTTATTGGATATGTTGTTAATGAATTTATTTATCACTTATATGATTATGAAAATTAAAAAATCATTAGGAGCATAGATGTAACATTTAATGAAAAGGTCTTGTATAAGAATCAATTTTAGGAAAAGAAACAGGAAAAAGAAAACAAAGAATACACAGTTCTTGATGAGATCACAGAAAAAGTAAAGGTGCCTGAGAATAATAATAATCAACAACCACAACAACAACAACCACTAAAACTAAAATAGGCACCTCAAACACCTGAAAGTGGTGTAAGGAGATCTACCAGGATAAGTATACCCCCTGAACGATACTCTCCTTCATTATATTATTTATTTTTGACTGATTATGGTGAACCCGAATTTTATGAAGAAGCAATTCAGGTCAAAGCTAGGAAGAAGTGGGAGCTAGCCATGAAAGAAGAGATGGACTCCTTAATACATAACCATACTTGGGACTTAGTCAGGTTTCCTATAAGTAAAACAACATTGGAGAATAAATGGGTTTACAGGCTGAAGGAAGAAGATGGAAGAAAACCGAGGGACACAACTAGAATTGTGGTGAAGGGGCTTTCACAGAAGAAAGGCATTTCTTTTGATGAAATATTTTCTCCCGTTGTTAATATTACTTCAATCCGAACTATTTTAAGTCTTGTAGCAGCGAAATATTTTCATCTTGAACAATTAAATGTAAAGACAAAATTTCTCCATGGATATTTGGAGGAAGAGATCTATATGCAGCAACCACAAGGATATGAGGTCAAAGGGAAAGAAAAATTAGTGTGCAGGTTAAATAAGAGTTTGTATGGATTAAAACAGGCTCTAAGGCAGTGGTATCTAAAATTTGACAAGTTTATGTCTGAACAAGGTTATACTAGATGTCACTCCGATCATTGTGATTATCTGAAAAGAAAAATGATGGAAACTATATTATATTGTTATTGTATGAAGATGGCATGCTTATTGCAGGGTCTAACATGCAAGAAATAAATGTGCTCAAAATAAAATTGGAAAATTCATTTGCAATGAAGGATTTGGGAGCTGAAAAACAAATACTTTGTATGAGAATAACTAGAGACAGGAAAAATCACAAATTAACATTGTCTCAGAATGACTACATACAAAAGGTCTTGAAAAGATTTAATATGCAGAATGAAAAAATATTTAGTACACCTTTGGCTAGACATTTCAAACTTAGTAAGGAGATGTTCCCAAAGGCCCAAGAAGAAATGGATTATATGTATAAAGTTCCATATGGATTAGTAGTTGGAAGCTTAATGAATGCAATAGTCTGCACAAGGCCTGATATTGCACATGCAGTGGGAGTTGTAAGCAGGTACATGAACAATCGAGGAAAAGAACATTGGATGGTAGTGAAATGGATTCACAGATATTTGAGAGGTACCACAAATCAAGCATTATGCTTTGGTGGTTCAAACATTGCTCTACAGGGATATTTTGATGCAGATATGGAAGGTGATAGAGATAACAAGAGGAGCACTACAGGTGTGTATTTACTGTAGCTGGAACAAATATCAGTTGGGTTTAAAATCCAAAGTGTTGTTGTGATTTCAATGACATAAGGAGAGTATGTTTTTGTTACAGAGGCTAGTAAAGAAATGATTTGGTTACAAAGGTTTATTGATGAATTGGGTAAGAAGAATGAGATAGGCATGTTATACAACGACAACCAAAGTGCCATTCGTCTTGAAAAGAACTCAAAATTTCATTCCAGGACTAAACACATATAGCTCAAGTACCATTTCATATGGTAAGTGTTGGAAGGTGGATAGTTGAAGATGGAAAAGATACACACTAGCTAGAATCTTGCAGATATGCTAAAAAAACTTGTAACCAGGGAGAAAATGAGATTATGATTAGTTTCAATTGGTCTTCAAGTATGATGATGATGATGAGAAACAACCAGGTCGAAAGTGGAGTAATTGTCAAGAAAATGAAGCAGCAGTGGATTTTCTACAATTAGTCTCCAAGTGGGAGATTTTTAGGTGTGGAGCCTGACTATCTTCCTTAAATAGATGTATCACTGCATTGGAACCCTATTCTTAAAGGGGTGTCAATGCCTCCCATTGTTTAAATTCTGCATGGAGGGGCCAAGGGGGGGTGGCTGCAACTTTATAGAAACCCCCCTGGTGGAGGGTTTTTGGGGCAGTGCCCTCGAAGATAAAAATAGATGTAAAATTTCCTTGTAAAATATTGTAATTTCTAGTCAATCTGGGTTGTTCATTAAGCAGATGATCTGACGGTAGAAGTTATGTTTAATTTAAGGTTTTTTCCCTAGAAGGCAACCCCTATATTTTATGAGGGTATTGTATTGTGACTGTGCATTATATGAATAATATGAGCAAGAAAACAAAATGGAGGTTGTGAGAGAGAACATAGGATACTACAGCGGATCTGTTGTAGGTTGTGTCCCTTCATTTTGCTAGATAATAGAAAGGAAGGATTGGTTGTTTGCGGTGGGCATAGCCCAACTTGGGTGAACCACGTATATCTATGACTCTCTTGTTTTATATGTTTTCTGTGTTTGTGTTTCGACATATTTCATGTGTTCCATTTCTCTATAATATATAATTTTCTAGCATAAAATGCCACGATGATCTACTTTAAGTATCGAAATCCTTACATGAGGAGGATATGTGGGTCACAATTTATATATATGCTTAGGTTGAGAGGATCTTCAACAAGTGATCATTGTAGGGATTTTAGGAGCTTAAAAAATTAATAAAAATTGACTATTCGATGACCACAACCAATGATTAGTGTCATGCCACAACCCCATGGAGAATTAGCCCACTAACTAGGGTTACTAAATTCAAACATGAATATCTCTCAAACCGTGAATAATTACGTGGCATGCCATATATCAACGGAAAAATCTAGAATAGTAGAAACCATCCAAAATATCCTTTACTCAGAATAGAGTAAGTTGTCAAGTCAAAATTTCCATGCAAGATTCGGGTAGCCCCTGTTCCTGCTTGGGTTGACATTAGTGACAACCACTAATTAACAATATCCCCCTTTGGCATTGATGGCAAAACAAGTACTCCCCCTACGATCATGACACCTCTTCGTACAAAATTCTCTCCCCTTTTGTCATCAATGGAAAAGGGTAACTCACCCTTACAAACATCATCCTATGAACATATACATACCTCAACTCCCCCGCTTTTTTTACATAGTTAGATAAGAGAAAGAGTATAATGAGAACCGGGGAGAATCCCAAGCTTTAGGTGAAGATTCTCAAATTCTTCACGAGGTAATGATTTGGTAAAGATGTCAAACATTTGTTCCTTTGTGCCAACATATTCAATATTGATATTATTTTCAGTGAATTTCTCTCTAACAAAATGATATTTGATCAAAATGTGCTTTGTTTTGGAGTGCATCACAAGATTCCTGGAGATATTGATGGCACTTATGTTATCGAAAAATATGCGAATAGGCTGAAGTTTTCTTCATCCAGAGAACTTGACTACAACAAGCTGTTGCTGCGATATATTCTGCTTCTACTGTGGATAACGAGATTGAAGAGTGATTTTTACTTAACCATAAAACAAGGCAACCACCTACATAAAATGTTGCTCCACTAGCACTCTTTCAATCATCAAAGTTTCTTGCCAAATCTGCATCTATATAAGTTAGGATAACTATATAATTTCCTTTCAAATGCCATAAACCATATTTTGTTGTGCCCTTAAGATATCAAAGAATTCTTTTGACGTCAATACTATGAGATTATTTTGGTGTTGCTTGGAATTTGCTACTTGTCCAATTTCTTGCATTACATCTATGCAAGAAGCTATTACATATAGAATACTGCCAATCATAGATCTATACAACCTCTAGCCCACATCCTTTGATGAATCATCTAAACTTAACTTGCAACCCATTACCATTGGGGTAACGACAAGATTCCAATATTCCATCTTGAATTCCTTGAGCATTTCCTTGTTGTACTTGGTTTGATATATAAGTATTCCTTTATCCATCTGAGGTATATGAAGCCCTAAAAAGTATTTCAGCTCGCCAAGTAGAGACATTTCAAACTCACTTTGCATCTTTATGGAAAATTTTTTACTTAATCTGTCATCATTACTTCCAAAAATTATATCGTCTACATATACCTCGATAATTGTTAGGTTATTTTGATCCAATTTCACTTAGAGATTGTTGTTGGCGCTTCCTTTCTTGAATCCTTGTTGACGTAGATATCCATCATGTAGGTTTTAACCCTGAATAGAAATTATCTACACACGAATCTTATAACATAAAAATAAACAATAGCGAGAGCATAAAACATAAAACAGATAAACACAGAGATATTCCCCTCGATCCCAAATTGGGACGACCAGCTTGATATTTCATTATATTCATTTTAGTGTTACAACACATATATATACATGCCGAAGCATACACAAACCCTAATCCGTTAACCCTGGATTAGATCATAACCATAGTTCCCTTGACCAGATCTACAAAATACTAGGGGCCAAAAACCATCGTACCCCAAAACCATGTGCAAAACCATGCAAAAAACCATGGGCGCGGCCCGCCCACCGGAAATTAAGGACCAAAAAATTTTCGCCAAGGCGCTACCCCAGACCCCGACAGGGGGGGCTACCGACCCCCCTATGACCCCCCCATTGCACCCAGTGCAAAGGGGGGGCTATCGCCCCCCCTCTTACCCCCTTGTGCGTGATTAATCGTGGAAAGATAATAACACATACCCAACATTCTCCCACTTGTTATTTTCTTTCCGTAGGGGGCCACAAGAGAGCTTAGTAATTGGCACAATTCTTCAACACCCATTGTTTCTCTACACCAAGATAACTTCTAAGTGCTCACAGACTTCGTCAATCCATCTGCAACATTCTTCAAAGTGTCCACCTTTACCAGCAACACCCTTTTAGCCTCAACCATATCTCTAACAAAGTGATATTGAACATTAATGTGCTTTGTCTTTGAATGATAAGAAGGGTTCTTAGCCAAGAAAATTGCACTTTGGCTATCACAGTCTATCCTTATAACTTGTTGTACTGACCCCATACTTGAACACAATCTCTACAACCAAACTGCCTCCTTGCTTGCATGAGTGGCTGCCATGTATTCTGCCTCTGTAGTTGAAAGAGCCACTACAGACTATCTTTTACTCATCCAACTGACTGCACCTCCAAATATGCTAAACACATACCCACTTGTAGATCTTCTTTGGTCTAGATCTCCAGCCCAATCTGCATCAAAAAAACCATGAATCTCCAACATTCTTTCCAATCCTGGTCTTCCCTGGTAGCACAAGCCATAATCACTAGTGCCATGTAAATATATGAAAACCTGCTTCACCATTGTCCAATGCTCCTTTCCTGGGTTTGACATAAACCTGCTCAATACTCCCACTAAATGTGCAATGTCTGGTCTAGTACAGACCATTGCATACATCAGGCCACACACTGCACTTGCATATGGAACACGGGACATATCCTCCTCTTCTTCTTGTGTCTTGGGACACTGTTCAGCAGACAGCTTTACACCTACAGGAATAGGAACATTCACTGGTTTACTATCCTGCATATTTAACCTATGCAATATAGTCTCGACATAATTCCTCTGGTTTAACCAGAGCTTCCTCTTTGCCCGATCTCTCTTAATTTCCATGCGCAAAATATAGTTTGCAGCAAAAAGATCCTTCATGTCGAATTTGGAGAACAGTTGGGTCTTCAAATCTTGGATAATTTCTTTGTCATTTACAATCAACAACATATCATCCACATACAAGACCAAATAAATAACACGGTCACCAATTAATTTAAAATAAACACAGTGATCCTCCTTGCTTCTGGTGAAGCCAAGTCCCCATATATAGGTATCAAATTTTTGATACCACATCCTTGGTGACTATTTTAACCCATACAAAGACTTCTTCAACCTACATACCATACTAGTTATTTCTTTCCCTTCACCATAAAGCCTTCAATTTGCTTCATGTAGATCTCCTCTTCTATATCCTCGTGAAGAAATGTTGTCTTCACATCCATCTTTTCTATCTCAAAATCAAATGTAGGAGCAACAAATACAAGTAATCTAATAGAAGTAACCTTGGCAACAGGAGAAAAAATATCACCAAAATCAATTCCTGGCACCTGGGAATAACCTTTTGCTACCAACTGAGCTTTGTATTTCTCCACCTTGCCTTCTACATTCATCTTCTTCTTAAACACCCATTTTCTCCCGATGGGCTTCCTTCTAGCTAGCAACTCCACCAGATCCCATGCCTCATTTTTATGCAAGGATGCCATTTCATCAACCATGGCCTCCTTCCAGATTTTTCCATACTCTGAATCTACTACCTCCCTGACAGTTCTGGGATCATCATCAGTTATAGTTAAGCAAAACGTGAATAGAAATCAGATGGACTATACCTTTCTGGTTGCCTTCTTTCCCAAGCTGATCTTCTCACAGCTGGAGTTTGTGGCTCTTCCTCTTCTGAGTCTTCTTCTGTTGTAGAGTCTGATTCATCCTCCTTTAGCTCAAACTCTATATTCTCAGGTTCCTTTGGTATGACTTCATGTTTAACAACATCTTTCACCTCTCTAAACACCACATCTCAGTTGTACACAACCTACCTTGTTTCTGGGTTCCAAAGCTTGTAACCTTTTAAACCATCCTTATACCCAATAAAGATGCACCTTTCAGATTTATTATCCAACTTGGTCCTTTTCTTCTTTGGATCATGTACATATGCATCACATCCAAATACCCTTAGATGTGAAAGAGAGGGTTTCTTACCAGTCCATACCTCATGTGGAGTCTTATCCTCCAACACTGATGAAGGTGATCTGTTAACCAGATAGCATGCAGTCTCTACTACCTCTGCCTAGAATTCTTGTCCTAACCTGATACCACTGAGCATGCTTCTTGCCTTTTCCATCAGTGTTCTGTTCATTCTTTCTGAAACTCTGTTTTGCTAAGGTGTGTATGGAGTAGTCTTCTGTCGTGCTATACCACACTTCTTACAAACCTCTTCAAATTCCTTCATGCAGAACTCCCCACCATTATTTGTCCTCAATGCCTTTATCTTCTTCTTTATCTGGTTTTCCGCCAAAGCCTTAAATTCTTTAAATCTGTCAAAGACTTCAGATTTCTTCCTCAAGAAATATATCCATGTATTCCTTGAGAAGTCATCTATGAATGAAACATATTACACAGACTTTCCCAGTGATGGAACTGACACAGGTGTTAGTATGAATCCTTTGTCGAAGTGTAAGAAAAAGGACCACTTTAGCTATGCATAACTAATAGCCCTAACAACAAAAGTGGCTGCCAATATCTTCAGATCTGCGGTTAGTAGAACAGGAAAAGAGCTGCAAACAACCAGATCTATGCATGAAAAGACATTAAGTAGTAAAAACAAGTGTTTGCTCCATATACCAATAGACAAGACAAGAACAATTTTTGAAAGAATTTTTGTATTAATGGGGCACCTAGGAGGAAAACAAGAAGGAGTATCCAATTCCCCTCAGTGGGATGGGTTCTTGGAAGTCCTCAGCACTTCAGATCTAAGATTTCTCTCTCTAGTTGGTGTAGAAAACCCAATGCAAAGAATAGAGCTCAATGGGAGCAAATGATGGAGGTATGTGACCAAGTGTATAGATCCAGAGTGATCTAATAGGCAACAAAAGGTGAAGAATGGTAGGAAAAACCCTCCTATGTATAACAAAATATTGGGTCATTCTAGATCTTGGTGCATGGGTTAACCAGATCTAGATCCACTTTTTATGGAATATTTTATTATATTTGTTGGAGGGAAAAGGTATTTGACTTGGGTCAAATCCCTTAATTTGTCAAAAATAAATAAATAAATGATTTATTTATCTTTTTAAGGAAGCGGCTAGAAGATAATCAAATAAATAATGATTTATTTAATTATTTAAGGAAGTGGTTGAAAGATAATTAAATAAATAATGATTTATTTAATTATTTGTGGGTGATTTGGTCATATTTAACAAGGAATATTATCTAAATAAGATTTAAATAATTATTCCTAGAAAATAATAAGATAAATAAAGGTCTATCTAATTAATTTCTTTGTTTTTGAGTTAAACATGACTGGGAATAATAATTAAATTATGGTTTAATTAATTATTCCATGAGGAAAATCAAACAAATATAGGTTTGTTTAATATTTCCTTTTGGGGTTTGCTGTTTGGACCATAAATAACCTAATAAATGTGGTTTATTAAGTTATTTAACATAGTGAAGGCAATTTTACTTAGGGTAAAATTGGTCTTACATGGTGTACTTGCGTCCATCTAATGATAATAGGTTAGATGACCAAAAAATGGTGTAACAGATTGCCCCCCAGTGTACGAGTGTCAGGAGCAAATCGTATGACCGAAGTACGTTGTAAGAACTCAATCACTAGACAAAAAAAGGGAAGTCAGAGAGAGAAATGCGAGGTAGATAGTGTGCTGAAGAACTAGACCCTGAGGAGACGAGACTCGCAAGTGCAACAAGTCTCTTTTTATGAGAGGGTACCTGTGCTGAAGGCAGTGGGGGAGGCATACCTATTCCCGCCGAGACAAAGTAAAAAAGAATAGTGTGTCCAGTAAACAAGGGACCGAGCCATAAAGTACAGCTGGCATAATCATGAGCCAAATAAAAATACAATGAGGAATCCCATATACATGATGTGCCTGGGATAGCAGCCAGGACTTGTACATTAATATCTGAGTACATGAGATACAAATACAACCCAAATTCCCCCTGTAAATGGGGAAGGGCTCACAAAATCTGACTGATACATGCAAATCAAAGAGGCGCTGCAAGTGGATAAGGCCAACATCATCAAATATCTGGAGCTGCATCGAAGGCTGCAAGGAAGAGGTCATCCGGGCATGTGGGGGGCTACCTGCAGGGCCACCCCCTCATGAGGGTTGAGAAATCTCACACACACCCGGGAATCATCAAGAGTTGTTGCTGGATCACTGGACCATCAAGTATACCGATCTCGATCATGCTGAAAGGAGCTGGAGAAACAATCAAGTCAAAGGGAAACGAGAGAGCCCTTTGCCTGATCCGAGGCACCGAACAAGAGTGGAAGCTGGAACCAAGGTACACCGCCCTCTAGACCTGGCTTCTGGAAGGAATGAGCTGATGTCGACAGAAGGAGGTCCGCCATAGGTGAGGCAATGAGACATCCTCAACTAAGGCACGAGAGAAAATAGTGGAGCGACGGACATACTGACACTAATGATGATAGGGAAATGGAAAGGACTGAGTAGCGAATGAACGACTTCCCTTGTTAGAGCATAAAGGGCATGAATGACCTGGCAGCGACTGACACAATATCATAAGGGATAGGGGAAAACGGAACTGAAGGTCATAAAGTGCGACACAAGAGAGAGACCAAGCAATGAAGGATGGAGGGCTATAGCGGGGTACAAAGGGACTCGGGATAGACTCCATGAATGCGATGATGACTCAACTTGGATGCTCGAAACAAGGGCGACTCGATGGTGCTGCCACACAGTAAAGGCCCAATGGGGGACCATGAAAACATGAGTACAAGATGGTAACTCATGACGAAAATCGACACGAACAAAGACAAGTAAGGAGGCAAAATGGTGCCCCAAGTACAAGTGTTGTAAGTGAGGAAATTCAATTTTAAGGAGAGGGTAAGTGACCCTTCTTGGACAAAATGTGTCCTTTTGAAGTATCAAATCACAAAAAAATAACAGATACCCATTTGAGGGCTCGGTGCGAGCTTTCCAACGGTGCAGAAGGTTTGTCAAACGGGGCTACGGTATGGTCGCAACAGTCGAAAGAAGAAACAGGGGTTCTCTTTTAATAAGGTAGTTTTCCCTCCAAATTCACTCATTTGCTATTGTTGCTGTGGTGAATGTAGAGAGGAGAGAAGGCCCTAAATCTTGCGGCGAGCGTAGCGGACAAACTGACCGTTGGAATCGAGATCCGTCAGTTGCAAGTAAGAGACCTAACCTTACTCTTTCATTTTGATGGATTGAAAGTTCAGTTTAGGGCCCAAACTCCCAGAAATAGACCCTCCTTCATCTCTACGGCCAGGTCACACTTTTTGGGCCAAAAAGTGTGACCTGGGATGCAGGTTTCAGGGCAAAAACTGCGACCTGGTCCTGAACTGGGCAGAAAACTGCGACCTGGGAGATGAGGGGGTTTTGGTGCTGTTTTATGGCTGGGAGTTGGGTTTTTGTGTTTGGTTATGGTATTCCCGATCTGTATGCTGACAAAGATGATGATTTTGTGCAGGTATGGCAGATTTACGGGTTAACTAGAGAGAGAGAGACCTGGGTACAGTACGGGCAGAGATCCAGGCGGATCAGGGTGTCCGTCGTGTGTTGGCCAGGTTTGGGGTTCTAAAGTTTTTGGAGAACCCGTTGATGAGAGCAGGAGAGCCCTTGTTGGCCCGGATTATCAGTTATTGGGATCCAGAGCATGAGGTCTTTGTAGTGCAGGGGCACAGGATCAAACTGACAGTCCAGGATGTGTATTTCCTAACGGGGCTCCCACCACTGGGGATGGTGGGAAACACGCAGCCAGTATTACTGTGGGGGCAGCATATTATGGAGTTTGTGGAACAACATTGTCGACCGAGTCTCCAAGTCAAGGGGACTCGGATACCGATCGGGGATCTAGAGAGGCTAGAAACCCGTGCAGTGGCCGCAGCGGTGCTGCGTATCCTGGGCAACCAGGCATTCCATCACATCATCGGGGGACAGATGATGCTTGTGGAAAGTGTGTTGAGTGGGACCTACTATGGGTGGGCCCAAATGATGCTGGTGTCGTTAAAATGACAGTTGTCGCTCTGCAAGCGGCAAGTGAACCACGATTGCTCGTATGGGACTTTATTGTGCGCCTTCTTCTTTGAGAAGATCCCAACCTTGTGGCCTCGTATACAGCTTCCAAATGGGGGCTCGAGAGAGCCTAGGATGCACCGGTGGGGGTGGCTACTGTGCAGAGGAGGAGGAGGGGCGGTCGGGCGAGTGTTTCGACCTGAGTTTTTTGCCCATTGGGATCAGATGCCGTTATACATAGACGACTATCCCTATAGTGGGATGAGTTATTGTGGAGATCCGAACCTGCCACTTCCACCTGGTCGAGTCTGGGGGCCCGATGGTAAGTGACAGATTGTTATTCTTGTATGGGCATGTTACAGTTTTTTGAATAGTAGCTAGGGTACTGATTCATGTACTGTTGGTATGCAGATATAGCGCCGGTAAAACCGACCGGATATATGGGACGACCAGTAGCATCTGGAGCTACAGGTACGAGTGGGTTGAGAGCAATGCATAATGAGGATGCGGCCCCCTTCTGGAGGACATCCGCCGTAGATGCGAAAGGTTGTTGACCGGAGTATCAGAGCGCGGGTGGCAGGACTTAGACGACTAATACATAGAGCCATGTGTTGGTCTACCCTCGGAATGGCGAGGTGTCATGCGGCGCATGGCGATGGCCGGTCAAGCGGTGCGTGATCTACAGGCTGCAGGGGCAGAGCCATTGGCTCAGGATCCGCCAGATAGTGATTAGGTGTGGGGCATGTGGTGCCCCCTAGTGTGTATGTAGGGGCAGGTGGTGCCCCCAGTCTTGAGTTTTTTGTAACACGCTATGGGCATGTCATATGTATCAGAGTAGATGGACTCTAAACACATGTTTTTGTGACACATATTATGGATATGCATCGTTTTTAATGATTATGAATGTTATTGTCTTGTATGAAATGCGTGTGATAAATCCCAATCTAGAACATGGTTTGCAATACTATCTACATAGTGATTCTGTTCTCGAGGTACATGGTTGAAAGTTATGGTTTCAAATGCACGTATCAAGAGTTTCACTCGTAAATAGCATCTAAATAGCACAGGGTTATGCACATGATAAACACCATTTAGTTGCATTACAAGAAGTAGGGAATCCAAACGAACGTGCAGATGGAGGATGCGATGAAAGAGGGCATCGACTAAGAGACCACGCACTGCATCATATTCGGCCTGATTTTTGGTGGCAGAACCAATGCAGACCCCGTTAGAGAGAACAAGGGCATGCAAGGGGGTGAAGATGGCCCAACCTGCCGAGGCTAGATTCTGAGAGTACTGACTTTCACCATCGGCATAACCGATAAAGGGTGTGGACGGGGGGTCCTGCGGAATGGTGTTACAAGACAACAAACGAGGGGAGGAGAGGCAATGACGGCAGTGTGAGTGCACAGAAGACATCGGGCGGCAACTGCGGGAGGGAGTGAAAGGAGCAGGATTACTATGACTCATATACAAACTAGAGGGTGGTATATGAGGGCTATCGGAAGTATGGTGAGGACTCGGGCTGCGGAGGTCAACAGAGACACGGGTGGAGTGATCTCATGTGTGGGTAGAAAAGGGGTGGTCAGGTGACACAACAGGGGAGGATGCAGGGGGGCTAGGCTCCAAGTGTCTCGCAGAGGAGGATAGGTAAAGAATGGTTACAGTAGACTCCGTCATCGGAACATCAGGGGGGGGAATGTCGATGGGAGCGGGGGGATCCTCAGGCTGACCTGAAGCATACTGCACGAGGATGGGAGAGGCGGATTGATTTTTTTCAACCTCATATTCTCGGACCACCTCTAAAGAGGCGCGGTAATGCATCAGTTGAGGACAATGGTGGGAGTAATGGCCATGAACGCCGCACAAAGCACAGGGTGTTGGTGCGGAGAGTCTTGGGGTTCTTGGTTACGGACGAAGAAGGAATGGAGGCTTCAGGAACCGTAGACTCGGGGAACGCGACTTTAACCATGGGTTGAATACGGGGCAACTCGGGACAAGCATGGGTGGCATGACCGACGACATCACACAAGGCATAAGGCTTTGCGGACGGAGGAGGGGCCGGGTCAGTCGTGGTGGTCTTGTCTTTGGGTGCCCCCTTGCGAGCTTTGCCTTTCTTCCCGGGAGCCGTCACAATAGGAGAAGGGTCCAGTGGAGGTGTTGGGGGCACAGTGGCAACGGAGGAAGTGAGGGGGACCGGTTGAACCGGTGTCAAAGCCATGTAGGGTTTGGGGTGACTAGGAGGGGTAGCGGCTGGAGGATCAAGGTACCATACTGGTATGCCCAAGGTCAGGTTAGGGAGAGAGAGGGTGGCCATGACGTGGACAGAATATACTCCGGGAGGGGCAGCCAGGAAAGGTATCTGCCCAGCAGGGTAATGACCAGGAGGGACGGCTCCGAGATGGTTAAGGCCTGGGGGAACCGATACAGGAGGATAAAGGGGTTCAGGGATACCAGCTGTGGGGGGAGGGCCAGAAGGAGGAGGTCCAGCTGGCTAAGATGAATGGCTAGGAGCGGGTTGTGGAGGGCGAGGGGGAGGTTGCTGACTAGCCGAGGCAGGCCGCTTATGGGCAGCCTGAGACGATTGCATCATGCAAACATTCGATAAGCTGGAATCAGTGATGGGAGGAGGAGGGAGGTTAGGAAAAGTTCTAAGCATGGAGGAATCTTTGTAAACGCCGGGGGAGACACTGGTCAAGGAATCGACGGTTTGCCTGTTGGCTATAGAAGAGATGGTCGTCTCAGGTGAGGTCTGAGATTTTGGCTCATGATATGTCAACTGGTCAATGGTGACGATCTTTCCATTATGGGGGAAAGATATCTTGCGGAAAACCGCGGATGGGACAGCGGACATAGCATAGGTGTAGCTTCACCCCAATAGAATGTTGTAGTCTAGCGGGGCGTCGATGACTTCGACGTCAACGCAAACAGTCTTACCGGCGAGGGTGATAGGAAAATTACAGAAAAGGCCAATGGGCTAAGAGGCGTGACCGTCCCACGCTCGAAGGGTGATCGTGGAAGGGGCCAGCTCAGGGGATCCGAGTTGCTTCCAAACCGAAGTGGACATCACACAGGTGGATGCCCCCTCATTAATGATACACCGTGAAACATTGGCGTTCTGGATTTTTACTGGGATTTGTAAGGCGACGGAAGCAGGAAGAGGGGGATGGTCCGATTGGGTGGCATCGAAAAAAATCATTTGGTCATCAGCAGGATCTACAGCGGCCACGACAGATAGTAGAGCCTTCTTTTGGGAAGGGCACGACTGGAGGAGTTCCAGTGTGGAAATGGCGGCAGGAGATTGCGCCAAATCATCTACTATACTATACGAATGAGCAGCTCGACCGGAAGCAGCGTTTCAACGTAGGGGTCCCTTAGGAATCTTGGTATGAACCTCAACTTTGGGTTGGGGGATATGTAAGGGGCCATTGGATGTCGAAAGAGGCTCTGTAGAACCTGAAGGAGGAGGCTCGGGGGCAGACTGAGCAGGAGGCTTGGGGTACTGGCGAGACCGAGTTTGAAGGTGAAGGTCGACGGTCGGGGAAGGATCGGAGTGCATCATAAGGATCTGGTAATCAGAGGAACCAGAAAGGGAAGGGGAAGTGGCGACCTGGCTGTCAGGCGGTTGGGTAGCCACGAATCCTTGCTGAGGGAAAGGATCAGTAAACACAGCCGGTTGGGTAGTGGCCACATTAGGAGGAGCATGAGGGGAGGCGTGCTGACCGCGCAATGTGGCTTGAGACTCCCACATCTGCCGCATCTAGGGTAAGAGGGGACAATCGTGGGTGTAATGACCATAAACACCGCAACACGAACAAGGCTTACTTGTGCGAAGCAGCCTGTCCGGCTTGGGCTGAGTGCCTTGTTGCTGGTTGGTAGTGTTAGGGTCCACACCAGGATTGGGTCCACGGGTACCAGGGGCAAATTGATTTGGATTGCCTCTCCGCCTTCTTTGAGAAGAAGGGGATTAGTCGCGCCCGTCGTGCAAATACTTTCCCCGGAGGGGCCGTAAGTGCCGTTAAGTGGCTTTCGAGGAGGCAAGGAGATGGAAGCCGCATATGCCGGAGGAGTCGGCGCACCAAAGCCGCTGGATAAGGGTACTAAGGGGTTGGGAAACATTGGGTTTCTGAGGTTGGGCAAAAGGAGGAGGCATGCCGTATCCCCGGATACATGTTACCGGGGAGGGGGAGCTGTGAAAGGGATCTGCCGAGGGAGACCATAGCCCACAGGAGGTTGAGCATACGGATGGGAGAGGGCTCCAACGATACCGTCGGCGGAATGAGATGCCCCCGGGGCGTTAGCACCGCCAGGCCTGGGGAGGTCAGGAAGAACGGTATAAACATAACCAGATTGAGCGTAGATCAGGTCATATTTCAAGGCTATTTGGAGGGCGGCTTCTTCAGTTTGAGGAAAGTGAGAGGCGACATCTTTGCCGATAGGAGCTAAGAGGGTGTGAAGGAACCAGTCCATGTAAACCTGATCTTCGAAGGGGGGGGCTCGACATAAGCTTCGTCTTCGTTGCCATTCCTAAACATGGGCGGAAAGACGGGTCGAAGAGGTTTTCTTGAATGAAGTCAAGAGCTCCGGGCCAGTATCATATCGGAGAGGGAGCTGTAAATAAGATAAAAAGGCTTGGGAAAGGGTCACAAAGGTGGTATGGGAAGAGGTGGCTTGTTCAACATACCATTTAGAAGCTTCGCCAGTAAGCGTGCGTTGGAACAAACGAAGACGGATGGAGTCATCGGTAATGGAATTGGACGAACACCACATGTGGAAAGATCGGACATGATTGGTTGGATCTTCTCCAGCAAGGCCTTCGAACTTAGGGATGTCGGAGGGGAGCTTGGTTGGCATAGCAGGCCAACCAACATCGTGGCGGATAGGGTCGTTGATCAACTGATTGAAATCGGGGAGGCTGAGGCCTGAAATGTACGGAAGCAAGGGTATGGCTGAGGTAGTTCCCGTGGAGGTTCCGCTAGTAGTAGGTCCGGCATTAGAGCCTGGAGCACCACCAGCGTTAGTCCCTGGACCAGACATGGTGAAGGTGACAGGGGGAGAACCAGGAGGAGAAGGAGAACCCGATGAATCAGGAGAGGAGTCGGAGTGCAGACTCGGAGGGGGACTGGCTCGACGACGGTGGGGTGGAGCAGGTCGATCGACCGGAAACTGAGGGTGAAGGCCAAGAAGTCTCCGGGAAAGGCACCTTGGGGGCGCATTGATGAAGAAGGAAACCGACAAGGGTAGAAAGGGACAGAATCAAGTGAGGTCAAGGGAAGAAAAGGTGCAGTGAAAATTGATTTTAGATTCTTTGCCAGGCGGTGTTAACCAGGCGCTTCTTCACTTAGGGTCAGTGTGTGGCGTGCGCTAATTTTAATTTTTAAACCCTTTCCGTTTTGAGAGCAAGAAAAAAGTGTGCTGCGTAACTGAAAATAAATCTGCAGAGAACAGTATATAATGATGAAATAACAGAAAAATAACAGCTACTTGTGCATCTATCTAACCCAAGAAGGTAGGTCTCTCAAAACTAATCCAAAAAAGGGGAAAAATCTAGGCAAAACACACGGAAAAGAGGCCAATAGATCTAAGGTCAAAAGGGATAGGGATCTAAAGGATAAAGCTGCTGAAAAGAGGTGCAGATCATAGCCAAGAGACAGAGGCAAGGTGGCTGGAAAAAGGGATGAAATCAGAAAAAAGCGGCAAGGACAGGGAGGAGGTCCTAACGAGAGGTCCAAACAAAATGACAAGAGGTGATTTGAAAGGAAGAAAGGCTAATTTAAAGGGATCTGACAAGGAGGTAGCAGATTTGGAAAAGGGAAGGCTGAAACTCTGAAAAACAGACGGCTGAAGTAGCTAAAACTCTTCCACAAAAAGTGGAGGGTACTAAAGCCCTAGGGGGCTAGGTTCCCACTTAGATGAGTAAAAACAGATCAGAACTAGGTCAAAGCAGGCTGAGACAGAGGCTGGAAAACCCTGACAGAAGCTTCAACAAAACCCAGAAAAATTGCGTAAAACCACTCGAAAAATTGCGGTGTCGCAGTGTTCTGACTGCTGGGCAAAGCACTGCGTAAAACAGTCGGGGTGCAACCCGGAGGGTCCAGGTCACAAAGTTATGGGCCAAAAAGTGCGACCCCCAATTCTATTGTCTCACAAGTGCATTTCTAAAAGGCCGCCCCGCTGCGCCGGTGTCGCTTACCTGCGCAATAGGGCCAGAAACACACGGAAGATAGAAATTTTAATGTTTTAGTGTTTTATGTGAGAAAAACAACATAAAAATAGGGAAAATAAATAGCTGAAAAGAAACCCTAGGGTCTGAAGTAGCTCGATATGTAGGAATATGAAAAACGACAGCGGTCGTAATTTAAAACCCGTGTGGAGTCGCCATTTGTTAGTATGAATCCTTTGTCGAAGTGTACGAAAAAGGACCACTTTAGCTACACATAACTAATAGCCCTAACAAAAAAAGTGGCTGCCAATATATTCAGATCTGCGGTTAGTAGAACAATAAAAGAGCTGCAAACAACCAGATCTATGCATGAAAAGACATTAAGCAGTAAAAACAAGGGTTTGCTCCATATACCAATAGACAAGACAAGAACAATTTTTGAAAGAATTTTTGTATTAATGGGGCACCTGGGAGGAAAACAAGAAGGAGTATCCAATTTCCCTCAGTGGGATGGGTTCTTGGAAGTCCTCAGCACTTCAGATCTAAGATTTCTCTCTCTAGTTGGTGTAGAAAACCCAATGCAAAGAATAGAGCTCAATGGGAGCAAATGATGGAGGTATGTGACCAAGTGTATAGATCCAGAGTGATCTAATAGGCAACAAAAGGTGAAGAATGGTAGGAAAAACCCTCCTATTTATAACAAAATATTGGGTCATTCTAGATCTTGGTGCATGGGTTAACCAGATCTAGATCCACTTTTATGGAATATTTTATTATATTTGTTGGAGGGAAAAGGTATTTGACTTGGGTCAAATTCCTTAATTTGTCAAAAATAAATAAATAAATGATTTATTTATCTTTTTAAGGAAGCGGTTAGAAGATAATCAAATAAATAATGATTTATTTAATTATTTAAGGAAGTGGTTGAAAGATAATTAAATAAATAGTGATTTATTTAATTATTTGTGGGTGATTTTGTCATATTTAACAAGGAATATTATCTAAATAAGGTTTAAATAATTATTCCTAGAAAATAATAAGATAAATAAAGGTTTATCTAATTAATTTCTTTGATTTTGGGTTAAACATGACTGGAATAATAATTAAATTATGGTTTAATTAATTATTCCATGAGGAAAATCAAACAAATATAGGTTTGTTTAATATTTCCTTTTGGGGTTTCCTGTTTGGACCATAAATAACCTAATAAATGTGGTTTATTAAGTTATTTAACATAGTGAAGGAAATTTTACTTAGGGTAAAATTGGTCTTACATGGTGTACTTGGGTCCATCTAATGATAATAGGTTAGATGACGAAAAAATGGTGTAACAACAGGTCCAAATACAATACTGTGCACAAGTTCTAATATCTTGTTTTCACTCTTAGCACCAGAAGGAAAACTCGCCCGATTCTACTTCCCATATACACAATGTTCATAGAAATCAAAATCTAGAGAGAAATTAGACATACCTTCTACCATACCCTTTCTATGCAGTATCCGAAAGCCCTTCTCTCCAATATGTCCAAGCCTTTGATGCCATAGCATGGTCTTTTATCCAAAGATATCTAGGCTTTCAGCTCGACTTTCTGGAACCACAGAACTATTACACCCATCAATAATAGTACTACCTTGTAGCTTGTACAGAGTTCCAGTCCGAACTCCCCGCATTAATACCAGTGCTCCCCGAACCATCTTGCAGGCATCTTTCTCGAACACTATTTTTACACCTACATCATCCATCTTGCTTACAGAAATTAGATTTCTAGCCAATGTAGGAATGTGAAGAACACCAGGAAGTTTTATAATCCTTCCACCTTGCAACTTCAGCTTGACCTTTCCACGTTCGACGATTCTGGCCTTCCTATCATCCCTTAGGAAGACATCACCACCATCATATTTCTCATACTCGCAGAACCACTCCCTATGGGGAGTGAAGTGAAAGGATGCACCTGAGTCAATCAACCATGACTCATGGTCTACATGTGTATTTGAAGAAGAAGCTAAATACACATCCCCACCTTCATCCGAGGTGGTTTTTGCCTCTGCAGAAGGAGAATCATCAAATCCCTTTCCTTTCTTAGGAGATTTAGATCTGCACTCCCTTTTGTAGTGCCCTTCCTTTCCGCATTTCCAGCATACCTTTACAAAATTTCCAGGAGATTTAGATCTCCCTCTAGATTTGGATCTCCCACTTGAAACCTTATTCTTGTTTCTACTTTGGGACCTTCCTCGTATAGATAAGGCATCTCCATTCTGGCCCTCCATATTTCTCCGTCTCATTTCCTCCAACAACAAGGCTGAGACAATGTCATCAAAATTCAAGGTAGTTGTATTGCTACCTATTGCAATAACCAGACTATCCCACAAGACTGGTGGAGAACACAACAAACTGATGCACTTATCTTCATCTGAGATTTTAATATGATCTTCAAGGAGCCGATTTACCATAAAGATCAGTATTGAAGGCGTTCAGATGCTCTGTCACCAAGTCTCCATCCTTCATCCTCAGGTTATACAACTTTTTCCACAGGAACAACTTATTCACTAGAGACTTAGATTGGTACAAAGTCCCAATTTTTCCCACAAATTCTTCGTCGTAGCTTCCCCAGATACATTCAACAATACTGAATCTGAGACACACAACCGTATTGTGCTCTTAGCCTTCCGATCATGTTTCTTCTAGTATTCATTTGACATTTTCGTTGGTTTAGTACCTATATCTACCGTGATCCACCGATATTTATCCACCAGCGGATCCTCCATCTTGAGCTTCCACAACTCAAAACTCTGACCATTAAATTTCTCGATCTCTATCTTTTTACTGCTTTCCATCTTCTTTCACCGCAAGAATTGATCCCACAGATATCCCACTGAACAGGGTCTATCTTAGGCCCAAGAAAAAAACCCTCAGCAGCAAAGGCATCCCCTTGAAGCTGAAACAACTCCGATACCAAATGTAGGTTATAACACTGAATATAAATTATCTACACACGAATCTTGTAACAGAAAAATAAACAATAGCAAGAGCATAAAACATAAACAGATAAACACAGATATTTTCCCCTGGATCCCAAATCGGGACAACCAGCTTGATATTTCATTATATTCCTTTTAGTGTTACAACAGATATATATACATTCCAAAGCATACATAAACCCTAATCTGTTAACCCTGGATTAGATCATAACCGTAGTTCTCTTGAACGGATCTACAAAATACCAGGGGCCGAAAACCATCTTACCCCAAAACCATGTGCAAAACCATGCACAAAACCATGGGCGCGGATCGCCCACCGGAAATTAAGGACCAAAACATTTTCGCCGGGGCGCTGCCCCGAACCCCGACAGGCGGGGCTACTGCCTCGTCGTGCGTGATTATTCGTGGAAAGAATATAACACATACCCAACACATCAAGACGACCATACCAAGCTCTAGGAGCTTGCTTGAGACCATATAGTGACTTATTTAATCTGTAGACATAGTCTTCCTTTTGAGAGAGCTGAGAACCTTTGGGTTGTTCAATGTAAACTTATTCTGCCAATTAAGCATTTAGAAAGGATGACTTAACATCCATTTGGTAGACCTTGATCTTTGTTGAGCATGCATAAGCGAGAAACATTCTAATAACTTCCATTCTGGCAATGGGATCAAATGTTTCTTCAAAATCAATTACTTCAACTTGTGCATATCCTTTGCAAACTAACCTTACCTTATTCTTGGTAACGTGCCCATCCTCATTCAATTTGGTTCTAAATACCATTTTATTTCCAATAAATTTTTTATCCTTTGGTCATGGAACCAATTTCCAAGTGTCTAGTTCTTCATTCATAGCTGCTACCCAGTGTTCATCTTGACTAGCTTCCTCAAAATTGCTAGGCTCAAAAGTTGCTACAAAAGAAAGGTGGGCTTGTTGTGATGAACAAAGATGTCCACTTCTTCTGGTTCCAATTCCTTCATTTATGTTGCCGATGATTTGATTTGACGGATGATTCTTTTGACACCATTATTTTAATGATTTTGGAGAATTTTCTTCTACATCCTGGTGATCATTTCTTATTTCCTCTTGGTTGACTATTGTTTCCTTATTTGATTGGTTTTGTTCTAGAGCTTCTTCTTCATACTTCATAGATTCTCCCTCAGATCCCTCATATTTTCTTGAAGGGACAATCTCGTCGTCATCCTTTGTAACACAATCTTCATCAAAAGTAACATTTATGCTTTCCACTATTTGTTTTTGCCTTAGATTGTATCATCTATAAGCCTTCCTTTTGCATGAATAACCAATGAAAATACCTTCATCGAAACGGGAATCGAACTTTCCCAATTTTTTATCTTCTCTTTTTATGTAGCATTCTTCCAACTATTTTGATATATTTCACGTTAGTCCATATTCCTTTCCATAATTTGTATGGATTCATGTTACAATTGTTCCTGAGAAAACCTCTGTTTATAATGAATACAACTATATCGATTGCTTGAACCCAAAATTTAGCATCTATTTTTGAGTCATTTAACATTGTTTTGTCCATTTCTTGTATGGTTATGTCTTTTCTTTCAGAAAATCCATTTGCTATGGTGTTATGGCTATTGAGAATTTCCTT
The DNA here is from genome assembly GCA_034641835.2 of Pinus albicaulis. Taxonomy (NCBI): domain Eukaryota; kingdom Viridiplantae; phylum Streptophyta; class Pinopsida; order Pinales; family Pinaceae; genus Pinus; species Pinus albicaulis. The sequence continues at coordinate 1,395,099,651 of CM076581.1, forward strand.
TTGATTCCATTTTCATCACAATACTATTGAAATACCTTGGAAGTGAATTCTCCACCATTAGCTAATCTCAGACATTTGATCTTGAAATCAATTTCATTTTCAACCAATTCCTTGTAGGTTCTAAAACACTCGAATGCCTCGATATTTTTGTTTAAGATGATGATGGTTGTCATTATTCTGTAATCATATTTCATTAGAAAAAAATATAATTCTCCATCTAAACCTTTTCTTCTCATATGACCACATACATCAGTATGTACTAATTCCAATGGACGTGATGCAAAGTGTTATATTTTCTTGAACTCAAATTTTGTTTGATTGTTGTGCCGACAAGATTCACATATCATATTGGTAGGTTTTGAAATTTTAGGAATTTCTCTCACAACTTCTAGCTTCCTGATCTTGACCAAATTGTCAAAATTTATATGTCCCATTCGTTTCTGCCATAACCAACTTTCCTCTTCTTTCTCCAAAAATCACCCTTTAGGTGTCTCATCCAAAATATATATGTCATTTGGAGCTCTAATTTCTGTAGCCACAATTTTACCTAACTTCCCTTTCCTGATTTCACATTTCTTAGAGTTAAATAGCATCGTGTGTCCTTGATCACACATTTGTCCAACACTGAGTAGTTTGTGATTCATATTTTCAACCAACAACACATATTTCGCTAATGAATTCTTACTTCCAAGTGTGACTGCACCTACTTCTATGACGTTTGAAGACCCATCATTTCCAAAAGACACTTTTCCATCCTTCTTCTCCTTCAAGGATATGAAATTATTCTTATCTCCAGTCATATGAGTTGAGAAACCACTATCAAAATACCAAATGTTTCTGTTGCTTTGAGCCTTGAGAGCGATAACACATTTTTCAGTATTCTTTTTCCATATTTGTTCATTTTGATTTTGCAAAAATTCCTTTGAAGAAGTTCCAAGTGTGCAATATTTCACCAGGTGTCTAAAATTGTTACATTTGTAACATTTGACGTCATCTCTCAAATGATCAAATAATTTAATATTCTGCTAAGTTCTTGAATATCCCATTCTGAAATATCTCCTGAAACTATATTTATTCCAAACATACGTGTGACATTATATACCTCTATGTCCAAAACCTTCCACATGAATAATAATGACCGTAGAAGATAGGCTGATACCTAGGAGGAAATCTTCTTCAAGGAATTTCCTTCCATGGTTCTTCCTGCAAGTCCTGATATCTTCAGTTGGCTGAGAGGTCTTCCTGATCGTTATATTTTACATATCAATCTTATTTTGTTGTCATAGAAGGACTTGGCTCCTTTTCATATTTTTATTTTTAACAAGGACAAGTTTTTTCACCTTTTTAATTTTTATTGTTGATGATTTATTCCAATGCCTTAGAGTTGTTGGTGTAGTTTTGAAGATTTTTTCCATTTTTTACTTTCTTTTGTAGAGAAACTATTTCAGCTTCCAATGGTTCTCTTTCCTTGTTGCTTTACTTTAATTCTTCCCTGAGCGATTCTTCAACTCATTTGTATTCTTCAACCTTGATTTTAAGATTTAGGACATGTTCCCTTTCTATATTTAATTCGTCTTCAAGAGTGTTGACATGCTTCTTATTGACCTTGAGCTCTTTGATAACCCTGATCACTTCGTTTTGAAATTCAACCTCAATCATATCGTCTTATTCTTTAGATGCTTCTTGCTTATTATACTTGGCCATATGTTAGCCCCCTATGAAGTTCTGACAAGAAAACAAGGGGCTAAAATGTTTTCGAGCCTTCAAGGAATGCATTTCCCTCTGAAAACACATCATCCTTGAAGCCTCCTTATGCCCTTGTCCTTTGACAAATCCCCACTGTCGTTTCCATTTATAAAGCCTATCTGTTTGTAAAGAAATTCCCAAAGGCCTCCTTTCCCCTCCTTTCCCCTCTTATTTTATTCCCTCTAAGCCTTTGCTTCATCCCCTTTTAATCCTCTCTATTTCCCTCATTTACCCTCTAAACCATCTCAAGTTCCCTTTTAAACCCTTTCCCTCTCTATCGTTACCTTTCTTTGGCCTCAAATTGCATTAAAATGGGCCAAAAAACCACTTTCTACCTTATAATAGGCTTAAGCCCCATTCGGCTAAGCCCTGCAAACCACTTCTCCACATGCCCAGGCGCCAGAATCGAGCGCTAAGGTCTTGAGCGCTTATCGCAATCGCAACCATCGGGCGAGCACGTTTCTATGTGTTAACGAAAACCTCCGATGCGATTGGGTTTTGGTCTATAAGACCTCCGCCGTGATCTCCACCGTTGATCTATCACTTGGATTTGACGGCCCGGCGCTAATTGCACTCCCGCTTCCGATCGCAATTGGAGCTTTCACTGTGCCACTCCTTGTTTTCCCACGATTGCAATTTCCCTGATCAAATCACGCCGTCGATCCATGATATGATCCAACGGCCCAACACTAATCATTGCGCACTCATCGCCCTTCCCTTTTGCCCCTTCGATTACATTGGAACCGTCGATCTCCCGCCAGATCTGACGGTTGGCGCTCCATCACATCGCGCCAGTCGCATCGCACATCCCTTCTGCCCCTTGCGATCACGATCCTCCGATCCGATCCTGACCGTTCATTCCTTTTGATCCAATAGTTCAGATTTCTCTCGCTCCGCTCCTTTGACCCTTCTCTCCCCCCCGCCGATTTAATCTCCACCGTCGATCCCTTTCGTGATCCAACGGTTGGCATTGAATATCTCCAATCGCAATCGAAAATTCCCAACTGTGCCACCTACTACGCTCCCCTATTACGATCCACTGATTCCATTAGGTCCGTCCATTGATCCAGGATCGACGGCCAACATCACATATCGCATCCATTCATATTTTCTCAGCAGGTGATCGCGGGGCTCCATCACTTAATCTCTGATGTCCGTTGATCTACTCCTGAGATCCAATGGTCTAAGTTTAATCGCCCTCTACCATGACTAGGTCCCACCACCCATGGTCCATTTCGTATGTTTTTCATTTCATTTTCCCATTTCCTTTCTATGTCACCCAACTTCCAAAGGTCATCCCGTCCATCAATCTCCACCGTTGATCATCACCTCCAAAATGGATTGGACGACCCACATTCATTCTCTCGTCAAAACTCCAGTTCATTGCATTTCCACCTGTTTCCTCCACGACCGCCGTTTCTACAGTTCCACCACCATTCCTCCAGCCTCCATAGCAAATATTCTGCCACCATCCCTGGATTTTATAATTGATTTATTTCATTGTGCAGGGTTTTCGCCAGAGTGGTTTTTGCCTTTGTTTATCATAATCGTAGTAACTGTGATGCAAGACGCAGAGAGGCCATTTCAGCATTGGCCAGCGTATCAGCAGAAGAGATTCAAGGGGGTTAATGCTCATTATTGATGTAATTTATGCTTAATCCTGCATTCAAAGGAAGAGGCGCAGTTTGAAGACTAAAGAGCGCACCAACAAGTCATGTCAGTGCTACAAAATAGCAGAAGGCATTTTCTCCAGAGGTACACCTTCCTATAGCAGTCTCCATGCCTCCTCGAGCCCAGAAATAGTTAATCACTCTGACAGAAACTTCTTGAAGACTATGAGGACTGCAGTTATGGAAGCATGGAGACCTGAAGACCTTTTCAGTCACCTTACTTGCTTCAGAGGATAGAACAGAGGGCCTTACAGCCAGAAGGACTTCACGAAACATCAGAGGTCAATCTTGGCCTGACAAAGTCTCCCAAACCATACCAAAGGTACTTACAGCGATGCAGATTTCCATTAAGCAGAGTGGGCATGAAATCTTTCTCCACTTTGTCTTAATGAGACCCATTTAATGAATATCCTCTACTCCTGTTATTCTCTTCTCCTATAAGAATTCCCAAGAACACTTTGTAAAGGTTGTTGTTCGGTTGTTGCTGATTACTGTTAGAAGGATTCATTTTGACTGTTAGAACAGTCTTGGGAGGAAATAGCAGAGTATTTTGTATGTAGTAGGCTAGGAGGAGAAATTTTGGACTGTATTAGCCATTGAGCTCAGTGTATGTGACTGGTTTTGCATCAATTAATCAAGAAAATTTCACAGGATCCTGGTCTATTACTACGGGTGATGTTTCTCTCTTTGTATCTGTTATTTACATTTTCATGTTGTTCATTGGTCTTTTGGGCTCGCATCAGAATATTGGCATAGGATTTACCCTTGTTAGGTACCCTATGTTTCTGCTCTCCTTGCCTTTAATTTTTTCTGCTGATAGTGAATCTAAGAGTAAGTTTAGCTAATTTAACCAGCGTAGCGGTTCCATATGCTGCTAGCTGATGTATGAATTAGGGGTTTGCTATTTGGGTATTCTTACTAGTGTCAAAGCATTGAAGGTTCAAAGTCCTTCTCTGATCTATAGACCCTGTATCTGTTAAACTTATCTCTGTTTTCCCTTGGAGCATGCTAAATATGACCTGGAGTTAAATGACCTCTGGTCTGATCTATAAGCTACCCCTTTGTTCCTCCTTTGAAAGCTGCCATTGAGTATGTCTAAGAAGGTATGGAGTTAAATGACCTCTGACCTGATCTATAGACAGAAATTGGGTCATTTTCCTTCTTTCACTTTCAATCCTTAATGTTCCATTCCATCATCTATCTAAAAATATCCTTTAGTGTAGATTACTTGCCCTCTGAAAGCCTTATGTTGAGAATGCAACAAGATGATGAGCTTAGTGAAAAGAAGTCGCCTTCACTAAGTGGGCCCGCAGGCTATTTTTGGTGCAAAGTCTATTTTAAGACATATGGATCATGTTCTATGAGTTGCAGGATCCTATTTGTGGATGGTTGGTCAAGTCGGGAAAAATAGATGGACTTCTATTTTTAGATATACTGAGCGGAATCTATTTTTAGATTGCTAGTCTAAAAATAGATATGTCGAATATTATTAGCTCTTAATAATATTTGGACTCTAAACATTATCTTATCCTCTTGGAGCACTTCAGTTAAGTGCACAGATGTGGCACAGCAGCTGACAGAAGGAATTACGCTATTCCTTAGGGTTGAGTGGAGCTATTGCATGGATACTTCAGTTAGAACTCATGTGACAGAGTTTGGTGGAGTTGATTGAGGAAGTTAGTGGAGTTGTATTCTGTTTAACTCAGTTAAACATAGTTGAGCTAGTTGTATCTAGTATAACTAATTGATACACTAGTGAGAGTGGTGTGAATTAATTATTAATTAATTCACTAATTATAAACTCATTAATCAACTAAAGAATGCATCAGTTAACTTCAGTGCATGGACAGTTTCAGTGGAGACCAATGCAGAAATAGGTGAAAGAGCAGGTTAACTATCAGTTGTGACTATACTAGTGCATGAGTTTGCACCACACATTGATGGAGATGCCAATGAGGATTTTGCAGTGCATACTAGGTGGATTCGAGCTCAGTCAGGGCCATTATTCATCTTGGACTACGCAGTAGAGGCAGGCTAACAGGTGGAGCAGATTGGAGCATGTGTTTTGTTAGATCTGAGCTTATGTAGTGTGTAACAATTGGAGATTGTACTGAGAGCTTGTGAGGAGTTTGTATAATGATTGTTACATGATCTATATCATTATAATATACAAATATTTGGGGGTTTTCAGCTTTAATATTTCCCATAAATACTGTGTTTATATGTGTGATTGTTTATGGTTTTAATGTGCGCATGCGATTGTTTATATTTCCGCAATTAATGATCAATGGTAGAAGAGATTATGTATTATGCATGAAGATAAAACAGTGTGTGATCAGGATAATCGCGGTGAATAATATAACAGTTATTCAAATTTCTACATGGTACCAGAGTGATATTGATCATTGGAGAAATTGCAAGACATTGAAGCGGTTGAGTTTTGTGCTGGTGGAATTAGAATTTGCAGCAGTGTTTTCTTGGTGTCGAAGTTGAGATTCCTTTAAATGGATTGTGATTAGAGTATTCCCTTGAGGGTATCTCGAATTATATTGCATGGAAGGACAGAATGGAGGTGGTGCTAGATGACAATCGTTTGAAGGAGTTCATAGATGCAGAAACTCCAAAGCCTACTTCTACTGATGCTGTCATACTTGACGCATGGCAAAAGAAGACAGCAAATTGTCGAAGGATTCTGTTGGAGGGCGTGAAGGATCACATAGTGTCCAGCCTTCATGGTAATGCTTCTCCATTCTTTATGTGGAAAGCCTTGACAGATTTATTCCAAAGCAAGAGCGACTAGAGGAAGTTGGCACTCAAGGATAAACTCAGAAACATAAAGATGGAGAAAGGCGATAGTATGCCCAAGTACCTCACGAAGTTCACCCAATGCAGGGATGAGATGGGAAGTGTGGGGGTGACTATAGATGATGAGGACTTGGTGAGATTGGCTCTCCTTGGGCTTCCGAAGAGTTGGCATTCCTATTAAGACTCTGTTAATGGTCAGGAGAAATTGCCAGGATGGGAGCGACTTTGGTCGGATCTTGTGCAAGAGGAGATAAGGCAAAGTACCAAGGATGGATCTTCATCAAGGAACTCCTATGAAGAGAATTGCACTTTGGCTGCCAAAGAAAAGAAGGGAAGAGTAAGAAATCTTCTCATTCCGATGCGAAAGGCAAGAAGCAGGATATGTCCAAGGTGAAGTGCTTTCACTGTCACCAACACGGACATTATGCCACAAATTGTCCACAGAAGAAGAAAAATAAGCAGGGTGTTGGATCTGTAGCTGGAGAGGCCTTAGCCTCATAGTTGGAGCTCGATTTTTCATAGATCGCATGCTTGGTATCAAGTGTGATGGGTTCAGTGTGGTTTCTAGACAGTGGTGCGTCTTTTCACATGATAGGAGATCGAGATTTGTTTACTGATCTGGATGAGAAAGATCTTGGAGTGCACATCGAGATGGGCGATGATGGTAGATATAGTGCGACCGGTATCGGTACCATTTCCTTTGAGAGAGAGTCTGGTAAACCCTTCGTATTGAAGGAAGTGATGCATGTTCCAAGATTGAAGAAGAATCTTATCTCTGTGGCGATGTTAGAAGACAAGGGATATGATGTTGTCTTTAGCGAAGGAAAGGCTTTCCTACGCAGTAAGGCAACTGGTGAGACCCGGAGGATAGGGGTTCGAGTTAAGAACCTTTATCAATTGCAGGTAGATGGCTGCGCAGCAATGGCAGGCAAGGCAGAAGGAGTGGTGAGCCGGGATGATGGTGAGTTGTGGCACCGGAGATTGGGCCACCTTCACCATGGAGCTTTGAAGATACTGCAGCAGATTTCTACTGGGCTTCCTAAGGGTACTCTTGCATAGTCAGATCAGTGCAAGGGATGTACCTTGGGAAAATTTGTGAAAGCCACCTTTCACGAGAAGGATAGTCGCGCCACGACGATCCTTGAGAGAATTCACATAGACATGTGTGGACCTTTCTCAGTAGCTTCGACAGCAAAGCACAGGTATTATGTGATATTTGTTGATGATTTTTCTCGTAAGTGCTGGATCTTCTTCATGCAGAAGAAGAGCGAGACATACTCAAAGTTCTGTGAGTTCAAGGCACTGGTTGAGAAAGAATCGGGGAAGCAGGTGAAGGCTCTAAGGAGCAACAATGGTGGTGAATTCATCTCTGGCGAATTCAAGGACTTTTGCAGCGCAGAAGGAATTCGAAGAGAGCTCATAGCACCTCATAACCCACAGCAGAACGGGGTTGCTGAGCGGAAGAACAGAACGATCGTGGGTGCTGCATGGGCGATGTTGCATGATCAGGGCCTTCCCATACACTTGTGGGCTGAGGCATGCAATACTGCAGTATATGTGCAGAACCGTTTTCCTCACAAGATACTTGGCATGAGTACACCCGAGGAGGCGTTTTCTGGTAAGAAGCCTGATATTTCCCATTTGAGGATTTTTGGTTCACCTGTTTACATTCATGTGACGAAGGATGCCAGGAAGAAGCTGGAGCCGACTGCAGAGGTTGGGATATTTTTGGGGTACATTGATACACCCCACAACTATCGTGTGTATTTTCCAGACAGTCGCAAGACTGTTGTGCGACGGGATATCAAATTTCATGAGGAGAAAGCCATGAAGTGTTTTCTTGAGAGGGAGCCACACTTGCATGCAGATGAGGAGCTATTAGTTCCTAAGGATGAGCCTTAGGATGTGGATCAGCCACAAGAGGAGGTTCATGGAGTGGAAGAGACCACTCATGCAGCGCCAACCATCAGAGGGCGGAAGCGCACTGCAGAAGTTGAGCGACTGGCTCAAGATGTAGAGAAGGTTGTAGGAGCACCTACATCACAGCGCAGAAAGAGACAGTCACCTAACCGGTATACTGGATACATGGCTCTTATGAGCAAGTGTATCGTGACGGAGCCATCCTCTTTCGAGGAAGTTGTGGAGGATCCCGCATGGGTAGATGCCATGGTGGAAGAGTATGATTCGATTGTCAGAAACAGTGCATGGGAGATTGTCCCAAGGCCGGAAGGGAAATTAGTGGTGGGTTCGAGATGGATCTACAAAGTGAAGCAGGCAGCTGACGGGAGTGTGGAGAAGTACAAGGCAAGATTTTTTTCCCGAGGCTTTTCACAGATTGAGGGGATCGATTATGAGGAGACCCGTGCACCTGTCACAAGGTATTCTTCCATACGGACGATTCTTGCTCTCTTAGAGAAGATGGGGTGGCACATTCATCAGATGGATTTAAAGATAGCGTTCCTCAACAAGGTGATTGAGGAGGAGGTGTACATAGAGCAGCCCGAAGGTTTCGAGATCTTCAGCAGGGAGTCGCATGTGTGTAGGCTCAAGAGAGCGCTGTATGGGTTGAAACAAGAACCTCGTGCTTGGTACACACGGATAGACAGTTATTTCACCGAACTTGGATTCTCCAAGAGTGAGGCGGATCCTAACCTATACCAGATTGTGGTGGATGGTAAGTTGCTGATCATTGTACTTTATGTAGATGATTTGATTTTGACAGGTGATGAGCTGTTGATACTCTCATGTAAGGATGATCTTGCAAAAGAGTTTGAGATGAAGGACTTGGGCCTCCTTCATTATTTCCTGGGATTGGAAATTTGGCAGTGTAGTGATGGACTGTTTGTTTCTCAGGGTAAGTATGCCCGGGAGATACTAGAGAAGTTCAACATGCATGGCTGCAAGCCTGTTGATACTCCTCTTCTTGGTGGATGGAGGAAGGAGGATGCTACTTCGGTGGAGGTATTAGATGCCACTGTTTATCGACAGTTGGTGGGGTCGCTTATGTATCTGGTCAATACACGACCCGACATATGCTATGTTGTTAACCAGCTTTCAGAAGCTATGGTTAAGCCAACCAAGCTCTTCTGGAAGGTAGGCAAGCATGTATTGAGATATCTCAGAGGCACATCGGGATATGGATTATGGTACAGACAGTCGGATGAGGTGAAGTTGTGTGGCTTCACGGATGCAGATTGGGCAGGGAGCCCAATAGACAAAAAGAGCACATCAGGAGGGATTTTCAATATCGGGTCGACAACAGTTTCTTGGTATAGTAGGAAGCAGAGATCTGTGGCACTCAGTTCAGCAGAGGCCGAGTATATGGGAGCAAGTTTGGCTGCATGCGAGGCTATATGGATGAGGAAGATCCTGGTCGGGTTGTTCGATTCACACTTAGAGCCTACTGTGATTTATTGTGATAATCAGAGTTTCATCACACTCTCGGTTAATACAGTATTTCATGATAGATCTAAACACATTGAAATCCAGTATCATCATATCAGAGATTGTGTGCAGCGGAAGATCATGTTACTTTCATACATTCCTACGGAGGATCGGGATGCTGATATCTTGACGAAGGGGCTCACGAGGAGCAAATTTGAATACCAAAGGGGCAGGATAGGGGTTGCAGATAATCCTTATATTTTTGAGAATGCAACAAGATGATGAGCTTAGTGAAAAGAATTCGCCTTCACTAAGTGGGCCCGTAGGCTATTTTTGGCGCAAAGTCTATTTTTAGACTATGTCTATTTTTAGACATATGGATCATGTTCTATGAGTTGCAGGATCCTATTTGTGGATGGTTGGTCAAGTCGGGAAAAATATATGGACTTCTATTTTTAGACATACTGGGCGGAATCTATTTTTAGATTTCCAGTCTAAAAATAGATATGTCGAATATTATTAGCTCTTAATAATATTTGGACTCTAAACATTATCTTATCCTCTTGGAGCACTTCAGTTAAGTGCACAGATGTGGCACAATAGCTGACAAAAGGAATTGCGCTATTCCTGAAAGTTAAGTGGAGCTATTGAATGGATACTTCAGTTAGAACTCATGTGACAGAGTTTGGTGGAGTTGATTGAGGAAGTTAGTGGAGTTGTATTCAGTTTAACTCAGTTAAACATAGTTGAGCTAGTTGTATCTAGTCTAACTGATTGATACACTAGTGAGAGTGGTGTGAATTAATTATTAATTAATTCACTAATTATAAACTTATTAATCAACTAAATAATGCATCAGTTAACTTCAGTGCATGGACAGTTTCAGTGGAGACCAATGTAGAAATAGGTGAAAGAGCAGGTTAACTATCAGTTGTGACTATACTGGTGGATGAGTTTGCACCACACATTGATGGAGATGCCAATGATGATTGCGCAGTGCATACCAGGTGGATTCAAACTCATTCAGGGCCATTATTCATCTTGGATTACGCAGTAGAGGCAGGCTAATAGGTGGAGCAGATTGGAGCATGTGTTTTGTTAGATCTGAGATTGTGTAGTGTGTAACAATTGGAGATTATACTTAGAGCTTATGAGGAGTTTGTACAATGATTGTTACATGATCTCTATCATTATAATATACAGATAGTTGGGGGTTTTTAGCTTTAAGATTTCCCATAAATACTGTGTTTATATGTGTGATTGTTTATGGTTTTAATGTGCGCATGCGATTGTTTATATTTCCGCAATTAATGATCAATGGTAGAAGAGATTATGTATTATGCATGAAGCTGAAATAGTGTGTGATCAGGATAATATCGGTGAATAATATAACAGTTATTCAAATTTCTACATGGCTATTTGTTACATGTAATTACCTTTCATGACTCCATATCCCAATGGATGGCACATTCCTTGACCTATCCTCTTTGCTGAAACATCATGCTATTTTGTTCCTTTTGTCCCATTACTTTCTCAGTCTGTGATCTCATGACCAACCCAGCAACTCACCAACCAAATAATTGAAAACCCCCCTTTGTGCTTCATACCTAGCCTAATACCTTATTGTGAGCTGCAAAGATATATCATTCTTTTTTTTTTTGGAGAGATCCCTCTCCGGGTCCAGGAGGGCTAGATCCTAGGGCCCCAAAGTGGTTCTTATGTTGTCTCATCTTTTGGTCTTGTCAATCTGGACAAAACATGGGAACCCCAACATAATGGCAACTCCACTGAGGAAGAGACCACTTTGCCTTTAGATTGGCTTTTAATTTATGATGGTGGACAGAAGCCTGCTCCAAACAGTCAAATTCATCCACCTGGCGACTCCACACTCCCAATGGTCCAAAGACCTGATGACTCCACTGGTGGAGGACTCTGAACTGGTTGAGAAGAAGCAGTAGAATTCTTTGCAAAAGCATGAATCCAAACATGTATAGGGATACAAAGTATGATGCTTTGTATGACCAATTAGATGAATTAATAGAAACGTTTGGGAAAGTGCTGGAGATGTATATGGCTAATCTGAATGCAAATGAGGATTATTTAGAACAACCCATGCCTCTCCCAGAACAAGAACAAACTCGAGACCGAGCGGATGAGCAAGACATGTACGATGCTCAAGAGTCTATAGAAGATGAAGAGGAAAGTGATCAGGAACTACCTGACTGCTTACCTATGTCTTGTGTTACGTTGACTAGAGAGTATCATGACCTAATAGCAAAAGCTAATAGGGAATGTTGCCTTGAGGAAACAAGAGACCAAATAGAAGATGCATAATCTGATGTGGAAGAAGAGGCTCAAGAAAACATCCCACCTCCAAATCAGCTAACACAAGAGAAAGAGGACTATTGTCCTTCTATCCATAATGAGAGGGAAACCCCTCTTTTGACAGAAGAAGAGATTGATCAGATATTAAGTCGGTAGTCCACCTTAGAAAATTTTTATAGAACACATGCTCCTTCTCATTCATCTCCTGAGTTTGATAATACAGATCCAGAAAGCTCCTCTATGGATCAGGATGAAGAAAGACCTGCTGAAAATCCGATAGGTTTGATTGGTGACATTTCTTATGATTATGACTTTCCTAGTTATGATCTATTTGATGATGATTGTTTCCAGAGAGAAGCTAAGCTTGCAGAACCATAATCAATAGACCCATGGGAGGAAATCCAGGGCCAGCAACTCCATAGAAGCAGTGAACCCAGTCAGCCTATCTATGACACTGATGGGGAAAGTTATGAAAGCATCAGTGATGAGTGTCATGAGATCAGAAGTCAGCAGTATTTCCTTTCAGAAGATGAGGAGGAAAGCAAAGAAGAGATTCTTGAGCAAGATGAAAATAACAAGCCTTCTCTTAAAAAAGAGGAAGTAATGGAACAAGCCCCTGCTCAAGAATACATAGACCTTTTCACGGAGCTAAGCACATCAGAGCCGAATATATCAGAGCTCCGATAGGACTCAGCTGCTATATACGATGAGTCCTCCAGTTCAGAAGACGAAGGAGACACTCTTTCTCAAGAGAGTATTCTTCTCAATCCATTGGAAGAAGAAGAGATCCTGTTTGAAGCCTACCTGCCAGATATTCATTGCCAGGTATCTTTTCATGATCCTTATGATCATTTCCTGCAAAAAATTGAAGAAGGATCAAAGGTCTTGTTGAGCAGCATTTTGCAGACAGCAAGAAAAATTTTTGTAGCTGTTATTATGGAACAAAAAGAGTGGGAGTTGCCCTGCCTATCCAACCTACTCAAGGAGCTGAGCAGAAAGGACCGGTCATGGGATCACTTGATGGACTGGTTGCATTGGAAGACAATGTTTGTAAGCTAGACTTGTAAATATTCCAGCTAGAGTAGGGTAGGTAGGAAAAGCTAAATAAAGCTCAGTCTGTGAGCATGTGGTTAGTTTTTTTTACTTTCTACAAAGCCCTGCAAGTCAGACAGTCTAATCCTGTCTTGATTGTTTTCAATTTCTGTCCTAGAATGTAGAGAAGAAATATGCTAGACAGTCTAATCCTAGCAGATATTAGAGTAGGTAGAGAAACATATGAGACCAAAAGTTTAATCTGGTCTCATGGAGTAATAAGGGTAGAAGTAGAATAGGTTTATTTTCCTGCTTGTAAAAATTGATGATGTAAAGGGTTTGCAAGTCCAAATGCACCCAGAAGAAAAAATGTTAGGACTATAGTGTGGGTAGGTAGTTTTTTGAGAGAATGTTTCTGCTAATTTATGTCTTCACAATTGTGGCAGCTGATCCAAGAAAGAAAATGGATGAGTCAAGTACCAGGCATCTGGCCTACACCGAAGATTTATCTTCTGAATTCTTGACTCCTTCAAGAAGAAGCCATCACCATGTGGAGCCACTGTTAGCCCCCTATGAAGTTTTGACAAGCAAACATGGGGCTAAAATGTTTTCGAGCCTTCAAGGAATGCATTTCCCTCTGAAAACACATCATCCTTGAAGCCTCCTTATGCCCTTGTCCTTTGACAAATCCCCATAGCTGTTTCCAGTTATAAAGCCTCTCTGTTTGTGAAGAAATACCCAAAGGCCTCCTTTCCCCTCCTTTCCCCTCTTATTTTATTACCTCTAAGCCTTTGCTTCATCCCCTTTTACTCCTCTCTATTTCCCTCATTTACCCTCTAAACCATCTCAAGTTCCCTTTTAAACCCTTTCCCTCTCTATCGTTACCTTTCTTTGGCCTCAAATTGCATTAAAATGGGCCAAAAACCCACTTTCTACCTTATAATAGGCTTAAGCCCCTTTTGGCTAAGCCCCACAAACCACTTCTCCACATGCCCAGGCACCAGAACTGGGTGCTAAGGTCTTAAGCGCTTATCGCAATCGCAACCATCGGGCGAGCGGGTTTCTATGTGTTAACGAAAAACTCCGATGCGATTGGGTTTTGGTCTATAAGACCTCAGCCACAATCTCCACCATTGATCTATCACTTGGATCCGATGGCCCGGCACTAATTGCGATCCGCCGATTCCATCAGGTTCGTCCATTGATCCAAGATCAACAGCCCACATCTCATATCGCATCCATTCATATTTTCTCATCGAGTGATCGCGAGGCTGCATCACTTAATATCCGCCGTCTGTTGATCTACTCCTGAGATCCAACGGTCTAAGTTTAATCGGCCTCCACCATGACCAGGTCCCACCACCCATGGTCCATTTCGTATGTTTTTCGTTGCATTTTCCCATTTCCTTTATGTGTCACCCAACTTACAAAGTTCATCCCGTCCATCAATCTCCACCATTGATCATCACCTCCAAAATGGATCGGACGGCCCACATTCATTCTCTTGTCAAAACTCCAGTTCATTGCATTTCCACCTGTTTCCTCCATGACCGTCATTTCTATAGTTCCGCCACCATTCCTCCGGCCTCCACAGCAAATCTTCCGCCACCGTCCCCAGATTTTATAATTGATTTATTTCATTGTGCAGGGTTTTCACCAAAGTGGTTTTTCACTCTGTTTATCATAATCCCAGTAACTGCGATGCGAGATGCAGAGAGGCCATTTCAACATCGGCCAGTGTATCAGCAGAAGAGATTCAAGGGGGTTAATGCTCATTATTGATGTAATTTATGCTTAATCCCGCATTCAAAGGAAGAGGCAAAATTTTAAAACTAAAGAGCACACCAGCAAGTCATGTCAGCGCTACAAAATAGCAGAAGGTGTTTTCTCCAGAGATACACCTTCCTACAGCAGTCTCCATGCCTCCTCGAGCCCAAAAATAGTTAATTACTCTAACAGAAACTTCTTGAAGACTGTCAGGACCGCAGTTATGGAAGCATGGAGACCTGAAGACCTTTTCAGTCACCTTACTTGCTTCAGAGGATAGAACAGAGGGCCTTACAGCCAGAAGGACTTCACGAAACATCAGAGGTCAATCTTGGATTGACAGATTCTCCCAAACCATACCAAAGGTACTTACAACGATGTAGATTGCCATTAATTAGAGTGGGCATAAACTCTTTCTCCACTCTATCTTAATGAGACCCATTTAATGAATATCATCTACTCATGTTATTCTCTTCTCCTATAAGAATTCCCGAGAACACTTTGTAAAGGTTGTTGTTCGGTTGTTGTCGATTGCTGTTATAAGGATTCATTTTTACTGTTAGAACAGTCTTGGGAGGGAATAGCAGAGTATTTTGTATGTAGTAGGCTGGGAGGAGAAAGTTTGGACTGTATTAGCCATTGAGCTCAGTGTATGTGACTGGTTTTGCATCAATTAATCAAGCAAATTTCACAGGATCCTGGTCTATTACTATGGGTGATGTTTCTCTCTTTGTATCTGTTATTTACATTTTCATGTTGTTCATTGGTCTTCTGGGCTCGCATCAGAATATTGGCATAGGATTTACCCTTGTTAGGTACCCTATGTTTCTGCTCTCCTTGCCTTTAATGTTTTCTGCTGATAGTGAATCTAAGAGTAAGTTCAGCTAATTTAACCAGCGTAGCGGTTTCATATGCTGCTAGCTGATGTATGAATTAGGGGTTTGCTGCTTGGTTATTCTTGCTAGTGTCAAAGCATTGAAGGTTCAAAGTCCTTCTATGATCTATAAACCCTGGCTCTGTTAAACTTATCTCTATTTTCCCTTGGAGCATGCCAAAGCTGACCTGGAGTTAAATGACCTCTGGTCCGATCTATAAGCTACCCCTTTGTTCCTCCTTTGAAAGCTGCCTTTGAGTATGTCCAAGCAGGTCTGGAGTTAAATGACCTCTGACCTGATCTGTAGACAGAAATTTGGTCGTTTTCCTTCTTTCACTTTCAATCCTTAATGTTCCATTCCATCATCTATCTAAAAAGACCCTTTAGTGTAGATGACTTGTCCTCTGAAAGCCTTGGCTAGTTTTTGCATGTAATTACCTTTCATGACTCCATAGCCCAATGAATGGCACATTCCTTGACCTATCCTCTTTGCTGAAACATCCTGTTGTTTTGTTCCTTTTCTTCCATTACTTTCTCAGTCTGTGATATCATGACCAACCCAGCAACTCACCAACCAAATCATTGAAAACCCCCCTTTGTGCTTCATACCTAGCCTAATACCTTATTGTGAGTTGCAAAGATATATCATTCTTTATTTTATTGGAGAGATCCCTCTCCGGGTCCAGGAGGGCTAGATCCTAGGGCCCCAAAGTGGTTCTGATGTTGTCTCATCTTTTGGTCTTGTCAATCTGGCCAAAACATGGGAACCCCAACATAATAAACAATACTCTTCCATTTATTTCTTCTTCGTTATCACTGTCTTCATTAGATGAGGAGCTATCTTCTTTGGAGAAGAAACTCTTCGTAAACTATTTCTTCTTGCCTTGCTTGTTTAACTTCCTCAGACCTTTCTTTCGTTTCATAACAACCTCATTTTTGTGAGAACACTGAACTACAAAATTCCCAACCTCACCACAATTGAAACATATCAATGGAATTTAACCTTTGAATCTCCCCGTACCTGTTCTCATCTTTCGCTTGAAGTAGGCAAATTCTTTATCTGAAAATTATTCTTCATCTTCTTCCTTACAACTACAAGTTTTCTCTTTCAGAGTATGCTTTTCCTTACTAGTTTTCTTGGATGCAGATAATGTTATTTCTAGGTGATATGTGTCATCCTATTCTTCAATCCTCATTTCATATGCCGTAATCACTCCATGAAATTCATCTTTGCTGAGATTAGCTAGATTCGAATTATATTCGAAGACATACATTGTGGCTCATTTGCATTTACCTTTGAAATATTTTTCAAAACACCAAAAAGTATATATGATAGAAAATGTAAAATTTTGTGTGTCATATAATAATGTTGATTTATATATTGGTACATTAACATTACGTGATGAGATGTGAAGGTGGGTCGAGTTGGGCTCATTCACGTGTAGAACAGTTTAAGAGCCAGACTGATGGGCACATTCAAAACATTGTACACTGAAAAAGGTCGAGTCAAGCTCATTCACAAGCTTAGGAGGGACCAACGCAAAAAAATAGCAAATAAGCTTAGGAGGGTTACACCATGGAGAAAACAAACTAATTTCCCAAAGGCGGAGAAAGGGCGCATTTCCCTTAAACACTTAAGATTTTTGGAGGAGGTGTAAAGGGAAAAATGGATGGCCAGGATCAAAGCACAAAACTGGAGCGGAGAGATAGACAACGAAGATTAAATCACAAATTGCAAATCACAAGTTTCAAAGTATAGGCATGGGAGGTAAGTGATAAAGTCGTTGAAGTGCAACGTACGATTCTAGGTGGGACTCGATCGCATAGCACACATCGTAGGTTTTAAAAGATAAGTGTTAAGGAAAAGTTAAAGTCAACGAAATGTGAAGTGCGACTTGGCAAGGTGATTTGGCATATGACGTGGTAGATGACATGGAAGTGACATGGCAGATGATGTGGCCTTGGCCTGCATACGGCACAATGCAAGTTTTAAAAGTTAAGGGCGAAGGGTAAGTGTTATAATCGTCGAAGTGCGATGTGCAATGCGGTGGGGCCCAATCAGAAATCATGAATCACAAGTTTTAAAGGATCATCGCAGGAGTTAAGTGATAAAGTCATCGAAGTGCGATGTGAAATTCCAGGTGGGAATCGATCACATAGCACACATCACAAAATTTAAAAGATAAACGCTAAGGAAAAGTTACGGACGGCAAAATGTGAAGTGCGATGTTGGCATGGACGTGATGTGGTTCCAAGATGAAATATAAAGGATTTCAAGTAGACTATGCTTATGCGTTTATGTGCCATTTTATCAAGAAATAGGAAGAACGCAGCAGAAAAACTCGGGTAAGTGACCGGACGCATATCAAAGGAGAAGAGGTAGAGTCAAGTAGTAGGTGATATGATTGACAGCATTTGAAGCATGTGGGCATATGCAGATTTGGGAATAAGAGAGTATAGCAGCCCTATTGGGAGCATGACAGCTGGGTCAAGTCAGGCAGTGAGGCGTTGTTACAGAGCTGTGGAGTTGCTACATCATAACCAGAAAGGACACCCCCACACTTTGGGAGGACGCATCAACAACATCAGATTCAGCAAAACGAACAATATTTCCAGTTTTAATTTTTTTTCTCAAGTATGATTTCATAAGTAATCTTAACAGTTTAGGTAGTCGAATAGTTTCAATATTTTCAGGAGTTACGAACCACTGTGATGTATTTAAGTAGATAAAATTAAAGAAAAGAGGTGTTGAGTTTTGGACCTCTACAGGATTGTTAATTTGGTACTGAATCTTTTGAGAAATAAATGAAAGAAGATCAAGTTTCCTAAAACTATTGATGTTGATATTTCTTTCCATTTTCACTCTGTGTTTATTACTCTTTGAATGAAGTGAATTAATTTAGCATTCAGTCTCTTAATTACATCTATGACTAAGAGTTAAACAACCCTAATTTGTGCTCCTTCACCTCATATCTTCTTTCTTCATAAAATCTTGATGAAACTTTAAAGTAATAGATTCTGCATTTGCAACATATTATTTCGAGTTTCCTCTCTCTCCATGAATTTCCTATGAAACTTAAAAGTGATAGATTATGTTTCTCAGTATATCACTTCAAGTTTCCTTTATTGTTCATATTTTCATTTCATTCATATATTAGCAATTTATGGCATTGTGAAGGCTTTCATTATATCAGATTATTGAGTGTATTAAATAATTAAATTCCAAAGGTGTTAAGAAGAGGCCATTTGTTATTATAATAGTGACATACATTTAAAAAATGTCTTAAGCACTGATTCCTTACCACAGCCAAGTGATTGTTTCTTGAGATACAACATTTTCTGGCGTTGTTGCTGGGGACAAAGAAACAAAATTTATTTTCCCTAGGTTTTTCACATTATTTCCTTTGGTTGTTCAGTGAGGAGGAAATATTCCGCTGTGTTAGTTATTTTCAAAATTATAGCTTTCAAAAGGCCTAACACGAGGTCATATACCTCACAATAGATAGTCCCTGCATTGCCAGATCCAGAAATATTGGTTTCTAAAAAGGCTCAGAAACCCAAAACTCCTTCAATACCTAATCCTGAATTTCCTCCTCCTGGCAGAAGTTCTCATAACCATTTGTTTGAAGATATTTCCAAGGAACTCCCTTTCTTGGTACAAGATATTCCTTCCACACCCATTTATTTTCAATAACCTCAATTAGAAAACATTCTTTCGAGTCTCTTTCTTTTACCTCCACTCAAGCTCAACCAAATATAGTTGTCGGTCCCTCTACTATTGTCTGTCATCCCACCCCCATATCAGTTTTGCCTCCACCTTCCTTCACTTTCACAACAAGTTCATCAACCTCAACCACCCAAGGAGAAGTTAACCAAGTTGTTAATATGGAAGCACCAGCTTTCTTAATGGCTATATATGCACCACTAAATATTCCGCAACCAATGAATTCCATGCCTCAAGAATGCCTCAAATTACTTCCTCGTTTCACTAGAGAATATGAAGTAACTACAGAACAACATTTACCCTTGTTTTTCACTTTTGCTGAGAATTTAAATGTAGAACATCTTGATGTCGTGATGAGACTATTTGTGCAGTCTCTAAGTGGAGAGGCTAGGAAACGGTTCAAAGATTTATCAAATGATTCCATAGATGACTGGGAAGAGTTAGAAACTAAATTCACTAAGATATGGGGAGAGAAGAGATATCATGGTTACTCATTGACAGAGTTTAATGCAATTAAAGGAAAGCCTAATGAAAACATTCCCGATTTTGTAAAAATGTTCAACAAATTGTACAATAGTTTACCTATAGAGATGAAACCCCCCCTTGTAGCAGTGATCTGAAATGACTGTATTAGTTTTGTTGTGCAAAGTGTCTTTTAGTTTTAAAAACATGTGCATAATCATTTCATTAGTTTTCATAAGGATTAAGGAGTTTGACCATGATTTATAGGTGCTTTTTAGTAAAGTAGAAGCATAAAATAAGCAAAAATACATTGAACAATAGTGTAAAATGGAGAAATAAGTCAACAGATGATTTCTACATAGCAGGCATGATGAAATAGTTTACCCCTCGTGGGCTACATCTGCTAGCACAACTCCCAATGGCTTGCCCATCTTTTATTATGCTCAAAATTTTTCTATTACATGTACTTAAAATTCTCTAATGGTTGTTTTCTTTGCGCCAATAGCTCCAGAATGCTCCAATTAGTCAAAAATGACTCTTCATTCACTCATAATGGTCGAAAATTGGGCCTCCTACACTATTCCCTAGTATCTCCTAGGAAAACTCCACTAAAAGTGGAGAACTCTAGTTAATTGGAGTTAAAACTGGCTTGGACACCAATTTAGGCATGCCTCTATCTTCTCCGCTAACTTGACCTCGCATTTAATGTTGCAGTTGGGTGGTGGCCACATGCACACCACCAAACCACATATTATCATAATGGTTAGTGAAACTCCCACCAAAAATCCAGTTGAAAGGTTTGAAACACAAGTTAATGTTGTCAGTTAACACTTATTCGCATGGTTTGATGACGCTAAACTATTTCCATGTGACATTACTCCAGGGATTTGCTGGCAAGTTGGCACTGTTGGTGGTTCCCAACCCCCAATTGTAATTTCCATACACGATAAATAAAACCCATCGATTAATATGGTTAAGAACTTGTGTAGCACAGATGGTAAACAGTTATGCGTGCCCAGTGGGAGGTCTGGGGATCGAGCCCTGTAGACCCTCACAAAATTTTAGTATGCAGTTGCAGGGCCACGTGGCGGCCTCAGGGATGGCCATGTGGAAGCTTCTCATTGGACCCTTGAACCCATACATCAAATAGAAACCTGACATTTTTCCTCCGAATATTGGTCCTGGGAAAGGAATATTTCGAGGAATATTCCCTTTTTATGACTATACATCCACTTTGCTGACTGTGAATCCCAGACAAACCTGGTAAAACTGTCATAATTTTACATGTTTGGCATTTTGATCAAAACACAATATCTTCCTCATATGACATCAATTTTTTGAACCATTCACAGTGTCGAAATCAGGAAGACGATATCTACGCAACCATCCTGGTTTCAACCCAATCCTGTAACTTTGAATTTTGAGAAAAAATTATGAACTCCTAATCATTCCTCCCAATTGGGAAGATTTTGGACCCCAAAAGACTTGATTACATGTTCAGTAGATGAGGGTACATCTCCCTCACCTTTCCAACCTCCATCCATTTTTTCTTGTTTGGTTTAGTGCCTTTGAGCCCAACTCGAAGGTAGTCAACACTTCCCCTCTTTGATGCTCTTGTCCTCCTGTCAAGAATTGTATCTTCCTTGAGATAATCTAGAAATTCTAGCGAGAAATATTTAATAGAAGGTAGCTGAACATCACTTCTTTGATCATCGATCAAATGAGGCTCATACACACGTAAGTTTTTAACATTAACAACTGAATACATTTGCATGTAAGAAGGAAATTCAAGTTGGAATGCATTATTACCAACTTTTTTTATGATCTTGAAAGGACCATAATGAATGGGTTTGAGTTTTTTACCCTTCCCTTGCATCCTTTCTTTGCTAATGTGCAACCATACCTCATCTCCCTCTTGAAACTTGTGATCAACCTGGTGTTTTTCATGCCTCTCTTTGTATTTTCCTTGACTTTTATCAAGTTGTTCTTGAACTTGTTGATGTATAATCTAAATTGTCTCAATGAACTTTCGAGCCTTATCAATATCACTATGGCCATCAATTGCAACATCCTTCCCAAAGATGAAGTCTAATGGCTATTTTGGAAAATACCCAAAGCATACTTCAAAAGGTGAGGTTTTTGTTGAAGAGTGCTTTACCCGGGTTGTAAGCGTGCTGAATATAATGCAGTTTTTCATCCCACAAATTAGGATATTTGCTGCAATATCCTCTCAATAGATGCACAACTATTCTGTTCACCACCTCGATTTTTCCATCTGTTTGTGGATGAAAATCGGTACTCTTTTTCAATTTTGTGTCCATCATTCTCCATATATTTGACCAAAAATTCCCAATGAACCTGGAATCCATGTCACTAACAATAGAAGTGGGCAATCCAAAATGAACCCAAATATTTTGAAAATAAATTTCAGCGGTTTGTTTAGCAGTAGTGGTTTTCTTACATGGCATAAGTATACAAATTTTACTGAATCTATCCAAAACTACATAAAGATAGTCATGTTTTTTTCTAGACATAGGTAGACCTCAAACAAAGTCCATGGAGATGCTCTCCCATGGCCTTGATGGTACTGATAGTGGCATGTACAATCAAAGCTTCCTATTACTAGGCTTGTTTCACACATAGAACAACCTCTTATAAAACATGACACACTATCTATCTGTGAGGCCAATAACAATACCTCTGTAGATGCACCACTATTTTTCTTACCCCAAAATGTCTAGTAGTAAGACAAGAATGAGCTTCTCCCATGACACTTAGCCTTTCTCCTTGTGGAATACAAAGCTTGAAAAAATGAAAGAGCAAATTGTTATGCATGTGATAATCTTTTTCTTCAACTTGATTCCCTTTACTCATACTAGCATACACATCTTGGAAATCAATTTCATGTGCATATTGTTCTATGTAACTCTCATGTACAATAGAATCATTTTTGAGTAAAGTAGAAGCACTAATGATTGGTCTCGAAATCATATCTGCAAATTTATTAAATATACCTTTTTTGTACCTTATAACCAAGTGAAATTGTGGAAGAAATCCCATCTAGCTGAAATGCCTTGATTGTTGCAATTTTGTTTGCAATTGCAAGTAATGTAATGGTTGGTGATCGGTGTGTAAAATAGTCTCTTTACCCATCAAGTAGTGTTTCTACTTCTTGACACTGTGTACCAATGCATACATTTCTTTGTCATATGTACGATAATTAGTCACAGTTCTGAATGAAAGGCGATAGGCTTACCATGCTGCAAAAGTCCTGTGCCCATGGCATAATCACTGGCATTGTTTTGTATCTCGAATGGCTGTCTCAAATTTGGTAATGCAAGGACTGGAGCTAAATTGATCTTGTCTTTTAAAGCTTCAAAAGCTTGCTATTGTTTTCCTCCCCATTGGAAGCCTTTCTTCACACTTGTCACTGCATGCATAGGAGCTTCGATGGAAGAAAAGTTAGCAATAAACTTCCTCCAATATTGAGATGCACCTAAGAAACTTCTTACCTCGATAATTGTTTTGGGTGTGGGCCAATTCACAATGGCCTCCAACTTAGAAAGATCAATCCTCAATCCTCCTCCTCCTACAATATGTCCCAAATATACCAAAGAAGTCTTTCCAAACTCACATTTTGACATCTTAAGAAATAACTTCTCTTTCTTCAAAATATCAAGCACTCTATTTACATGCAATACATGATCTTCTCTTGTTTTTCTGAAAATAAAAATGTCATCAAAGTACAAAATAACAAATTCATCAAGGAATGGTCACAAAACATTATCCATAACTTGCATGAAATTTGCCAATGCATTACATAAACCAAAAGGCATAACTAGCGGCTCAAAGAGTCCTTGTTTGGTTTTGAATGTTGTTTTCCATATATCACTTTTTGTAATTCTTACTTGATGATATCCAATTCGTAAATCTAACTTAGTGAAAAAATTTTCTTCTTTCAGCTGATCAAGAAAATCATTGATTCTTAGGAGCGGGTAACGATTTTTTACCGTAATCTTGTTCAAAGCTCGAAAATCTACAGACATGTGCCAAGTCCCATATTTCTTTTGTATCAAGAGTATGGGTGAACCTCATGGCAAGGTGCTTGGTCCTATGATTTATTTATCAAACATCTCTTTGATTTTCCTCTTTATTTCCGCAATCTCCATTGTCGACATGCGATACATACCGATGTTTGGAAGAGGAAAATCCTGCTGCAACTGAATCTCATGTTGAATTTCCCTTTTTGGAGGAAATCCTATTGGCTCCTAAAACATCTCATGATTCCCATTAACAACATCATATAATTATGATTTCAACTTAGAATCACTTCCCTCAAAATATTCATGATTAATATCAGCTTTAGGCTTAATCAAAAGAAGAAAAAAATTCTTACTTGAATTTACCAATCTCATTACCTGTCCATCATTTACCAAAGAAATTTTTGTCTTCTTGCGATGCGCTCTAACAATGAACTCCTTTCCATATTTGAATAAATGATACTTGTTCTCATGACAACAGAATATCGCTTTCCTTTCATACAAGTAAGGACTCCCTAATACAACAATAGTTATGTCAAGCCAAACCACATCTAATTCAACTATTGTTATAGGTCAATTTGGGCATCTTTCCTAATGACCTAGTTAAACTGGTCATCATCCCCAGAACCAATGAATAGGGTCTATCATCCCCTATCATTTCAGTTGCTGCATGCCCTAAGACAAAGAACAAAGACAAGTCATCCATGACTTCCATTGAAAGTTTTCCAAGATTTGAATTATATGTTGTATCATCTATGAGCTCACCAACGCAGTCTCTCAAGGGGCTAAGTGTGTTTCATATGCAATTACCTCCTTTCAAGGGTGCTCTACAAAGCACTTCCCGACACTTAAGGGTGTGTTGGTCAATTGGGAGTGAAATTCACATTTTTTTGGAATCTCCACTTGGCTAGTGCCTTCTAGAAGAGTGCATATGCGTCAAACTTCAAATCCATGCATCCATTTTATACCTTTGAGCTTGGGAACATGTATTGCCTATTATTAGAAATTAATTGATTATGAAACTACCTTCAACTCATCTATAAATTGAGCATAGATCCTAGTGCTTGAGAAGGAATAAATTGAGTAGAGAAATGCTGGTGGAATTTCAATTGAGGATTTGATTTCAATGATATGTTGCTAGAGAGATGTTCATTCTGATGAGGCTGGGACGATGTTGGAGATGGTGACATCAAATTAATCGCTGGTTGTAACCTCCCCTTCTATCCATTAATAAATATTGATGCTTACTTTCCCACATATGTATCTGTATAAGATTCTATCTTTCATATTATGAATTCTTATATGATGTATATGGTTAATGTCTCATTGATTTAACTGAATAACTTATATAACCATATTTATATTACAATCTCTTTGTTGTTTAGTGTTCATTCTTGCAGGAAATATTTTGGTGATCTAGCCTGGATTTGAAGCTACAACAAGAGCGACAGAAGGAGAATAGGAAACACTTGGATCCCATGTAGGTTTCTTGATATATTCAGTGTGTCTATTTACTATTAGGAAAATTATTGGAAAAGTATTTAATCTATTGTTCTAAATGCATAGCACCACATTTAGGGAAGAATTTCTTATCCGTAATTCATAATTCCGCACTAAAAATTGGTGACTCTGCTAGGGAGTTTACCCTTCATCCTTGGTGTGTTTGCCTCTATTTATCCAACCAGTAGAAATTAATCTTAAAGGTTAGGATTTTTGAAATCAAATTTGCATTAGAAGTGTGTTAAAGAACCTGTGTCTGTTGTTCTCTATTGCACCCAATGCATTGTTGAACAAGACACAGTGCTTTGCAGAGCACTATCTCCCACTCAGGGGTGCGTTGCAATGCACCATCTCCCCTTAGAGACTGCATTTCCCCTAGAGCCAACCAAATTCCCATTGAATTTTTCATTGCATTTGCTTTCAACCTTTTTTTGCTTTATTTTCAAGAGCCTGATGCCTCATAGAGACCAGTGAATTTACCTAAATCTTGCTCCTTTGAAAGAAAAGATTTTTCAATGTTTATTTAAAGTGTTTTTCTTTATCATTGACAAATTAATTTCAAAGTATTTTCATTACTGCATTAGATCCATTTTCTTTTGAAAATGAAATTGTCGTTAAATTCTTCGTTTCCTATAGGATAAATTGTAGTTAAAATGTTCATTTTTCCTAAAAAGAGAAATTGTTGTTCAATTCCTCATTTCTCAAAGTAAAAGGAAATTGTTTCTATTGATTTGATGCATTTAGTTTTGTTTTCTACATTCGCATTAAAGGGACTGAAAAGAAAAACCTGCATCTGCATGTAGTGGATTGTGTGTTTTGCATAGGAACAAATTAGGAAAGCTACATAAGTTTGTGCTCTTTGTTTTTTGATCTCAAATTGATT
Organism: Pinus albicaulis; assembly: GCA_034641835.2. Classification (NCBI taxonomy): domain Eukaryota; kingdom Viridiplantae; phylum Streptophyta; class Pinopsida; order Pinales; family Pinaceae; genus Pinus; species Pinus albicaulis. The sequence continues at coordinate 1,395,125,863 of CM076581.1, forward strand.
GCTCTTCCCTCTAGTAGCTAGGATTTTCATTGAAAAAACTAAAATTGAAAGTTTTCTTATCATTTTAGTTTGCATTTTAGGAATTTCCATCACATCATCACGATGAAACTTGAAAGGAAAATTGATAAACAAGATCAACTTAAAATTTGTATCAATTTACCTAATAAATCATTGGAACCATAACGATAACATTTAGAAGGTCTAGGCTAGAGACGTGTTCTGGCATCATAAGACATAGCAGATGTCATTAATTGTCTGCGATACATTCTAAGTGTGATACCTCACTCCACGTACATAAGTATATCGTAGCTCATCCATGTACTTTTGGGTATATCGGGCGGTGTTACAGTATGAAAAGTATAAAGGGGTGCTCTTACTGTGCGGTTTCGCATTAGACAGCGCTAATAAAAAGTTGGGCCTCCATGTACATTCAGGTATATTTGGGAGGACAAATTTAGGTTGATATCCATCCATAGTGAATCGAGTCGGCCACCTTGTAAATTGTGATACATTGAACACAGCATTAAAGGATATTGCTTGCTCATACTCCTTGGTCACTAGGAGGTATTATACAGTTGACAGTTCCTTGGCAAACCTTTTGCCTAGAATTACCCTTTTATTTTGTTTTTTTGTTTTTGGTTAAAATAAATCAGTCATCGTGGAAGAAAAAAATCCTTTTCCCCGTCATTCACGTAGATTAGCATTGAAACCACCTTTACCACTGGAACTTACTCCTGGTTGACGAAGGCGACATCACTCTACCGAAACCAGTACTATTAGTACCTCTGATGAAGAGTCATCTTCCCATATACCAGAGTCGACACAAGTTGTTTCTATAAATTCTGGTTTGTCTACTACTGTCCAGACGAATTCCTCACAGCTACCCATGGTCATGATCCATCCAATCAGTGAGACCATACATCCCGAACCCAATGTTTTTCAACCAGAAGTCGATCTAGATCCTTTCTCTTCTTTGCCAGAAAATTTGAATCCCAAAGTCGAACGAATGGAAGTTGTTTCTCCATTGGTCATCCCACAATTTTCTGTAGCCATTGAGTCTCCCATATCACACAGTCAACCTCCTGAAATATACTTTGGACCTGACAGTCAAATACTTCCACCTGATTTGATTTCGATTGAAGAAATCCCACAAGACGAAACACCATTAACTCCAACCCATTTTGGGGAGGATCTTTTCTTGTATGAGTATTTTTCTCAATCACCAGCCTCTGCTTTTGTTGATCCTGTGCCTATTCAAATTCCAGTTGTTTCAAAAGGGTACACATTTGGTCAAGTAGCCATGCTTGAACCAACATCTTCAGTTGGGCCATATGTTCCAATTACATCAGTACTTGCTCTTGCTACCCCATCGATGTTTACAACTTCACCAAAGTCATATTTACGTGGAGGCCCTTTTCTTCCCTCATGCTATAAATATTTATCTGGAATTTTCTCTGGTGCATCTTCAAACCCATGGACTTCACCAATGTCATCGTCTGGTATTCTAAATGGTAAACCTATAGTGAGTATTGAACGGATTGATCCTTTATATACATCATTAGGGCAATATCAACCTAGTCCATCTGGGTCTATTCCATCTAGTACCATATCAACTAGACTCCCTGCATTTGCAAAACAATATTTTTCATCTTATTATCCTCCTCATGTTGGGGGGAAACCTTTGGTCACCCAATTGTTGGGAAAAATACTGAGAGGGGGGGGGGGGTGAATCAGTATCTAGGTCATACTCAAATTTTTACTTTTTCATCCTTTAAAAACCCATACGCTACTTTTCTGATATAGACTCGCATATATACGCGGATACCCTTTATGAAACTCGCATATACACAGAGATCTAATTATGCCATTAATTCTTCACTTATATCATTCCATCATTCATTCATTAGATGTTCAACAAACAGTAAACATGTGCAGTAAGAACAGAATAAACCATCACACATAAGCATCACACATGAACACCAGGATTTTAGGTGGAAACCCAAGTCGGGAGAAAACCACCGCCGTCGTTGCTCAGCCTTCAATATTTTATTATAAAGAAAACATCTTACAACTTATGTACTGGCGCAGACTCATACCAGTATGCAGGCACCCACCTACGCTCGTTTACCAGCCTCTCCTAGAAGGGAGCTACAACCCCCTGACTCGTTTACGAGCCTCTCCTGGAAGGGAGCTACGACCCCCTGATCTCGTTTACCAGCCTCACCTGGAAGGGAGCTACGACCCCCTGATCTCGTTTACCAGCCTCACCTGGAAGGGAGCTACAACCCCCTGACTGAAGGAAACAACCCTCAGCACCTCTATGGACCACGTTTCATCAATTTTCACACTGGATCCAACAACTTCAATAGAGCACAACTTGCAGGCCACTTTTCATCATATTTTTAGACTGGACCCACTCCATAAATTTAAGCACAGTCAAACATCATCAACAGATAGCAGTAACACAGCAGAACATATCAGGTATTTCTTACCATGGACTTCATCAAACCCTAGTTTGCATACGCGCTTTCCTTTCACTGATGTCGCGTATATACGCGCTTCCGTTCACATCAACCAGCGTATACATCTGTTCATACTTCAGGATTGATACACGCTTTCGCTTTACACAACCCACGTATATACGTGCTTCCACTGTAATAAACTAGCGTATAGATATTCAACCATTACAGAGCTGCATACTTCTTCAGATCAGATATTTAGTTCAGATTTAACCCTTCACTTTAGACAGATGTTCACCTCATCTCAGATCTAAACATTTCATGAACAGATCTAGTAGATACAAATACATTTCAGATCTAGATTCCCTTCTTCATCATTTTCTTCATTGGTGCATCACGGATTCAGATCTATCATCAAACTGTAACCCTTTCCATTCAGATATACTTCAGAGAGAAGTATTCATTCAAGCTCAGACATCTTGCACCCACACTCACGATTTGCACAATGAATTTCTTCTCCTTATATAGGTTTACCCTTTTTTCAATACCATGAGCCAAAACCACATTACTTCCGATGGTATTCCTGGACGGGGTCATTTAGACGAATCATTACCCAATACAATGGGTCAATACCATGGTGGTTACCCTTGGTTTTTCACTTTATGAGCGCTTTTTCCCATACGCGACTTGGCACGTTATTTCCCGCGTGCATACGCGACTTCTCCTAGAAAAATCCGCGTATGCCTTGAGACATACTCTTTTCATCATGCTTTGACACATACTGACAATTCTTCCATCATTACATTCTGTACTCACTGTAGATACATCAGATTTACATCATTTAACAAGTTCATCAAGACATATTCTATCAAGCACAACTTCATCAAGTAGGTTGCCATCATCTTCATCAAGTGGGTTTCCATTCAAGGACAACACTCTATCAAGTGGGTTGTCATCAAGGACAACACTCAGCATCATATTGCCAACAAACATCATATCACATCAGATTTACATCATTTACCAAGTCCATCAAGTCAAGAATAACTTCATCGGGTGGATTTCCATCAAGGACAACACATGTCAACAATCTCATGTCTTCATCTTCATTCAGTGGGTTGCCATCAAGGACAACACTCTGCATCATATTGCCAACAATCTCCCCCTTTGGACTTGATGGCAACCACGATGGTGTTTGATCACCACAACAGATAGGTATATTAAGAATACAATGACACCATGTCACTCTCCCCATTCTTTGACACCATTATCTTCATTCAAACACCATGTCACTCTCCCCCTTTGACATCAAGGGCAAAGGGCGGATCAAAACCAACACACTCTCCCCCTTTCCTCTTCATGTAGAAGAAGGGAGCTGTAGATCTGATGTGCACTGAAATTATCATGCTCCTCTTGAGTTCATGCTGAAAGTTCATCCATATGTTTCAAAGACGTACATGACTCTATGACCTTCCTATCACCAAGGACTCATACTTACATCAAAGATCCAACCAAGTGGATTTACATATGAGACTCAAATACCCAACCAAGTGGGTTTACACATTTCAATACAACTACCCAACCAAGTGGGTTTACAAATTTTGACAAGTCCTTACATGACTGAATATTACAATTTTACATCAAGGGTCTCAACAAGACCTTTTCATCAAATTACAAGTATGACTTTTTATGACCAAAACCAGAAAGACCTTAAGAAAGAGAACATATTTCAGACCCATCATAATGCCAACAATGCATTATACTTAGCAAGGCTAATGCTCCCCCTGAATCTGTGCATCCAAGCATCCTTTCCATATGACTAAGGCTCCCCCTTAGTTTATGCATCCTGAACACTTTCAACCAATCATCAAGGCATCTTTATCAAAACATCAGAGAGTGAAACAGTATTATAAGAACTGGAACACCACCAGAGATACCAGAGATACCAAACAGTACTGCAGCTGTGCTGAAGAATGCTGATTCCAAACAGAAATTTGTCAGCAACCAGACATACGCGGTTTTATGTGCATGAACTCGCGTATATACGCGACTGTGTTTCAGGAAATCCGCGTATCCAATACCATCTTCTGTATTTTAACCAGATCTGATCCTTTGTGAGGAAAAGACAGTGTTCAGCTTCTTTCTGAGATATTTGAATGCTTCCCTAGAATACAGATATATAGAACAATGTAGTTGTGTCTTCAAGCATCATCCAATGGTTGTAGCATAAGCACATTAGTAACCAAGCCTTTAGATTCTTTGCAGCATCAATACATTCTTTCCAAGAGAAATTATCATACCAGAACAACATCTTCAAATATGTGTCAAGCAATCATCCATGTGGTCCAATATCACCAAGATCTTCAAGATTTAACATGATGTAACATATGTAGGGAAAAGGTCTCAACCATAGTAACAAACTCTGCATGATCTATTCTTATTTCTAAATCAAACGACTTCCAACTCATCCATGTGTGAGCACAAAAGATACTTTTAAGCAATCAGGGCTCAAAATCTCATCATAACAAACCATGTACCAAGTCATCATCATTTGAGCATGAGTATCACAATAACCAAAGAATAAATAGTCACAGTACCAACAATGCAATCATTAGTATTCAAACTGCTGCTCCCCCTGAACCAGTGCTCCTCCTTAACTTGTGCAACCTGAACACCTTCATCAGCAAGTCATCAGCAACAATCTCTGTATGATTTGTCCTTATCTCTGAATTATAAGACTTTCATCTCAGCAACGAATACTCTTCATCAAAAAGCAAACAGGACTCATCCATAATCTTCAACATAAGAAACCATGTATCATTTCATTAGCATGAGTATGACCAGAATAATGCTAACAGTACAATCATTAGCAGTCAGACTGATGCTCCCCCTAAACCAGTGCTCCTGTTCCTCAGTTGTCATCCCAATTCTCTTATCATTAATGCATACGCGACTGTGTCTGCTGGAACTCGCGTGTATACGTGACTTTTGTTCATAGAAAACGCGTATGGAAAGTGAAGCATAGAAATTTTCACATTCCTTCATCTCCCCCTGAATATTTACCTCCTGTACCTGTCTTCTTCACATCAGATGCACTGTCAGAAATAAACATAACCTGAATAACCAAATCAATCATGAGAATCATCATGCATTTCTCCCCCTGTGATGATACATCCCCATAATGTATCTCACATTACTTTTGCAGTCATTCAGAGAAGTAAGCTTCAGAAGCGGATGACTGCAGTAGGGTCAATATTCCCTACGTTTTTTATCGGTCCTCCATCTTTTTCCAGACTTGTTTGAACTTTCTATTGGTGTGCTGGAATTTATCCAATTTCTCATATCTGTTCATCCTGCATTCCTTTTCCACATGACCATACTTATTACAAGCATAACATCTCATGTGATCAGAGAAGTAAGCATAAGGATCATAGTGTGTTTCTCTGTTCTTCCTCCTATTGCAATCAGCTGCTTTGTGACCATACTTGTTGCATGAAAAACAATATCCCTTGAAGCTACCAGAGTACCTTTCCGAAAAGAATCTGTTTGATAGTGATTGAAATGATCTACTTTTGCAATTTGCTGCAATATGCCCATAATTATGACATTTAAAGCATTCCACATTATTGAATGATTTCCTTTGAGAATTCATGATTGTTGGTTGAACTTTTGTTTCTTTCAACACTTCAGGTTTTTCTTTGACATCCTTTGAATCTTTAGCACTTCCTTGCGAACTAGATTCTCTTTTGACCGTTTCATGAAAACCCAGACCAAGTTTAATAGAAGGAGACCTTTGACTACTAAGAATATTGTCCAGAATCTTAGTACTATCTTGAAATCTCAAGAGTTTATCCTTTTCTTCTAATTTACCTTTGAGAATGTTTACCTCAACCTCCAAGGCTTGGCATTGCTTCTTCATGCTTTCTTCTTTCCTTCTTCCATCTTCTACTTGATCATTTATATTTAGAATCTCTACTTTCAACCCATTTTCTTGTGCTTCAAAAGTTCGTAAGAGTTCTTCATTCTTCTTATTCGATGCTTCGAGGTCTGCTTTCAGAGAGATAACTTCTGCTTCAAGTTCTTCATTCTTCTTATTTGATAATTCCGGATCTTCTTTGAGAGAGATGATTTCAGCTTCAAGTTCTTCATTCTCCTTATTTGATTTTTCCAGATCTGTTTTTAGAGAAATGTTTTCTGCTTCAAGTCCTGCAATCTTCTTCTTTGATATTTTCAGATCTTCCTTAAGAGAGATGATTTCAGCTTCAAGTCTTTCATTCTTCTTATTTGATTTCTCCAGATCTGCTTCAAGTCCTTTACTTCGATTGGATACATCATCGAACATCCTTTTCAGTCTAGAGATCAAATCTTTGTAGGCAGATTCCTTCTCATTAAATATTCTTTGTTGATATTTGATAACTTCTTCTAAGTCCATAGCATTATTTTCACTATCTTCACCATTTTTTGCACAAAGAAGATTATCACAAGAGCCCCAATCACTACCTGATTCATCTTCTTCAATTTCTGCTATACATGTTTTCTGAGACATTTCCTTGCTTTGAGTAGCCTTCTTCTTTTGCTTCTTTCCCATTGCGACGGATCTCCTTCAAGCGATCAAGCTTCTGCAGAAGGACCTGCTCTGATACCAAATGTTGGGAAAAATACTGAGAGGGGGGGGGGGGGGTGAATCAGTATTTAGGTCATACTCAAATTTTTACTTTTTCATCCTTTAAAAACCCATACGCTACTTTTCTGATATAGACTCGTGTATATACGCGGATGCCCTTTATGAAACTCGCGTATACACAGAGATCTAATTATGCCATTAATTCTTCACTTATATCATTCCATCATTCATTCATCAGATGTTCAACAAACAGTAAACATGTGCAGTAAGAATAAAATAAACCATCACACATAAGCATCACACATGAACACCAAGATTTTAGGTGGAAACCCAAGTTGGGAGAAAACCACTGCTGCCGTTGCTCAGCCTTCAATATTTTATTATAAAGAAAACATCTTACAACTTATGTACTGGCGCAGACTCATACCAGTACGCAGGCACCCACCTACGCTCGTTTACCAGCCTCTCCTGGAAGGGAGCTACAACCCCACGACTGGTTGCAAGCCTCTCTGGAAGGAAGCTACGACCCACGATCTCATTTACGACCTCACTTGGAAGGGAGCTACGACCCCACAGTCTCGTTTACCGGCCTCACCTGAAGGGGCTACGACCCCACCGGCCCGAGGCTACAACCCTCAGCACCTCTTTGGACCACGTTTCATCAATTTTCACACTGGATCCAACAACTTCAATAGAGCACAACTTGCAGGCCACGTTTCATCATATTTTCAGACTTGACCCACTCCATACATTTAAGCACAGTCAAACATCATCAACAGATAGAAGTAACACAGCAGAACAGATCAGGTATTTCTTACCACAGACTTCAGCAAACCCTAGTTTTCATACGCGCTTTCCTTTCTTTGATGTCGCGTATATACGCGCTTCCGTTCACATCAACCAGCGTATACATCTGTTCATACTTCAGGATTGATACACGCTTTCGCTTTACACAACCCGCGTATATACGCGCTTCCACTGTAATAAACTAGCGTATAGATCTTCAACCATTACAGAGCTGCATACTTCTTCAGATCAGATATTTAGTTGAGATTTAACCCTTCACTTTAGACAGATGTTCGCCTCATCTCAGATCTAAACATTTCATGAACAGATCTAGTAGATACAAATACATTTCAGATCTAGATTCCCTTCTTCATCATTTTCTTCATTGGTGCTTCACAGATTCAGATCTATCATCAAACTGTAACCCTTTCCATTCAGATATACTTCAGAGAGAAGTATTCATTCAAGCTCAGACATCTTGCACCACCACACTCACGATTTGCAGTGAATTTCTTCTCCTTATATAGGTTTACCCTTTTTTCAATACCATGAGCCAAAAACACATTACTTGGAAGTGGTATTCCTGAACGGGGTCATTTAGACGAATCATTACCTAATACAATGGGTCAATACCATGGTGGTTACCCACGGTTTTGCACTTTGTAGCGCTTTCCCGCCAACGACTTGGCACGTTATTTGCCGCGTGCATACGCGGCCTCTTCTTTTCTCGGTGTATGCCTTGAGACATGCTCTTTTCATCTGTGCTTTGACACATCTTGACAATTCTTCCGGCATTACATTGTTATACTCACTGAAGATACATCAGATTTACATCATTTAACAAGTTCGACGAGACATATTATCCAAACTGCTTCATCGGGCGGGTTGCCATCATCTTCATCGAGTAGGTTGTAGATGGGGATTAACCTTTCTATCGGGGTAGGTTGTCATCAAGGACAACACTCAGCATCATATTGCCAACAAACATCATATCACATCCGATTTACATCATTTACCAAGTTCATCAAGTCAAGAATAACTTCATCAGGTGGATTGCCATCAAGGACAACACATGCCAACAATCTCATGTCTTCATCTTTATTAAGTGGGTTGCCATCAAGGACAACACTCTGCATCATATTTCCAACACCAATTTGATTGTACTCCGTCATTTTTTGATCAACCTAATGTCAAAATGAATTTTTTTCAATGGCATCCCACTCTGCCTATCTAACCACAAACGGTTGTACACTCATATCAATCGGTTCAACCTGTTATACTGACATCAATTCCACTTGTTAATACATCTTTACCCTGTTATAGAATCAAACTGTTGTACAAAAATTGTTTCAAGCGGGTCATTCAACTCAATACCCTCAAGTATTGGTCCCACAAACTCCAAATCCTCCGGTCAATTTACAACAATAGCCTATACCTGGAATCATTTATTCACAAGGTGGTTTACCATATTATGGGATGTCACAGCCATGACCAAGTTATACTTATCCTCAACCAAAATCCAAGTTATCCTAATTTTGGTTATAACATTGGTGGACAGACCCCTTGGTAGCCTCAGACGCAAATGCCTCAACCTTCATTTCAATAAGTATCATATCCAGGTTTTTTTCAAAACAATCCTCATGCATTTTCTTATCAAAACAACCCCTATATGGGTTACCAGCAGCAAATTCCATAAGTTGGTGCTCAAAGGCCTGTTGCCCAAGAAATTCCATCATACCCTGGCTATGCTCAACCTAACCTGAATTGATAGTTTCCTTTTGTTGCAACTTTAGAGTTACCATATTTAAATCAACTAACCAATTATCTAATCAACTATGCTCCTTGGTGGCCAGTGATACCTCACAAATTACCCTCAGATATTCCTAAGTTCAATGGAAACCCTGGGGAAGACCCACTGACTCATGTTATGACTTATCATTTGCGGTGTTCATCAAACTCTCTCAATGATGATGACACTCACAGGTCTGATTGCAAAATGGTAGATTGAGTTACCTAGAGCTTCTTTTGATAATTTCACTGCCCTAGCTAATGTATTTTTGACTCACTTCCATTTACTCATACGATATGAAACTAGAATGGAAATCTTGACTAATTTTAAACAAACTAATGTTACTCATATTTCTGATCATATTCATGAGTGGCGTCGTTGTCGTAGAATGGTTAAGACATTTGTTCCTGATCAGCTCCTTGTTGAGTGGTTCATTAAGTCCCTGTTACCATCTATAACTAAGGATGTGGCTAAAGGTGGCATCGTCACTAAAGAGAAATTCATTGCTCATGAACAATATTTAGACTTGATTTATACTCAGTCTGGCATGCTGTATGAAAAAAGTCCAAATGCGTCGCGATCTAATTTATTGTTCCTCCTCAATTAAAGGACTCGCATGCTGGAGAAGGTATGATTGGTACCGCAAGCACACATGATACTACTACATCTGATCTTGCACCTTCTTCCGAAATTAATTCCATGTCATTTGACAAAGGAAAAAGTGACAAGCAACCAAGAAGTAAGAAAGAAGGGAAATCAAAGAAAAATCAAACTTCTAACCCGCAGGAAAGATCATCTGATCAATCGTCTGTAACTAGGAAATCTCGTTATCCATGCATAATCTATAATAAGGAACACTTTGTTCGGGATTGTCATCATTGCGCTAAAGTTTTAAAAAAAATTAAAAATTCACATGCGTCAGCTGTGTTGACAAATCCGTTTCCAAATCCGGACATAAATTTGGTCGCTAAGGATCCAGCTTCTAGTTCCCAAGTGCTTATGTTATCTGTCATGTTAGCCACCTATGAAATTTTTAACAAGAAAAAAGGTGGCTAAAATGTTTTTTGAGCCTTCAAGAAATACATTTCCTCTGAAAACATATCATTCTTGAAGCCTCCTATGCCCTTTACCCTTTGAATAATTCTCACTGTTATTTCCAGTTAAAAAGCCTCTCTGTTTGTGGAAGAAAATGCTCAGAATACCTCCATTTCCCCTTATTTTCACTCCCACAAAGCCCCTTTTTCATTAATTTTTTCCCCTTTGCAAATTCCTCCAAAATCCCCCATTAAACCTCTAAATCATCCTAACTCCCCTTTAAAACCTCATAATAACCTTTATTTGGTCTTAAAACCCCCTTATTCCCTCTACCGAAAACCCTTTTAAGCCTTAAAAATCCTCTTTTTGGTTTTAAAAACACTCATTTTACATAGTAGGCCTAAGCCCCTTTCGGCTAAGCCCCTTAACCACTTCCCCACTACGTGACCCACGCCTAGAACCAAGCGCTAAAGGCCTGGGCGCTTATCGCAATCAGAGCGTTCCATATGTGTGTGTTTCTTTGTTAAATGCATTTCCCCGATTCGATGAACTTTTGGTCTGTAGACCCGCGTTGTGTTCTTAGCCGTTGGTCTGTATCGATTTAATGGCCATTTCTTGTCCCTCATCGCGCCCATTGTTTATCCCCATTCACCCTTCCGATTACATGTAGACCGTCGATCTGTTTCCAGATCGGATGGTGGTCGCATAATCGCTCGCCGCCAATCGTACCAATCGCATTGCATTTGATCCCTCCCGATTGATGAGTTGTGATTTAATCTGAGCCATCCATCCCGCATGGTCCCATGGTCCAGATTTCTCCTCACTCCACCCCTATGTCCCCAATTGGTCATCCCCAATCCAATCGCAACCATTGATCTCTAAAGATCCAACGGCCCTCATTCATCCCGCTCGTTCACATAACCCTTTTGCCTCTGTTTCCCCTTTTAATCTTGACCATCCATTCTTTAGATCTGATGGCTGGGATCTAAACTGCCTTTGAATTTTCACCGTCTAACTGACCAGGCACTTTCCCTCATCGCACTCCATCCTCCGTCGTCCGATATTTTTTCTCCACATCCAATGGTCCACCTGCATATCACGTTTTTTCTTCGTCCGACGTTTAACAATTTGAAATCACGTGATATGGGTGGTTTCATTTTGCCACATGTCAGGCAATGTACCATATCGCGTGATTTTGGGAAATTTTCTAAACTGCCCTAAAGGCACGTGACACTGGCAGTTTTTCCCACTAATACCGCTTTCCCCTTTTTGCTCCCAAAAGCCTCATCATTTAATATTGGCCATTGATTATTTTATCTAGCTGCTCGCATTGCATCACGCCCCCATATACATATTTCTTTCATCAGAGCCTCTACATAGTTTCATCGGGTCATCTCAACCGTTGATCGCCTCCTGTGATCCAACGGTTCACAGTCAAAATTTCCCTCCGCCCGCCAGGTCCCACTACCTAATTTCCCCGCTTTCATACGTTTAAACCTTTTCTGTGTATTCACCCAAAACCTTAGACTTTAGTGTTTTACACTAAAATCTATTTTTGTTCATTCAACTCTTTCAACCTTCTTCCATGGAAAGTCTTAACCATTGATCATCATCTGTTCATCTAATCGGACGTTCTGCGACCCTTATCACCCCAAATCTTCATCGGGTCACTCTTCCACCATTCTGAAGCGTTCTTCCACCCATTTTCACCATTCTTCCACCATTCCATAGGCCTCCACAGCAAATCTTCCACCAATCCTTAGATTTTATAACGATTTTTTTCATTTTGCAGGGATTAGAGAATGAAGAAATTCACTTTGTCTCCACGGTCATGGTAACTATGACTGAGAGTTCAGAGGCCATTACTACAGCAACAAGGCATATCAGCAAATACGGATTAGAGGATTTAAGCCCATAATTGAAGATTTAATGTTTTAATTATGTGTTCAAAGGATAAAGGCGCAGTTTGAAGACTAAAGAGTGCATGAAACAAGCCATATATGTGCTTCAGCATCAGTAGTCCATTTTCTTAGAGAGTACACCTTCCAAACAGAAGTCTCCATGCCTCCTCGAGCTCTTAAAATCCATTACACTGACATCAACTTATAAAGAACAGTTAGGATAGCAGTTATGATAGTATGGAGACCTGCAGACCTTTCCATCCATGTTACTTATTTCAGAAGGCTACCACAGAGTACCATTCAGTCGAAGAGGACTCCAAAGAATACATCTGAAGTTAATTTTGGCTTGAAAAAGACTCGCAGACCATACTACAGAGTACTTACAGCGATGCAGATTTCCATTAAGAAGAGTGGGCACGAACATTTCCTCCAGTCTATCTTAATGAGTCAATTTAATTTAGATATACTTCCACAGTTATTCATTCTCCTATAAGAACCCCTGAAGAACATATTGTAAAGGTTGTTGTTATTGTTGTTGCTATTAGAGGGATTCATTTGACTGTTAGAAAAGTTGTTGGGGAGAGTAGCTGAGTAGTTTGTAATTTAGTAGGCTAGGAGGAGAAAGTTTGGACTGTATCAGCTATTGAGCTCAGTTTATGTCACTGGTTTTTCACATCAATTAATCAAGCAATTTCACAGGATCCTAGTCTATAGTGCAGGTTATGTTTCTCTTACTGCAATTGTCTTATTACATTATTCATGTTGTCCATTTATTCTCTGATAAGAATCAGTAAATCAGACTTAGGATATACCCCTGCATGGTACCCTAATTCCCACTGCTCTTCTTGTCTTTAATGTTTTCTACTGATAGTGAATCTAACAGAAAATTCATGCAATTTAACCAGTTAAAGATGTTGGTCCAGCCCATGCTTACTGATGTGTGAATTTGGGGTTTGTTGCTTAGATGTTCTTTTTGGGTTTGAGCTGGAAGAATTGGGATACCAAGGATTTAGTGTGAGCCTTGTCCACTAGGTTCCTTTTCCAACAGATTAGCCTTTCTAAGATTCCTTGAGCTGGTGTCAAAAGCATTGAAGGTTGAAAGCCCTTCTCTGATCTCAGGCCTAGTTCTGTGTTAAAACTTATCTCTATTTTCCCTTTTGTCTTCATTGAAAGCTGCCTCTGAGTATGTCAAAGCAGGTCTGGATTTAAATGATATCTGACCTGATCTTCAAACTGCACTTGGGTTTCTTTCCTTCTTTCACTTTCACTCCTTAATCTCCCATTCCACTATCTATCTAAAAGATCCTTTAGTATAGATGATTTTCCTTATGAAAGCCTTACTTAGTTGTATGCAAGTAATCCCCTTTAATGACTCCATAGCCCAATGGATGGCACATTCTTAACCTATCCTCTTTTTCCAAAACATCCTAGTGCTTTTCTCCTTTCATTCCATATTCTTCTCGGTTAATGATCTCCGACCAACCCAACAACCAACCAAATCATTAAACCCCCCCCCCCCTCTTGTGCTTCATACCTAGCCTAATATCTCATTTTGAGCCTTCACAGATATATCATTATTTTCCTTTATTAGAGAGATCCCTCTCTGGATCAAGGAGGGCTAGATCCTAGGATCCCAAAGTGGTTTTGATGTTGTTTAGTCTTTTGGTCTTTCCAATCTGGCCAAAACACTAGAACCCCAACATAATGGCGACTCCACTGCGGAATAAACTTTGAGTGCCCTTAACTGCTATATCTGGTCTGGTGTCCCATTGTCGTCACCAAAATAATGGCGACTCCACTGGGGAATTAAGTGCATTTTATTTTAGACACCCTTAGGCACTCCGAATTCCCAAAATCTCTGGTTAGATTGGTATCTCATTGCTGATGGTGGATAGCAGCCTACTTCAAACAATCAAATTCATCCACTTGGTGACTCCACACTCCATAACTCCTTGATAGACCAAATGACTCCACTGGTAGAAGACTCTGAACTGGTTGAGAAGTTACAGTGACCTCTTCTTACAGACATGGATACAAACATGGACAGAGAAGCAAAGCTAGACGCTTTGGCAGATGGATTAACAAGAAGAGTAAACATGTTTGGTGAAGTGGTGATGAAGATGTACGAGGAAAATTTAAATGCAAATGATGATTATTTAGAGCAGCCCATGCCTTTTCCAGAACAAGAACAAACTCAAGACCCAGACAATGAGCAAGACATGTATGATGCTCAAGAATCTATAGAAGATGAAGAGGAAAGTAATCAGGAACTGCCTGATTGCCTACCTGTCTGCTCAACTTAGTGTTCCTAAATTGAGGTCATAAATTGTCAACAAGGGCTAGTAAACTGCTGAAGTGAGGTGCACTATATGTGCCTAGGTATCTGTTTCTCACTACGATGTGTTTAGTGTTTTTATGATGTTTTTGGTTTTGTGGTTTTATGTTAAGAAGCAAAAGAACTAAATGTTGATAAAGAACAGTTGTTGGTCACACTAAAAACAGAGCAAAACCTATTCTAAATTATGTGTGGCATTCAGAAAATGCAAAACTTGACAATAACTCATAACATAAACTCAATCCAATTCATTCATTAGGAATATGTTGGAATAGCTTGAGAAAAGGATGAGTTGAATGCAGTGAGGTTCTAAGTAAACAACAACCTACAATTTCATAGGGAAGATCTTATCCATGGCTAGAAATCTGTTTGAATACATTTGGAAAAGATAGTCTACAACACAATGAGGAACTCTACCTTAAATTAACCTATGATACTAGAATTATTCCATTCTGCAACTTAAATTGTCACTACTAAGCCTTATTCAGAAATTAGAAGTCTTTTGTAATATTTTTGGGAAAAAGGCTATTTGCACAATTGTAAGAGATTGCAGAACAGTCAAGGCCTTGAACTGATATCACTAATTCCTGTCCGTATGGTGATATGTTGGAAGATATTAATAACAAGAGTAGTTTTGTAAAAAATGAAGGCCTTAGTCTAATAGAACAGAACCATCATGCAACTAACTAATGAAACTTGAAATACATTAAGCAAAACTGAACAAGAATGCAATCAATCAAAATTGAAACATAGTGACCAAAACTGAACTAGAATGCAACTAATCAAGTTTGAAATACATTAAAAAAAATCAAACTAGAATTCCATTAACCTCCGGAGTATTACAACTGAGCTAAAATTCAACTAATCTCTAAAATTCTACAGCCCTATCTCGTTCAATATAAGTGATATTTTGGAACAGTTTGTAAGAACAAGTCTGGCTGTATTGTAAATAACATAAAGTTCTGAAAAATGCAACTAATTCCTAAAATACTACAGTCATATCTCGTTCAATGTTAGTAATGTTTTGGAATAATTCGTAAGAATAAGACTAGCTATAGCATTGTTGATGGGAAAATCTGTCACGGCCAACAACAGGGGATCTCCCCGGTAAAAGGTCCCAATTAGACCTTGAACCGTTTGGAATAGGGATCCCGTCCGAGGTGTGGGTCTGGCTACCACTGATTTCTCCTTTTCTTTGGGTCTCGCTTAAACTCTATAAAACAGTGGATACACACCTAATAAACTGATACAAGACATATGATTGATGCATTAAACACGTATATAACACTATGCGTAGCGAGAAAATTAATAAAGCATACACGCCGAAGGAGGTGTCGTTAGCAACACATATTTGGGGTTATGCTTGTGAGGTATTCTGACCACAAAAGAAATAGTTATTTATGGCAAGATGCCCCTTTACTTCCTGAAAGATAAAACGAAATGCTAATAAAAAAAGACATTAACATCCATTAAGAGAGCAATGAAAAACTAAACATCATTAACACAAGCACAGATAGCCGTGATGCATAAATGATGCCTATTGAGATCCAAAGATGTTCTTTCTTCCACCACATTCCACTCCATTTCCTTTGTCCATTATTAATTACAGGCTCAAATGATCAATAGAATTAATTAAAATTGCTTTAAGAATGTATATCATGACTAACTTGCTATGTTTTTATGATTTTGTCATTGTAGTACTTTTTGAACTAGATCTAGCTACAGAATGCAGACATTCTGTAGCTAGTTGCCGATTATGCAGCTGTCTTCATGTCTACGCAGGTTCCAGGTGATATCTCAGAGAAAAACACATATGGTCGTATTCCACATCATTCCCTCATCATTTGTTGCTCTCCACGAAGTTTGAACGAAATTCTGTAGGTGGTTATGCACGTGGGAACTCAAACTAGGAGATAGACTCCTAATAGGACAAGGACAGTCCAGATGTCCTTAATCATATTACGAGACCACCATCAGAGTTACAATTTGATTTTAATTTGGAAAGAAAATTATCCCTAGGTTATCTCAAGACAGTTATGTATTTTTTTTATAAATATGGCTCGGGAAACCGAGGGACAGGGTTAGATTTTGTGTTTGATTGCTAGATTTCAGAAGTCCGAAAACACTCTGTTTTGAAGTAATTTCTCTTTTAATGAAAAAAACATCACTTTATTGGAAGCGCTGAGTCAATCTTGAAGTAGATTTTGCGTGCTAATCCGATGGTAGAGGGCCCCTGCTACCTGAGCAGCTTTGCTCATACGGCTTAGATAAGTATTTTAGTCTCGTTTTTCATTTCTAGCTTAAGCAGGTTTCTGAAGTTTATGTTTCATACTTTTTTACATTAATCATCACAGCTAGACTTACTCTTATAAACTCTTCCAAAATATCATCACGATGAATAAGGCATAGCTGTGGTGTTGTAGATTTTAGTTGCATTTCCTTTCAAATTTTATGATTTATGCTTGTTTACACTAAGTGTCATAGCCGATCTTACTCCTACAAACTCTTCCAAAACATACTTAACAATGAATAAGAAACAGCTGTGGTATCTTAGATCCTAGTTGTATTTGCTTTCAAATCTTATGTTTATGTTTAATTGCATTGAATAATACAGCCAGACTTGTTTTTACAAACTCTTCCAAAATATCATTCATATTGAACGAGATGGGCTATAGAATTCCATAGACTAGCTGCATGTTAATTTATTTATAACACTCCGGAGGTTGATTGCATTTAGTTCAGCTCTGTCACTACATTTCAAGTTTGATAATGGCATTCTAGTTTAACTCTGTTCACTGTACTTCAAGTAGATTAGTAGCACTTTAGTTCAGTCTTAGTTCATTTTGTTTCAAGAAAATATTAATGGCATTCTAGTTTAGTTGTAGTCACTGTATTTTAAGATTGATAGACCGCATTCTAGCCTAGTGTTATCCATTATATTTCAAGTAGTACTAGTTGTCAAAATTAGTCTCTCGGCCTTCATTATTTACAACTTACTTTTGTTATGAATTTATATTGATACATCATCACATGAACAAGGGTCAGTAATATCAGTTTAAGGCTTTGATTATTCTGCAAATCTTTTACAAATTCACCTATAGCCTTTTTCCCAAACATTATTCTATAAAATCTCTAAACTTCTGAATAAGGCCTAGTAGTGATAAGTCAAGTTGCAGAATAGGGTAACTTTAGCATCATAGGTTAATATAGAATAGAAACCTTACTGTGTTACAAATAATCATTTGTTTTTGTAATATTGTGAGTTGATTGTTTATTTAGGAGAACTTCATTTACACTTAACTTGTCCATTTCTCAAGCTCTTCCAACACACCTTTAATGAATGAATTGCATAAGTTCAAGCTCATGTTGTGATTTATCTCCTTGCAATGAAGTCATTATCAAGCTTTGCATTTGTTGTTTGCCATCCATAGTTTAGGCTTTGTTCTGTTTTAATATAACCAATAGATTCTTTTCACCAGCACTTAGTTCTTTCCCTTTTCAAACATAAAACCATAAAACCAAAAAACATCATAAAACATTAAACACAACGTAGTGAGAAAAAAATACCTAGGTACATATAGTGCACCACACTTCAGCAGTTTACTAGCCCTGGTTGACAATTAATGAACTCAATTTAGGAACAATAAGTTGAGCACAAACATTTTGGCGCCGTTGCTGGCGAAGTGTAACTAGGTAGCCTTGTTTCTTAACTCCCAAAAACAATGATATGCGTAGAGAGAGAGAGACTCAAGGGGTAGATTCATAAGAAGCCGAAGCAGAAGCTTGATTCCTAGAACACCTCTTGTTTCACCTAGACCAAGAGCCAGCACACCTTCAACTCAGACCCACATTCCATCCTTTACTGATCCTAGACTTCCAGAAGACTTAAGATCAGATATTCCATTATAAAGACCTTCCACTTCATCCACTGAACCTGTCTTAGAAGAAGTTTCAAGGACCCCTGCTAGACACACAAACTTTTCCACTTCCACAGAAGAATCAACTATGGCAGAAGAAGGGGGAGGAGGAGTATTTAATGGAGAACACACATTATTTGGAGGGGGTAGAGGTAGAGGTAGAGGAGAAGGAGGTAGAGGTGCAGAAGGAGAAGGAGGTAGAGGAAGAGGTAGAAGAGAAATGGGAAGCTCTTTTGGGTTTCCTATAGTAGATGAAGAAACCAATACAACTATGAAAAACATTTCACCCTCTGTCCTTCCAAAATTCTATGGACTTAAAACTGAGGATCCTGAAACCTTCCTATTTGAATTTAAAGTCCTCTGTAGAACTTATGACTACTTACAAGATGCTCAAAAACTTAAACTATTTCCTTCAACATTGAAAGGAGCGGCATTGAAGTGGTTTATGAGTTTGATCAACAGTTTTATTAGGACATGGGAAGATATGAAACAAGCATTTCTAGAGAGGTATTTGGATTATTGTATGCCAGTCAATCATAAGGAGGAAGTGTTCAAGATGATACAAAAAGAAGATGAAAACCTAGAAGATTTGTTGGAGAGATTTCATTACAACATCAAAAGAGAAAAAATGGAGAACTTAGATCAAGACACCTTAAAAGCTCTCTTGTTGAAGAAAATTAGGGATGAATGGTTGGATATCCTTAACATGATGGGAAAATGGGATATATCTCAGCTCACATTACTTGAAATATCTGAGTTATGTATCAACCTTTCAAGAGGGAAATCCAAAACTGTAAAAGGTCCAAGAGACCCTGCTCTTGCAAGTAAGTCTGCTTCTGGGACAGTAAGTAGGGCAGAGATAGGGCATATGCTTGATGAATTAAAATCTGACATCTTAGGGAGTCTTAGTGAACAAATAGACACCCTTAAGTTACAAAACAAGCAAAAAGCTGAATCTGATGCCTTAGCCATCTTTTGTCCCAAATGTAGAAAGAAGCATGCCTTGAGAGAATGTCCTTTGGATGCAAAAGTTGTAGAGACCTGTGTAATTTGTTCATAAAAACATGAAACCAAGAGATTTCCTTCACTTCCTGGCCTTAAAGTTGTCTTTCAAGAGGAAAATCCTACAAATTCCACAGAATCTCTCAATTTTGTCTCTAGAAGGCCTTGGCAAGGACCTCAAACACAAGGATTCCATGATCAATTGTATAATCAACCTCCACTAAATTGGAATTCTTGGCAGCAACCTTGGCCCCAATTTCAAAATCAATCTCAAGATTGGGCACAAGGAGCACAAAATCCCTATGGAAGATACTCCCAGTACTATCAATATCCACCATCCTATCCACCATACCCACATTTTTCTCCTCAAAATCCTAAACAAAATCCTCAACAGAATCCTCAGAACCCACAACATCAAAATCAACCACTCCCATTACCATTTCCTCATAAATCAAATCAGTTGCCTGCTCAACCCATACCAAACCCCAACAATAAAAATCCTCAGAATACATACATGATAGAAGGCCAACAGTTTCCAACTTATTTAATTACTCCTTTAGACCTTAGTGATGCTCAACTTAGGTCTGGAAGAATACTTGAAAAGAGGAAACCTTCTGTGATCATACAAGAAGAAGACAACTCTGAGGAAGATTCTCTACGAGAAAATAAAAGTCTTGAAGAAGACACATCTTTTCAGGACCCAAACATTGAAAAACCAAAACAAAAAGAACCAATAATTTCAACTCCTGTATTAGAGCAGCCATCAAAATCCACTCCTACACCTCCCTTTCCAGAAAGATTACAAATTGATAGAGGTGTAGAAAAACAAATTATGGTGCCTAATTATGATTTCTTAGATGAGCTAAGAAATGTCTGTATTAAGATTCCATTATTACAAGCTATCAAGGAAATTCCAATTCTAGCAAAGACAATAAAAGAGTTGAGCATGAAGAAAACAAGAAAAAGAATAAGAGAGACAAAGAAAATTCAACTGGCAGGAAAAATAGCAGATATCATGATAGGTAAGATTGCTATTCCAAAGTATTTAGACCCAGGAAATCCAGTTGTTAAAATTCACATCAATGGAATTGAAATCCAAAACACACTCATTGATTTAGGAGCAGCAATCAATATCATGAGTAGACAAATCATGGATAAACTGAAACTTCCTAATCTTCTCTTTACACCCACATTATTACAATTAGCAGACAGATCTGTGATCAAACTTGATGGGGTAATAGAAGACATTTCAGTGTCCCTAGATTCTTGGGAGTACCCTGTGGATTTCATGATCCTAACTCCTAAGAATAATCTAGGAGGGCATCCTATTATATTAGGAAGACCTTGGTTAGCTACAGCTGATGCTTTCACTAGTTGTAGATCCGGTGATATGTATATCTCTAATGGTAGTTCAACTAAGAAATTAACTTTGTATCCTCCAGCAAGGACAATTACAGATTTAGATGATACTCAATGGATAGAGGATGAAGAAGACTTACAACCTCTCTTCACAATTGCAGAAATTAGTGAAGATAGTCAAATTCTGAATACTTTAGAAAACTTTGAATCCTCTTCGGAATACAAACATGAAAAATTTCAAGAAGAATCCAACATTGAGTTTTATCATCAAGACAGATGTCTCTTCATTCTATGGATAAATTTGGCAGCTCTACAAGTGAGATATTTCCGGGCAAAACTTTAAACATAAACAAGAACCTAGAAAAATCTCAACAAGAAGAGCTAGTCAAGATCTTACAGAGACATTCTTCTGCATATGCATGGGAGTACACTGATATGAAAGGGATAAGCCCCAAGACTTGCACTCATCACATCTATATAGAGGAAAATTGTAAACCAATCAGACAACCTCAAAGACGGATGAATCCAAATCTTAGGGGGATTGTTAAAGAAGAATTGCAAAAATTGTTAAATGTCAACTTCATCTATCCCATTTCAGATAGTCAGTGGGTTTCTCCTTTGGTAATTGTGCCAAAGAAAAATGGTACATGGAGGGTATGTATTGACTACTGAGAATTAAACAAAGCTACTCTTAAAGATCATTTTCCCCTACCTTTCATAGATCAGGTGTTAGATACCTTAGCTGGAAAAAAGTACTTCTCATTTCTAGATGGGTTTAGTGGTTATAATCAAATTCAAGTAGCACTTGAGGATTAAGACAAACCCACATTTACCTGTCCCTGGGGTACCTATGCTTACCGAGTATTTCCATTTGGATTATGCAATGCACCTGCAACATTTCAAAGGGCAGTATTAGGAATCTTTTCGGATCTAATACATTATTGTGTAGAGGTATATATGGATGATTTCACAGTTTATGGAAACACATTTGAAGAAGCCTTAGAAAACTTGGAAAAAGTTTTAAAAAGATGTAAAGAAGCAAATATTTCACTTAGTCATGAGAAGTGTTTTATGATGTTTACTGAAGGAATTGTTTTAGGACATCATATTTCAGGGGATGGGATTAGAGTTTACGAGTCAAAAGTTGAAGTCATCTCTAACTTATCTATTCCAAGTTGTCAAAAATATGTTAAGAGTTTTCTAGGATTTACAGGATATTATCGAAGATTTATAGAAAACTTCACCAAGATAGCATCTCCACTCTTCAAATTACTTACCAAAGTATTTGTGAATCCAAATGGAATTGTGATTTCCGGTTAGCCTTTGAGATTTTGAAAACAAAAATTTCTGAAGCACCTATTTTAAGGGGACCTAACTGGAAGTTACCTTTTCATATTTCAACAGATGCCTCAGATACAGCTCTAGGAGCAGTATTGGGACAAAAATACATGATTCCTTATGCCATCTACTATACCAGTAAAAATTTGACTCCTTCAGACTTAAACTATACTATAACTGAAAAAGAGTTTTTAGCTGTTGTTCATGCCATAAACAAATTCAGACACTATATAACCGACTATGAAACTTTTGTTCACACAGATCATTCTGCAATTAGATACCTAATGAACAAATCAATTACTAATGGCAGAGTCATAATATGGTTATTCCTTTTACAAGAATTCAACATTACCATTCTAGATAGGCCTGGAAAACAAAACACAGTAGCTAATTTCATATTTAGACTCCAAAACATCAAAGAAGACACTCCAGTTGAAGATCAATTTCCTGATGAATATCTTTTTGAAATTTCTACTCAGACTCCTTGGTTTGCTGACATTGCTAATTATTTAGTTTCAGGGAAATTTCCTTCAATAATGAATGCAAGAGACAAAATAAAAATCATTTATGACAGTGCAAAATATTCATGGGTTGCTAATGAGTTGTACAAGACAGGTCCAGATTTTATCATTAGGAGATGTGTTCGGGAAGATGAGATGCCTGAGATTCTCAAAGCATGTCATGATGAACCTTGTGGCGGACACTTTTCTGATAAGAGGACAGCCTATAAGATCCTTCATTTAGGATATTATTGGCCATCCTTGTTTAAAGATGTTAAAGAGTATGTCAAAAGGTGTGACAGTTGCCAAAGGGTAGGGAAACCTTCTCCTTCAAGTGAGATGCCATTACAACCTCAGGTACATATTGAACCTTTTGAAAAATGGGCTTTGGATTTTGTAGGACCTATTAGTCCTCCATCAAGACAAAATAAATATATATTGGTTTGCACTGATTATGTTACCAAATGGGTAGAGGCCAAGCCATTACTTTTTGCCACTGAAGCATCTGTAGTTAATTTTCTTTTTGAGGATATTTTTACTCGTTTTGGTGTCCCAAGGGAAATTGTTACAGATCAAGGAGCTCAATTCACATCAAGGCTAGTGGAAAAAATGATGGAGAGGTACAGAATCAGACACAGAAAATCTACTCCCTATCATCCACAAGCAAATGGTCAAGTGGAATCTACTAATAAGGTCATTGAAGGGATCCTAACAAAGATTTTTCATTTACATAGAAGAGATTGGGTAGATAGGCTTCCTAAAGCCTTGTGGGCCTATAGAACTAAATGATGAAGCACAACAGGTCATACTCCTTATGAACTTGTTTATGGAAAGCAAGTTTTGTTTCCCATAGAGTTCCAGATTCAAACTTTCAAAATGGCAGTTCAGCTAGGACTTGATCTAACAGAGGCACAAAAGCACAGATTGGAGCAGATTAATGAATTGGATGAGATCATACAAGATGCAATTTAGAAAACAAGTATAGTCCAATAGCAAAGGACTAGATGGCATGATAAGTACATCAAGGAAAAGAAGTTCAAAGAAGGTGACTGGGCTCTCTTGTTTGATTCAAAGTTCAAATATTTTCAAGGTAAATTCCAAACACATTGGCTTGGGGCATATGAAATTGTGAAATTTTTTGACAATGGGGCAATAAAAATCAGGACAATAGATGAAGAAGAGGTCACTTTTCTTGTGAATGGTCATAGATTGAAGATGTATCATAAGCCACTTTCAAAAGAAGAACTTGTCAAGAAGTTCCAGGAAAACAGTGATGTGAAGTTAATGAAGAAGAATATTTCTTCTTCATCAACTTAATTGAATTTTATGAAGTCACTTTATTAAAAAAAAAAAATAAATAAAGTATAAATGTGAAAACTAATCACTGATTAGCTGTTTATACAGAAAAGGTAGAGTGAAAATCAGAATCTTTCTGACACTTTAGCTTTTCAAATTTGTTCTTTTTCTGCAAGCAGTTCCATTTCACTTATGGTCCATCTCATTTCATCCATCCATATTCCGTTTCATTCATTCATCCATACTCCATTTCATTCATTCATCCACACTTCATTCATTTCATCCCATGGTCCACCTCATTTCCATCCCAGATTTTTAAGTTTGATGTTTTTCTGCAATTGAATAATACATATCATGAATTGCAGGCCACTTCTCATACTTCACTCCATTTCATAAGTTGTGATCCATTCCACTCCATTATTCACTTCATTCATATTCCATTACACCATATTTTATTATCCATCTTCACTCATTCCATACAACATTCCATCCATGCTCCAAACCATTCCATTTTATGTTTCAAGTCTTCTATAGGTACATTCTGTAGCCAGACAGACATTCTGCAGCCAGAGATCCTGAAAGCACTGTCCAGTAATCACCTGATCTGCAATAAAATGATCTTGCATATCCATGACAACAAGCAAAAGAAAGGGAGTTATGAAGACTCAAAAATTAATGATTTTCAGGGGAGAACAAAGCATATAAAGATCACAAAAATCAGAGGAAAGGCAAAGGTAAAAGTTCTGATTATAATGACATATCATGAAAAATTTTAGTATATTTAAGTTATGAATAATTCAAAAAGTTATTTTAATTGATTTTTTTGGTCATGCCTAACAAAACTCCCGTAGAAACTTTGGATAAAACTCCTTCTATTCCACCATTTCAAATCCCATATTCGATCATCATTTAAAAATCTAAACGGTTAAAGTGTTGAAGTGATTGGATTAGTCACGTCACTAGGCCAAAGCATTTAATGATGATTTTGAATTCGTTACAAAATATCTCTGTGGTATTTTCTTCTGTGATATCTTTCAACTCATATACATCATCCTCACCTCATTATATTCATTCCGTAATCACTCCATACCATTCTTTCTCGTAGCCAACTCTTAACCATTTCAGTCTGTAAAACAGAGGAAACATCTGTGGGGCAAAAACATCTCTGTAACAACCATTGTCACCGTGAACAGAGGAGCAACAATTTGAAGGTTGGAAAGAGAATTTATGGGTCTCATAGTGAGGACCGAACCGGTTGGAACTAAGTACTTGGAAGGTTATCCTCAAATCAGAGAAATGTTACAACAAGCAGGGTGGTTGCAATTCTTTGAAAAATTCAGTGGTTTTCACAAAGAGGTGACTAAAACATTTGCACCGTCTTTCAATGGAGCTGAGGTCAAGATAGGAGATATTAAATTCACCATTACAGAAGCCTCCATTGCAGAAGCAATATAATTTCCCAGACAAGGAGAAAGGTGGTTCAAGAATATAGAATTTCATAACGAGGTATGGAAGCAGATACTCAAGTCACCAGGTATGGATGTTTCCATTTTTAAAAAGGGTATCCCTAGCTCCGCACTAAATAAAAAATGGAGGAACATGTTGCTTATCTTGAAAAAATTCATCACTTGTAAAGGAAGATATGGTACCTTATATGTTTATCATATTCGGTTGATAATGCATTTCTTAGAAGAAGAACTCAATTTTCCCTTTTTCTTGCTTCATAGTTTAAAGAAAATGGCCTCAAGTGTTCAAAAGAGAGTTCAATTTCTAGAAACAAACTCATACCACCATGGTTTAGTCAAAATTTTGGTTGAATATCGTTTGAGAAAAATGGGAGATAATTGGGAAGAGTTCTTAGTGAGAAATCACTTTGAAGAACCCAAGGAACCTCCACCTGAAGACAAACCTACAAAAAGAAGAAGAAGATGGAAAACCTCCAAAACTGAAACTGGTAAAACAATACAAGAAGGCAGTGAAGAAATGATTTCTGAGAAATTGGCTCAGATTAGGAAGCATCTTAAGAAAGAGAGGATAATAAGAAAATTTTCCAGAGAGAAAGGAGAAGGACCATCTCAACCAAGAAGGAGCCACAGACTTAGAGGGATACTAAAGAAAAAAAAGTTTAAACAAACTGGAGTCATAAACATAGAGGATGAAGAAACACCTACTGAGGAGGATTTGGATGAAGGAGCTCCTGAAATAGACCCAACACAGCAAGAAATTTACAACTATGTTGAGACATTAGAGAAAATAGCTTCAGAAAATAGAGACAGAACTCCTAGTCCACTGAAATCTGCAGTTGATATCCTAAGGAGAGATAAATATGAGTTAGAAATACTCAACAGGCATATCAAGAATGATAATGAAATTCTGAGAGAGCAGGTTAAACTGAAAACTGATATGAATTCAACTCTGTCTCTACAAATACAAAAGTTGTACAAGGCCAATGAAAAATTGAAGAAGAAAAATAAAAAGTTAACCGGGGCACTCACAAATTTGAGATTCAAGTTAGTCATAAGGAAGTTCAGAAGGCCTTTGACTGCCAGGAAAAGTAGAAGAAGAGGGTTGGATGTCCTTGCAGAGGTCTCAGAGTTCATGGAATAGTTGCATGAGGACATGCAAGAACCTAGCAGTGGGGGTATGTTGAGCTCCAAAGATGTTCTTTCTTCCACCACAATCCACTCCATTTCCTTTGTCCATTATTAATTACAGGCTCAAATGATCAATAGAATTAATTAAAATTTCTTTAAGAATGTATATCATGACTAACTTGCTATGTTTTTATGATTTTGTCATTGTAGTACTTTTTGAACTAGATCTAGCTACAGAATGCAGACATTCTGTAGCTAGTTGTTGACTCTGCAGCTGTCTTCATGTCTACAAAGGTTCTAGGTGTCATCTCAAAGAAAAACACATATGGTTGTATTCCACATCATTCCCTCATCATTTTTTTCTCTCCACGAAGTTTGAACGGAATTCTGTAGGTGGTTATGCACGTGGGAACTCAAACTAGGAGATAGACTCCTAATAGGACAAGGACAATCCAAATGTCCTTAATCATATTACGAGACCACCATCAGAGTTCCAGTTTGATTTTAATTTGGAAAGACAATTATCCCTAGGTTATCTCAAGACAGTTATGTAATTTTGTTATAAATATGGCTCGTGAAACTGAGGGATAGGGTTAGATTTTGTGTTTGATTGCTAGATTTCAGAAGTCCAAAAACACTCTGTTTTGAAGTAATTTCTCTTTTAATGAAAAAAACATCACTTTATTGGAAGCGTTGAGTCAATCTTGAAGTAGATTTTGCGTGCTACTCCGATGGTAGAGGGCCCCTGCTACCTGAGCAGCTTTGCTCATACGGCTTAGATAAGTATTTTAGTCTCGTTTTTCATTTCTAGCTTAAGCAGGTTTCTGAAGTTTATGTTTCATACTTGTTTACATTAATCATCACAGCTAATCTTACTCTTATAAACTCTTTCAAAATATCATCACGATGAATAAGGCATAGCTGTGGTGTTATAGATTTTAGTTGCATTTCCTTTCGAATTTTATGATTTATGCTTGTTTACACTAAGTGTCATAGCTGGTCTTACTCCTACAAACTCTTCCAAAACATAATTAACAATGAATAAGAAACAGCTGTGGTATCTTAGATCCTAGTTGTATTTTCTTTCAAATCTTATGTTTATGTTCAATTGCATTGAATAATACAGCCAGACTTGTTTTTACAAACTCTTCCAGAATATCATTCATATTGAACGAGATGGGCTGTAGAATTCCATAGACTAGCTGCATGTTAATTTAGTTATAACACTCCGGAAGTTGATTGCATTTAGTTCAGCTCTGTCACTACATTTCAAGTTTGATAATGGCATTCTAGTTTAACTCTGTTCACTGTACTTCAAGTATATTAGTAGCACTTTAGTTCAGTCTCAGTTCATTTTGTTTCAAGAAAATATTAATGGCATTCTAGTTTAGTTGTAGTCACTGTATTTTAAGATTGATAGACCGCATTCTAGCCTAGTGTTATCCATTGTATTTCAAGTAGTACTAGTTTTCAAAATTAGTCTCTCGGCCTTCATTATTTACAACTTACTTTTGTTCTGAATTTATATTGATACATCATCACATGAACAGGGGTCAGTAATATCAGTTTAAGGCTTTGATTATTCTGCAAATCTTTTACAAATTCACCTATAGCCTTTTTCCCAAAAATTGTTCTAGAAAATCTCTAAACCTATGAATAAGGCCTAGTAGTGATAAGTCAAGTTGAAGAATAGGGTAACTTCAGCATCATAGGTTAATATAGAATAGAAACCTTACTGTGTTACAAATAATCATTTTTTGTAATATTGTGAGTTGATTGTTTATTTAGGAGAACTTCATTTACACTTAACTTGTCCATTTCTCAAGCTCTTCCAACACATCTTTAATGAATGAATTGGATAAGTTCAAGCTCATGTTGTGATTTATTTCCTTGCAATGAAGTCATTATCAAGCTTTGCATTTGTTGTTTGCCATCCATAGTTTAGGCTTTGTTCTATTTTAATATAACCAATAGCTTCTTTTCACCAGAACTTAGTTCTTTCCCTTTTCAAACATAAAACCATAAAACCAAAAACATCATAAAACACTAAACACAACGTAGTGAGAAACAAATACCTAGGCACATATAGTGCACCACACTTCAGCAGTTTACTAGCCCTGGTTGACAATTAATGAACTCAATTTAGGAACACTAAGTTGAGCACAAACAATGCCATTAAGAGTGCAGCTTCATTAATCAAAGGATATTTGAAACTGTATAAGAAATACACATAGTGTTCGCACAGCAAAACACATCAGATCCAACAAAGGGGTTTTTAAAAATTCTTGTATTCATGTTTCAATGTGTAATCCTCTGGTAATACAATATATTCAACTCGAGTCCCAAACCAAAGATCCTATTACAAGCTCCCGAAGGAGTATTTATAATACAAAACCTGCCCTTTGGGCTTCCTTGACTTTTCATCTTCTTGACCGTTGGGTTGCCTTGCGACCTAGTCTTTTCTGCGACCTGCGACCTAAGCTGTTGTTGCGACCTGCGACCTGACTGGGTCGCAGGTTGTAAGAAAATGTCCAAGGTGCGACCTTGCGACCTTGCGACTGGGTCGTAGGGTCGCGGGGTTGCAGATCATGAAAAAAGATGAAAATGCGACCTTGCGACCTTGGGACTAGGTCACTGGGTCGCAGGGTCACAAATTTCAGGAAAATAAGAAATGCGCCCTTGCGACCTTGCGACTAGGTCGCTGGGTCGTGGGGTCGCAAATTTCGGGAAAAATCAGCAATGCAACCTTGCGACCTGCTGGGATTTACGACCTCACGACCTAGGCAGATCTGCGACCTGCGACCTCCTGGGATTTGCAACCCTGCACCATCCGCGACTGCGACCTTGGAAGATATGCGACCTGCGACCTTGGGCAGATCAGTGTGTTTTTTGGATTTTCGCCAGCATCTACTTGTTTTGAAAACATCCCCTTGTTTGTTGGGGAAAACCTTGGCTCTTATGTGCAAACAGAGAGGTTCTTCCTGCAATAAAATAACACAAGTCACATGTCTTCATGATGGAATAATAATAATGCTAAGGGCATTTTAATCAATTGTAACAATAAAAATAATAACTTAGACCCCTGTGTGGTCAACTACTGAATCATCGGAGAGAATGGCTAGGGTAAGCTTTCTCTGTGCCCTTTCTCTGTCAAGATTATCATCTTCCCCACGCACAAGGTTCTCTTCAAGTCTTGGATTAAATTACTTGATAGGCACGAGCTTCTTCGTTCACATTCTTAGTGTTCACCGTAGGTTTTCATGCTCATCGATTTTCCCATCCATTAGAGGAGCAGTAATTGTCATTTTCAATTGGAGAATCTTAGGTATCTTGACTGAGGAGAACTGGTCAGGTACGACGATCTAGGCGAGGCTTATAATAGTCTTATACAATGAGGGCTGGTCAGTTAGGACCATTAAATCATGGATAGCCCAACTAAAAGCTTTCCTTTGCGCAGCTCCAAAGCCACCATATTAAGATCCCATCCCTGGGATAGCTATTTTATAACATCCATTGATAACCCTGTAGACCGACCTCCACCTGAACAATTACTTCTATTTTATGATGCTCCCATCTGCTAAAGGGACCCAGTGACAAACCAATAGCAGCCTTGCTTCTGATTCTAGATCAGTGATGAGGTAGGAAGCCATCTCTACTTCCCAAAGACCCCAATGAAATTTTCGTTCTAGATCTAGCACTAACTATCAAACGGATTCTTCCAAGCCTCGATGGCGGGCTACCTCTTCCAGGCAACAACACATCGTACAATGCAACTCTATTCTTCCAGGTCCATAATACATCGTAAAATGCAACTATTTCTCGAAGTCCTCCATAAAATAATCCTCTATACATAGTTTCCGCCATTCAGCCTCTAATGTTAGGTAAGCTAGTTGTATAAAACGTCTAGTATTGAAAGCCTCTGCTTCGGTCATTGTTCTCACGGGCCTGCAATTGAACGCACTGCAAACAGTCTCAAATCAATCTATGTGGAATGTGAGATCTGGTTTTCAGTGCCTTTGGACATAGTAACAGCAAGCGCCTTAGGAATCATCGAAGACTAAGCTTTGTGAAGACAGCTCGACATGGTCAGTAGTGGCACTGTCAGAAATTCAGCTTCCAACGAATATGTAATGATAGCATCTTTCTAAACGGGACCAGCGCAGGTTATTAATAGTAGATTCGAAGCGTTATTATATCCCGGAATATCGCCCTTGGGGCTACGAAATCAGATTTCATGTTGGCTTTTCGGTCCATGACTACAGTCGTAATGCATAAATCATTCGAATTCTATTCCAGCACGACGGTTGCCATGTAGACTTGGAGATAGATACGTTGCAGATTCATCCATGCAGTTTTGACTCATCAACGTGTTATACTATTCTGTTGCCACGTGTAAACCCACCTTTGGACCATAAAATATATCTGCTCCAAACCTCCGCCATCGAACCTTTGCACCCGCTCCACGTTTTAAAAATAAAACCTGACCATTATATATTCACCCAACACGTTTTAACATAGGTAAAACTCCACCATAACAATATTCGAGCTCAATTGTAATGTGTTTTATATAGCTTTGACCGTGTTTTAATTGACCGTTGTATGTATATAGTTGTTGTCAAACAAAAACCCGCCATCGAACGTTGGACTCCATGCAACGTGTCCATGCATGTCTGCACCATGCAACGTTGGACTCCATGTATTGTGTCCATGCATGTCTGTGCCATGCAACGTTGGAATCCATGCATTTCTGCGCCGTGTTTCCAACGTGTTCCATGCTATATATGTATATTGCTCCAGATTATTAAATGTGACCACCATGCATAGAAGCATTGGTGCCCATGTGAGGTTTGACCGCTATAATAATATACGTTTGCTCAAAGTATTTACCATAGGTGGAAGACCTGCCATCGTACGTGGTTTGAAAAATGTACTGCTTTATCTCCTTTGCGCCTTAGTTCAACCATATGACGTTGATCATTTGCTTTTCCTCATATTTTTAGTGAAAATAAATAAAAATATTCACGCCAAGGACATAACCTCATAAGATGAATGCTTCTTGTCTTTGAAAGATCGAGATTTGACATCTGCTACTCAGCAACCGAGCATGGGATGTCTTGTGAAAGCAATTGGAAATGTGAGGTCGATGAGAAGTCTCCAATTATATTCATCTTATTTCAGAGTGAAAGCATATCCTTCTCGAGAAATTTCTTTTAAAGCAATGCAGCTTCATATGGTAGACTAGTCATTTGTTCAAGCCACATTGATGGCCCTTTTCATATTGACCTTTTCTACCTGGCTACCAAAAGGCGTATGCATTTCAACATGACCTCTTAGGTTCAATTTAAAATTCCCCGTTTCTTATGGTCTCGCATAGACAACTTTCAAGAGCAAAGAAGAATAGGGTTTTAAGGCCTTTTCATTCCTCCACATTGTACTCCTTACAGCAGAAAAAACTCCACACTATGTGGCTCGGGATTAATAAATGTTTCTTTTCAAAGGAGTGTTCACATATTTGAAACTCTGCCGTTGGATTTCCATACCAACATGTGTGCTTTCGCACTGCTGCCCGGCGCGAGAACGACTCGAATGAGATCTTCATTCTCTAGAGAAATCTTCTGAGTCTGCTTGGTTCGCCTGGGCTATACTTCGAGCTAGACTTGTCGGAGTGGTGAAATATGTTCCTTTGTGTGCACCCATTGACATTTATATGGTATTGTGCAGGACCTCCAAAACCTCCCTTTTAAATTTATGCTTATTCTGCCCCCTCCTAAAATAGCAGCATGGGATTGTTTCTTGATCAGCACCCCCACCAAAATGCAGCTTCCTGGTAATTGTGTCATCATCATTTTCATCTTCAAACAATCTCATCCTCAAGGTTGTAAAGTGTCGATAGAGCAATACCATGATGAGTAAGAATGTCATCTTCTCAATCTGATAAAGTGTATTTGTCCTTCTTAAGCATCTGTGACTGTCGCTTACTTTGGAATCTAATGATAACCTTATCTGCATCTTCAAGAGCGTCATCATTTTCCCTAGGCATTGTGCTCTTGTTAGTTGGGTTCCAATCTCTTCCTCCCAAGCGATGGTGACATCCTTTGGTATATCATCTATGGGATCGCCTGCACGTAACATTATAACACTAATTAGTTTATAGTTACCTTTTAGAGAACAGTGCCCCCCAAATAATAAATATTAGACTATGAGCTCGACGCAGTGCTAAAACAAAGTGCCTGGACAATCCATGATGCAAGTGCTCTTAATGTAAATACACACAAGTTTCCCTTCAAATGTATGCATGGTTATCCTTCGCACATGGCATGATTGCAACAACAGCGCCTGATCATGATGGCGAGACAACTCATGCGAGGTTGGGGATAAGTCGTTGGGATGTCACTGACTCCAGGTTTGGTGAAAGACCTTAACGACTAAGCGAGCAGAGGGGGACTCGAAATTTTAAATATACCCAAAATCTTGGGTGGTGTTGTAGCAGCTACAACAAGAATCCACTGCAAGTGAGTATAAAAACACAAAGTTCAAAAAATTGCTTAAACTAGGAATGAAACAAGGCTAAAGTTACTTATCTAAACCATATGAACAAAAGCTTCTCGGGCAGTAGGGGCCCTCTACCACCGGATTAGCATACAAATATCCTTAATATTTCCTCATATCTTGCAATAAAGCGATGCTTCTTTCATTAAAAGGGAAAATACTTTAAAACAGAGTATTACGGTCTTTTGAGATCTAGCAACAAAACAAAATCTAGCTAGTTGTTTCTCGGTCTCCCGAGTCATTCTTATAAGAAAATTACATAACTGCCCTTGAGATAAAATAGGAAATAAATGTCTTTCCCAACTAAAATCAAACTAGAACTCTGGTGGTGGTCTCGTACTATGATTAAGGACATCTGTACAGTCCTTGTCCTATTAGAATTCTATCTCCTAGTTTTGGTTTCCCACGTGCATAACCACCTGTAGAATTCTGCTCAAACTTCGTAGGGAGCAAGGAACGATGTGGATGAAGTCTGGAATTTACCCATATTAATTTTTCTTTGAGGTGACACCTGGAACCTGTGAAAACATGAAGACAAATGCGGAATCGGCAACTAGCTATAGAATGGCTGCATTCTATAGCTAAGTCTAGTCAAAAATTACTACAACAACAAAACCATGAAAGTGTAGCAAGTTAGTCATTATATACATTCTTAAAGCAGCTTTAATTAATCATATTGATCATTTAAGCCTGTAATTGATAAGGAACAAAGGAAATGAAGTGAAATGTGGTGAAATAAAAGGACATCTTTGGAGCTCAACATTACCTATGTCTTTTACTATGCTGACTAGAGAATACCAAGACCTAATAGTGAAAGCTAATAGGGAATGCCGCTTTGAGGATACAAGAAACCACATAGAAGATGAAGAATATGATGTGGAAGGAGGAAGAGATCGGGAAAAATCAGAAATTCCTCAAATTTTCCCTGTTAGCACAAGTGAAGATTCCACAGAAGAGGCTCAAGAAGACATCCTGCCTCCAGATTATCTAGTACAAGAAATAGAGGACTGCTGCTCTTCTGTCTATGTTAAAAGAGAAATTTCTCTGTTGAAAAAAGAAGAGATGGAATGAATATTAAACACGCAGTCCACCTCTGAAATATTTTATTAAACAGACACTCTTGCTCATTTATCTAATGAGTTTGATCATGCAGATCCAGAAAACTCCTCTGCGGATCTAAATGAAGAAGGAATTGCTGAGAATCCGACAGGTTTGATTGGTGACATCGCT
This sequence comes from Pinus albicaulis, assembly GCA_034641835.2. Classification (NCBI taxonomy): domain Eukaryota; kingdom Viridiplantae; phylum Streptophyta; class Pinopsida; order Pinales; family Pinaceae; genus Pinus; species Pinus albicaulis. The sequence continues at coordinate 1,395,160,574 of CM076581.1, forward strand.
TACGATTATGATTTTCCTAGTTATGATATGTTTGATGATGATTGTTTCCAAAGGGAAGCTGAGCTTGCAAGACCATCATCAGTAGATTCATGGGAGGAAGATCAGGGCCAACAACTCGAGGGAAGTAATGAACGAAGTTAGCCTATCTATGATACTAATGGGGAAAGTTATGAAAGCATAGTAATAGATGAATATTCATTGAATATTCACTCTGTGACACCTCATATCATCAGTATCAATTTGCATACGATTGGAGATCAACAGCCTTTCATCTTAAAGGATGAGGAAGAAAGCAACGAAGAGATTTTTTAGCATGATGAAAACAAGGAGCCTTCTCTTGAAAAAGAGGAAGCAATATAAAAAACCCTTGCTCAAGAATACATGGATCTCTTCACAGAGCTCAGCCCATCATAGCTCCAAGAGGACACAACTACAATATATGATGAGTCCTCCAGTTCAGATGATGAAGAAGATGAGGGAGATTCTCTTTCTCAAGAGAGTCTTGCTCTTGATCCAGTGGAAGAGGGAGCAATATTGGTTGAAGCCTTCCTGCCAAATATTCACAACCAGGTATCAGTTCATGATCCTTATGTTCATTTCCTGCAAACATTTGAAGAAGGATCAAAGTTATTTTTGAGCAGCATGTTGCAGACAACAAGAAAAATTTTAAAGGTTGTTGTTAAGGAACAAAGAGAATGGGAGTGGCCCTACCTATCCATCATGCTCAAAGAATTGAGCATAAAAGACCAGTCCTGGGATAATTTGATGGACTGGATGTATTGGAAGAGAAGGTTTATAAGCTAGACTTATGAATATTTCAAGTTAGAGTAGGGTAGGTAGGAAGTTCAATAAAGCTCTACCTGTGAGCATGTAGTAGTTGTTTTTTAATTTCTGCAAAGTCCAACAAGACAGACAGTCTAATCCTGGCTTTGCTATTTTTCAATTTCTATCTTAGAATGTAGAGAAGAAATCTGCTAGACAGTGTAATCCTAGCAGATATAGTTTAGGTAGAGAAAATATGAGGCCAACAGTTTAATTTGGTCTCAGGGAGTAATAAGGGTAGGTAGTTGTTTGGGAGAATATTACTGATGATATAATGTCTTCATGATTTGTGGTAGCTGATCCAAGAAAAGAAAATATGTGTCAAGGACCAGGCATCTAGCCTACTCCAAATATTATTTTCTGAATTCTTGACACCTTTAGGAAGATGCCATCCCCATGTGCAGCCACTGTTAGCCACCTATGAAATTTTTGACAATAAAACATGTGGCTAAAATTTTTTTTGAGCCTTCAAGAAATACATTTCCTCTGAAAACATATCATTCTTGAAGCCTCTTGTATCTTTTTCCCTTTGAATAATCCTCACTGTTGTTTCTAGTTAAAAAGCCTCTCTGTTTGTGGAAGAAAATGCTCAGAAAACCTTCTTTTCCCATTATTTTCACTCCCACAAAGCCCCTTTTTCATTGCTTTTTTCCCCTTTGAAAATTCCTCCAAAATCCCCCATTAACCCTCTAAATCATCCTAACTCCCCTTTAAAACCTCATAATAACGTTTATTTGGTCTTAAAACCCCCTTATTCCCTCTACCGAAAACCCTTTTAAGCCTTAAAAATCCTCTTTTTGGCTTTAAAAACACTCATTTTACATAGTAGGCCTAAGCCCCTTTCGGCTAAGCCCCTTAACTACTTCCCCACCGTGTGAACCATGCCCAGAACCAAGCACTAAAGGCCTAGGTACTTATTGCAATCGGAGCATTCCATATGTGCGCATTTCTTTGTTAAATGCATTTCCCCGATGCGATGGAGTTTTGGTCGTAGACCCGCGCTGCATTTTTAGCCATTGATCTGTATAGATCTAACGGCCAGTTCTTGTCCCTCATTGCACCCATTTTTTCTCCCCATTCACCTTTCTGAATACATGTAGACCGTCGATCTATTTCCAGATCGGATGGCAGTCGCATAATTTCTCACCGCCATTCGCACCAATCGCATTGCATTTGACCCCTCCCGATTGACGAGGCCCGATTTAATCTGAGCCGTCCATCCCACATGGTCCCATAGTCCAGATTTCTCCTCACTCCGCCCCTGTGTCCCTGATTGGTCATCCCCGATCCAATCGCAACCATTGATTTCTGAAGATCCAACGGCCCTCATTCGTCCCGCCCGTTCACATAACCCTTTTGCCTCTGTTTCCCCTTTTAATATTGACCGTCCATTATTTAGATCTGACGACTGGGATCTAAACCGCCTTTGAATTTTCACCATCTAACCGACCAGGCACTTTCCCTTATCGTGCTCCATCCTCTGCCATCTGATATTTTCACTCCACAACCAACAGTCCACCTGCATATCACGTTTTTTCTTCGTCCGATGTTTAATAGTTTGAAATCACACGATATGGGTGGTTTTATTTTGCCATGTGTCGGGAAGAAGACCATATCGTGTGATTTTGGGCAAATTTATAAACCGCCCTAAAGGCACGCAACACCGGTGGTTATTCCCAATAATACCACTTTCCCCTTTTTGCTCTCTAAAGCCTCATCATTTAATCATGGCCATTGATTGTTTGATCTAGCGGCTTGCATTGCATCATGCCCCCATCTACATATTTCTTTCATCGGACCCTCTACAGAGTTTCATCGGGTCATCTCAGCCGTTGATAACCTCCTGCGATCCAACGATCCATAGTCAAAATCACCCTTCTCCCGCCGGGTCCCACTACCTAATGGCCACGCTTTCATACATTTAAACCTTTTCTGTGTATTCACCCAAAACCTTAGACTTTAGTGTTTTACACTAAAATCTATTTTTCTTTGTTCAACTCTTTCAACCTTCTTCCACGGAAAGTCTCAACCATTGATCATCATCTGTTCATCTGATCGGACGGTCTGTGACCCTTATCACCCCAAATCTTCATCAGGTCACTCTTCCACCATTATGAAGTGTTCTTCCACCCATTTTCGCCATTTCGCCACCATTCCATAGGCCTCCACAACAAATATTCCACCACTCCCTAGATTTTACAACGATTTTTTGCATTGTGCAGGGATTACAGAATGAAGAAATTCACTCTGTCTCCATGGTCACAGTAACTGTGACTGAGAGTGCAGAGGCCATTACTGCAGCAGCAAGGCGTATCAGCAAAGAGGATTAGAGGATTTAAGCCCGTAATTGAAGATTTAATGTTTTAATTCTGTGTTCAAAGGATAAAGGCACAATTTGAAGACTAAAGAGCGCATGAAACAAGCCATATCTATGCTTCAACATCAGCAATACATTTTCTCAGAAAGTACACCTTTTGAATAGAAGTCTCCATGCCTCCTCGAGCTCTTAAAATCCATTACACTGATAGCAGCTTCTAAAGAAAAGTCAGGACAATAGTTATGGTAGTATGGAGACCTGCAGACCTTTCCATCCATGTTACTTATTTCAGAAGGCTACCACAGAGTACCATTCAGTTAGAGAGGACTCCAAAGAATACATCCGAAGTTAATTTCGACCTGACAAAGACTCCCAGACCATACTACAGAGTACTTATAGCGATGCAGATTTCCATTAAGCAGAGTGGGCACAAACATTTCCTCCACTCTGTCTTAATGAGTCAATTTAATTTACATCTACTTCCACAGTTATTCATTCTCCTATAAGAACCCCTGAAGAACATATTGTAAAGGTTGTTGTTGTTGTTGTTTCTGTTAGAGGGATTCACTTGACTGTTAGAACAGTTGTTGGGGAGAGTAGATGAGTAGTTTGTAATTTAGTAGGTTGGGAGGAGAAAGTTTGGACTGTATCAGCTATTGAGCTCAGTGTATGTGACTGGTTTTGCACATCAATTAATCAAGCAATTTCACAGGATCATGTTCTATATTACGGGTGATTTTTCTTTTACTGCAATTGTCTTATTACATTATTCATGCTGTCCATTTATTCTCTGATAAGAATCAGTAAATCAGTCTTAGGATATACCCCTGCATGGTACCCTAATGCCCACTACTCTTCTTGTCTTTGATGTTTTCTGCTGATAGTGAATATAAGAGAAAATTCATGCAATTTAACCAGTTAAAGATGTTTGTCCAGCCCATGCTTACTTACGTGTGAATTCGGGGTTTGTTTCTTAGATGTTCTTGTTGGTTTTGAGCTGGAAGTATTGGGATATGGGGGATTTAGTGTGAGCCTTGTCCACCGGGGTCCTTTTCCAACAGATTGGCCTTTCTAAGATCCCTTGACCTGGTGTCAAAAGCATTGAAGTGTAAAATCCCTTCTCTGATCTCATGCCTAGTTCTGTGTTAAACCTTATCTCTGTTTTTCCTTTTGTCTTCATTGAAAGCTGCCTCTGAGTATTTCAAAGCCGGTCTGGATTTAAATGATATCTAGCCTGATCTTTAGACTGCACTTGGGTTTCTTTCCTTCTTTCACTTTCACTCCTTAATGTCCCATTCCACCATCTATCTAAAATATCCTTTAGGATAGATGACTTGCCCTATGAAAGCCTTGCTTAGTTGTATGCAAGTAATCCCCTTTCATGACTCCATAGCCTAATGGATGGCACATTCTTAACCTATCCTCTTTTGCTAAAACATCCTACTGCTTTGCTCCTTTCATTCCATAGCCTTCTCAGTTAATGATCTCTGACCAACCCAACAACCAACCAAATCATTAAACCCCCCCCCCCCTTGTGCTTCATACCTAGCCTAATATCTCATTTTGAGCCTTCAAATATATATCATTCTTTTCCTTTATTGGAGAGATCCCTCTCCGGATCCAGGAGGGCTAGATCCTAGGATCCCAAAGTGGTTTTGATGTTTTCTATTCTTTTGGTCTTTCCAATCTGGCCAAAACACTGGAACCCCAACATGTCACAAAACCTTCAATAGATATTTTGGTGTCAACGCATAATAAAGATTATGGTAGTCAGGCCACTGATTAACCTACTACCTCGACTACAAACCCATCTACGGAATTGGTAACCCTATTTCCATTCTTGAATTGACAATCAAGCCACTGAAGGGAGTCGTTCATAAATCGACATATATTCCTCAAGAAAGAGCTGCTCAAAATTATAATATAGTTAAATATTTGGCTCAATCCTCTTCATCTATGTCAACTCTTGAGGTATTACAAAATTGTCCCTCCCAGAAACATGATTTATTGTCGGCTTTAGGTGGAATTGATCCGACTCATTCTAATATCATTTTCTTTAATCATACAGGCTATGTGCCATAATTACCAGCATAATTAGCATTCTCTATACAAGTAAATATTCTTAGTCACCTTGTTCATCGTACTATTATTGATGAGGGAGCATCTACGTACATTATGTCTCTAAATTGTTGGAAGTCACTTGGCTTTCCATGCCTATCTCAATCGTCAACAACATTGAAGGCTTTTGACGGATGTACATATAAGCCTTGTGGTATTATCAATAACCTGCACGTTGAACTAGGGGGAAAAACAGTGAATGTTGATGTCGAGGTTGTTGACAGACCCCTTGACTATAATATTCTACTTGGAAGACCATGGGTATATGCTATGACTGTGATTTTTTCTACATATTTTAGAATGATCGCCTTTCCATATAAAGGTGCCATCACAGTCATTAATCATCTATCCTTCTTTGCCTCCGCTTCACAGGTAACTGGAAGTGTTCCATTCGTTCATGCACCCCAACTAGCACTTCAAAACATTGGTGTAGGACTCTTAAAGGATTCCACTCTCATGGGAACCTTTGCATTACCACTGCCTGCGATGTCGGTAGAAATTGAAAGTATAGAGACCTACTACATGATCTTCTCCACTCCATCTAGCTTAAGGAAGAGTACGGGTGATTCTAAAATTGTTACGTTGGATGATTTTTTTCCACCCAAACCTATTGAGATGGCATAGCAATAAATCTATCTGGCTTGGGCGGTGAATCCAAAATCAGCGTCGTTGATTGTTTGGGTTGATTGTTCCTTAGATTTTGGTACTCCATCCGATCCTTTTTCCTCAACTTTCTTGACAGATGAGAATATATTGGAAACAATGATGTCAGAAGGAGAACCTTGGGAAGATTATCATCATCGTTCCCATCTTCCTGATTATGAAGATAATCTTAGTGAACTATATCACCCATCGATAAAAATTGTTTTTTCGAATTATTTACCTATTAATGCAATTTATTCCAAGAAAATTTTCTCAAATATTGAATAAACTATTTCTATTGATATTTCGACCAAACCTGGCATGGTAGAAAATATTCATGTTGGCATGTCTTGTTCTCCATCAGAACTTGAAACATGTCACTCTCTATTTCATGAATTTCGGGATATCTTTTCCTATTCTTATGAGGAGATGCCAGGTATTGACACTAGTATTGTTGAACACACTATTAATATGTACCTTGATGTCAATTCGGTGCGTCAATGCCTTCATCCTATTCATCTAAAGAAGGCTACTGCTATTAAAGAAGAAGTTGAAAAAAAAATTCATGCTAGTTTCATATACCCAGTTCTGTTAACTGAGTGGGTTTCTAACATTGTTCATGTCATGAAAAAACAAGGAACCATCAGAGTGTGTGTTGATTATCGGGATGGTAATCTTGCTTTCCCAAAAGACAACTATTCTACTCCGTTTATTAACCAGATTATTGACGATTGTGCTAGATGTGAAATTTTTTCGTTTATGGATGGATTTTCCAACTACAATCAAATCAATATCCGCCCAGGGGATCAACATAAGACAAAATTCATCTGCCCTGGGGCACATTCTCTTATAGGAAACTACCTTTTGGTTTAAAGAATGTCGTGGCTACTTTTCAGAGAGCAATGGATTATGATTTCAATGAAATCAAACATATTGTTCAACCCTATCTAGATGATTTACTTGCACATTCAAGAAATTGGAATGATCACCTGATGCATTTGAGAGCCATCTTTTTATGATGCCGAAACTAAAAAATATGTCTCAATCCACATAAATGTGTGTTTTATGTTGATTTTGGTCATTTTCTTGGATTCTTAGTCTTAAAATAAGTAATTCGAATAGACCCATTAAAGGTCCATGCCATTCTTGATTTTCCTATGCCATCAAATTTACATCAGATACAAAAACTTCAAGGGAAGGCTAACTTCCTAAGGAGGTTTATACCCAACTACACCGAAATGGCTAAAGGATTTACTCGACTCTTGAAAAAGGGTGTTCCCTTCCATTGGGACCTAGTTGCACAAGCGTCTTTTGATGCTATCAAGGATACTCTTGTCCGATCGTCATTAATGTATCCCTAAAATTATCAAAATGATTATTTCTTATATATCGTCGCAACTAATACGACCATTTCTATGTTATCGGTCCAAGTAGAAAATGGGATAGAACATTTGATCTATTATTTGAGTTGTAATATTAATGATACAGAAGTCAAGTATTCATAAGTAGAAAATCTTGCCTTGGTAGCTGTTCAAGCTGTCCAAAGATTTCGCCACTATATCCTATTATGAAAGACCATTATCGTTTTGGATTGCAACCCCATGACTTATATCTTATCACGTCAAATGTTGGGGGGCAATTATTCAAAATGGATTGTCATTTTGTAGGAATTTGATTTGGAATTCATCAAATCCAAGTCAAAGAAGTCTTTAGTTTTGGTAGAGCTTCTCTATGACCTTCCCTATGATAGTACTACTACTACGTCTGAATCATCTATTCCTAATGAGTCTCTATTTCTAATAGAGTCATCTGATCCTTGGTATGGATATTTTATCATTTATCTCCAAACCCAAACTTTTCGGCCTGATACCTCTCGCTATGAACAATGACATAGTCGATAACAATCCAAATATTATTTGATCTTTGGTGATACACTTTATCGTCATGGTATTGATACTATTTTAAGAAGGTGCCTCGGTCATGAGGAGGCCATAAAGGTTTTAAATGATTGTCATGTTGGGGCTTATGGTGGAAATTTATCTTGATATGCTACCGTACATAAGATACTCCACGCTGGTTACTTTTGGCCTACTATTTTTTCCGACTTCATCCTCGTGGTAAGAATTTGTCATGCATGCCAAATTTTTAATTGTAAAATCCACAAGATTCCAACTCCAATGCATCATGTTGTCTCTGTGGGACCATTTTTGAAATGGGGTATTGACTTCATGACCTGTAACCCTCATTCGTCCGGGGGCCATGGTTATATTATTGTCACGGTACACTACTTTACCAAATGGTTTGAAGCGATGCCTACATTCAACAACACAGGACAAACAACTGCATTTTTTTTCTTTAATCATGTTATTGCACGGTTTGGGGTCCCACAGGCTACAATTATAGATCATGGGAAGCATTTTCGCAACTACATGATGACTGAATTAACTGCCAAGTTAGGATTGTCACATGATAATTCTACTCCTTATTATCCACAATCAAATGGACAAGTTGAAGCTATCAACAAGATTCTTAAACATATGCTTCAACGAATGATAGGAGTTCATAAAATAAATTGGAATTTGATCCTATACTCGGCCTTGTGGGCATATCGAACCTTGGTGAGAAACGAAACTGGTTTTACTCCTTCCCAATTGGTGTATGGTCTTGAAGCTATCTTTCCAATCCAATGTGAAATACCGTCATTAAAACTCGAAATTGACTTGTTACCTGACACCTCAGAAGAAGAATCATGTCTTTATAACCTCATCCATCTTGATGAAACGCCTCGTGAAGCCAAATTGTCCAATGAAGTGCATAAGAGACGTATAAAGGTGCAATATGACAAAAATGTCCAGCCTCGCATTTTCTAAGAGGGTGACTTGGTCCTTCTTTATGATCAAGAAGCTGATGTAATAGGTACATGATAATTTGAGCCATTATGGCATGGCCCCTATATTGTCAAAAGAGTTCTTGCTAAGGGTGCCTATGAGTTGGTGGATTACGATGGAATTCCATTGGTGTATCCCAGAAATGGGTTGTATCTGAAATGTTATTATGCTTAATCATAAGCGTAGTATTTTTTTGTATTATATTGTATATATATGTTGTTGATTTTCATTCACTGTCTTAGTTTGTTTTTAGATTTTTCTTGACGTTAGTAATCCACTTTACATTTCATCGCAAATGTCTAAATATTTGGAACCATTTGTTTGGTATGCTGATGGTGCTAGTCTTAATACACAGAATGTATCCTTGGAAGCATAGGCCATTTTCACTCCGAACGACGAGTTAATGAGTTTTTGAGGGATTTGTGTTGGTAGATCGACAAAAAATATTGTTGATTATAGTGCATTGATCGTACTTCTCTCTGATGCCATTTAATTTGGTATTAAATGCATCATTATAAGGTTAGACTCACAACTTGTGGTATTACAACTTACTAGTGTTTATACTGTTAGAAATCCAACACTGCATCCTTTGTTCCTAAGAGTTCGACTTTTGGAAAGACACTTTTATTTTATTCAATATCAACAAATTTCCATAAATTTGAACACATTGACTAATTCATTAGCTAATCAAGTTTTAGACAAACATTTGCAACACATGTAAAGATACATTCACATAATTGAATAGGATTACGCAATAAACATAGGAAAACATTGAAATCAAATAGATAGATAGTCATAGGTTTTTACAAATATTTGTGCCCAAGACACGTTGGTCATCTGACCTCAAAATGTATGCAAAATATCAAAAGTAAACTAGTGATTCTTATGGTATAATGTTATAGATCTAGCTATCCTACGTAGTAACTGCATCCAGCGGTTAGGAACGCCTATAGTATGGCGTTGTAGTTGCATGGGTAACTCTTCGATCCGGAAATATGGAATCCCGAAGGTCAACCCCTCTATGTGCTTCCAAAGCTTAAACAAAGTCTTAGCCATGTTTCGATCCTGAAGGACTGCTCTTTCGATAGCCCTCTCTACTGGCTCATCTACTCTAGGCTCTAGTTCCTCCACCGATTGAACTCAACCAACATCTAAATTACATCAAAACTTTAGTTTAGTCTTGGGAAAACATCAAAAAATACAAAAAACATTGTATAAACCTTAGGAAAATAAAAAACATGGTTCAAAAATTCTTACCTATTGCACCCAATTGAGCGCCTTTTGTTTAGGCTAAGTCTGGATCTCCTTGGAAATCGACACCTGCATATACATACTCATCAATGGTGATAACTTGTCACCTAAACCAGGCAAAGAACGTAGTCGAGAACATGATGGTAGATTGGCCTACATGCCTACCCATTAGTTATACCCATCTCTGCATCCTTGGATCTCTAAGGTTAGACACACCTAGCATCACATGCTGAGGCTGCATCAGTGGAATTTGCTCTAAGGAAAATGAAATAAGGATCGAACCATAACTGAAGTTCTTCTTCCTTCCTCCCTTTTCTTTTTTCATTTTTTCCTTTATTTGGGAAAGTACGGCTCCAAACCAGTTGAATATTGTTGGCTCCATGCACTCTAGCACATACTGCATATATGATATATTGCGCATATGACATATATGATATATTCGCTACATATAGTGTAACGGTGCCAACAATTTTTTTGATTGTCAAAATAATGGTTCTCAAATGCAAATATCGAACGTTACAAATGTTTATCTTCTGATCTTTTCTTGGCTCTGCCCCGAGATAGCAATACTGAAAAACATATTCTCTCACTGTCTCTCCTCCAAGAGCAGACCCTAAGAGAGAAATGGGAAAGCCTCTCCTCGAACAACCTATGAGAAAGTATACATCCCCCACTGTAATAGGAACCACTTTGTTCCTAATATGAAATGCATCAATAGCCGAATCCCATGCTCGAACTAGGAACTCCAAGGGTTCTATTTGTTGCCTCATCCCTAATAAGTGGAAGTAATTTAACAACCCATAATATCTTAAGGCTCTTACTATACCCGGATCATTTAGGGTAACCATATTTTGTTCTTCATGCTCTCTTTCTCTCCATGTAATCGTCATTATAGTCTGATGAAATCCTAAAACATAACCATAAGACTCATTAGACTCCTTTCAATGTAAAAAATTAGATACATTTTGAGCATAGTGCAAGAATAAAAAATGGATATTGCACCCAACGCAGTATTGAACAAGGGAGAGTGCATTGCATATACAGCTAGACTTCAATTTAGGTGCTCTACAATGCACTTTTCGATGCTCAAGAGTGCGTTTCCCTCTTTGGAAGAAAAAATTACCCTAAGGGGCTCAAAACCCTAAAAATTTTCAATTAAAGGAAATGAATTGACTATTGAAACAAAGAGAGGGTTCATGGCACTAACCTAGATCAAACAACTATGAAAACCGTCCACAGAATTGATCGCAACCAACAACTAAAGTTCAGGGTCAAAAATAGGTTCAGAGATAAAAAATGGAAATGGTAACTATTGAATGGTAAAAATGAATATAAAACTCTTTTTATTAGTCATATGATTATTTGCAATGAATATTTATTACTGTGACTATCGTTTTAATATATTTTGATCATGAAACAGGTATTTTTAATCCATTTGATGTTGTTCTGAACAGGTTTTACAACTGATGAACAGATTAGTTGTGCAGATTTATTTCAAGAATGATTTGACCACAAAGCATACTTTTATCCTTATTTTCCGAGCTTTGCTAAAAATGAAAAAGGACTTGAAGCGCACTTTTATCTCTTTTTCAAGCTTATATAACAACGAAAAAGGAACCCCCGGAGTTTTCTATTAGCTCTTTTCAGACTCTAATAATGTGAAAACATTGTCGAGCACTTGTATTTTTGAGCTCGTAAAAGTAAATGAATTGATATGTACTCAGTATAAGTTTAACCATTTTCCGGACTGAGATAGATTATTTGTGAAAAAGGAATACCTTAGTCAAACATGACTAAAGAAGTTCTCTCAAATATTATTTGACACTTTTTCAGATTTGAGCGACAACTTTACAAAAAATTAGTTATCGAGTTTTATTTCATCCTCTTTTTCAAACTCTCTAAATATGAAAAAGGACCGATCTGTCACTATTTTTAGGCTCGTTAAAACATAAAATAACAACGGGCTTGTCGATCATGGCAAGAATCGAGTTTCATTAATCGCTAGACTAGTTAAATTATTAAATAACGATACATTGTTCGCCCAAAGGGTTGAATTATAGGTCAAGCATATGTTATCCTCCTCAAGCTTGTTCAAAAATAAAGAGTTACTGGTCGATAAATGACCAGGGAAAATTTGGGAAAGTGAAGAAAATTTTTATGGTAGCAGGTCACTCTTGAACATGACACTTCACTCCATCACCATGACTATTTGGATTGGGTAATCTTCTTGACGGTTCATTCATACCTATGGTTCATCATACCTTCACTTCAATTTTGGGTCAATGCTTCCAACTCATCTTAGTGTCGCCGATATGTTCAAGAGAAGTCATCCAGTGAATACTCATCCTTCTGCAATACTCATAAACCTTCATTCTCATGAAAGTCATTCCTGAACATTACTATATCAATTCATCCTTTGTCTATGAAATCAATAACTCTTGTTTCACAATAAAGTGGCTTCCTGTCGACGGAAAATCATTGTCCAAGAAGTTCACTTAGAAACATCATATTCCAGTACCATGAGGCTTGTTACAGCATTGACAAGATCCTCGCTTCCGGATTTTTGACTGAAATATTTTGTTTGGCATTCGACATCAAATAATCTATTCATGCCTTATGAAATGTACTGAAGTACCTTGAGGGCCATTGACCTCAATGTTGGTTCTCTCACGTTTGTTAAAAACTCACATCATTGGCTGGTAATCAAATGATTTCTTACCATGTTCGACTACAAATCATATATTCGCATGGCTAGACTTGTACTCGAACGATCGAGTGAATGAGATAAGAATACCCCGGATCTAGTTTTAGCCATCCGGGCTATGATTTCAAGATTGTTGTACACATCATCTGTACGGTGACCTTACATACAGATCATTATCCAAACATGGGCCTATGTCTGTAGGCATGTCTATATTGGGAAACATTCAAATGTAGATTACTTTCTGCACTATGTACATGTTATTAGATAGTTTATCTGTTGAGCATGGGAATTCCCTCCCTCATCAATTCATGATCAAGAGGATATATCATGATGTAATGTATTGTAAGATTGATGCATGTCGCCACTCCACTTCAGCTCCAACCCATCATAGTGTAAAGCATCTCATTCAAAAAATATTGTTATTATTATTCTGACTTCATGCTTTAGGCGGCAATGTGTTATAGGTCAATTTGGGCATCATTCCCAATGACCTGGTTAAACTAGAAATCATCCCCAAAACCAATGAATACGGTCTATCATTCCCTATCATTTCAGTTGGTAGATGCCCTAAGACAAAGAACAATGACAAATCATCCATGACTTTCATTGCAAGGTTTCCAAAATTTGAAGTATATGTTATATCACCTATAGTCTCACCAACATGGTCTCTCAAGGGGCTAGGTGTGTTGCATATGCAATTACCTCCATTCAAGGGTGATCTTCAAAGCACTTCCAAACACTCAAGGGTGCATTGGTCAATTGAGGGTGAAATTCTCATTGTTCCAAAATCTCCACTTGGCCAATGCCTTCTAGAAGAGTGCATATGTGTCAAACTTCGAATCCGTGTGTCCATTTGATACCTCCGAGCTTGGGAACATGTCTTGCCTATTATTAAAAAGTCATTGATTGTGAAACTATCTTCATCTCATCTATAGAATGAGCATAGATCCTAGTGCTTGAGAAGGAAGAAATTGAGTAGAGAAATGTTGGTGGAATTTCAATTGAGGATTTGATTTGAGTGATATGCTGCTGGAGAGATGTTCATTGTGATGAGGCTACGATGATGCTAGAGATGGTGACATCAAATCAATCGCTGGTTTTAACCTCCCCTTCTATCCATTAATAAATATTGATGCTTACTTTCCCACATATGTATCTGTATAAGCTTTTATCTTTCATATTATGAGTTCTTATCTGATGTATATGGTTCATGTTTCATTGATTTAACTGAATAAATTGAATAGTCGTTTTTATATTGCAATCTCTTTGTTGTTTATTGTTCATTCTTGCAGGAAATATTTTTGCGATATAGCTTGGATTTGAAGCTACAACAAGAGCGACAGAAGGAGAATGGGAAGCTCTTGGATCCCAAGTAGGTTTCTTGATCTATTCAGTGTGTCTAGTTACTGTTAGGAAAATTATCAGCAAAGTATTTAATCTATTGTTCTAAATGCATAGCACCACATTTAGGGAAGAATGTTTTATCCGTAATTCATAATTCCGCATAACAACTATGTCAACAAAGCTTGTAGTGATTGCAAGCCTCAATATACATTTCTTTTAAACATGTAGATTTGCATCCTTACAAATCCAACCCAATGGATATGGTTTTGGATGTGGTATGGTCTCAAGGTTAAGACTTTTGACCAAATCTTCAGAGATTAAGTTTGCTTGTGACCCACTATCAAACAATGTGTCAATCTTGGTATGCTTGGATATGACCCTCACATGAAACAGTTCTATTCTTTCTTCTTCATTTGGAGTGTTTATGTGACAGTTTGATGTACTGCTACTGGGTTTAGTTTCAATTTCTTTTCCCTTCATGTTCTTCAATCCCATGGTTATGATTTTAGTTTCATCACCTGAATCAGATCCTAAATTGTGTTGAGTTGTAGCAGCAGTTTTCTATTTCCCTTTGTTGTTGGGTTTCTTTGGCCTCAATTCAGGATGTAATTTCCAACAATGAGTTTCATCATGGCATTATTTTGAACAATGTTTACAAGTCACTTTTTCTCCCTTTTTCTTAATATATGCATATTTTTTTTTTCCTTTTGAGGTCTTTTCCTTGGATTTACCCTTAAAAGGTTTCTTTATACCCTCTTTATAAATTTTCTTCCCTTTAGCTTCTATATGTGTGGCCTAAACACAAACTTCATCTAGATTGGTGGGGTTAAACACAAGAATATTATGTTTTAGGTAGCTATGTAAGCCTCCTATGTACTTTATCAAAGTGTCTTGGCTCTGCAAATCCACCCCTAATAAGAGATCTCTTCTCCTAAATTCTTGGGTGTATTCTTGCACATTTTGTCCCTTTAATTGCCTAAAGTTCTGCTAGTTCATGATGGATTTATGCATATGAGCTAATGGATAAAACTGTTGTTTAATAGTAGTAATAAATTTGACCATGATATAATAATCTTACCATGTTTCTTGATTTCCTCCTTTGTCTTGGTTTCCCACCAAACAAGTACTGCATCTTCCATTCTCAAAGAAGCTAAATGAATTTTTGTATCATCATCTTGAAGGTTATGTATTCTCAAATAGACCTTCAATTGTCTAATCCAATTATCTATATCTTATCTACATTTACTTCACCATTAAACATTGGCAATTTGAACTTAACATCAAGTTTTAATAAACGATATTTACCAGTGCTCTTGGACTTGTGTGGCTGATGTACTAAAGAAGAAGTAGAGGATGGTGATGATGATGATGAGGGTGAAGATGGTGGCTCTTTATTCCCTCCATTCCCCTTATTTGACTTGTCTTCATCATGTTGACCTCTTGAAGATCCTTGTCCTTACTTTTGAAGTTTAGATCCTTCTCCTTCCAGTCTCTCATTCCTTTTTTGATAAAGGATTCTAACCATCTCAGTAATGTCAAGAAATGCTTTCCTGAACACTCTTTCTTCCTCTTTAGGATCAACTTCTTCATGAATTTCTCCTTCCTCATGAGGCATTCTTAATGGAGCTTCTTCCTCTTTAGGAGGTGAACTAGGTGGTGGAGATTGTGGCAATCTTGCTCTCCTTTTCTTTGGCTCCTTTTGAGACCCTCCTGCTTCCACCAGTTTTCCTTCTCCTCTTTTGAGCTTGAGCTTTGTAAGCATATAAAACTTGAAATAGTTAAAGAATTATTTTCACTAAAAAACACTAGAGAATAAAACTCTAGCTATGATACCAATATGATCTAAAATGTTTTTATTAGTTTTGGTGTGCTAAGTGTCTTTCTGTTTTAAAAACATGTGCATAATCAGTTCATTAGTTTGCATAAGGATTAAGGAGTTTGACCATGATTTATACGTGATTTTTAGTAAATTAGAAGCATAAAATAAGCATAAATAACACTGAATAATAGTGCCAAACAAAGAAATAAGTCACCTCATGATTTCCACACAGCAGGCATGATGACACAGTTCACCCCTCATCGGCTACATCTGTTGGTCCAACTTCCAATGGCTTGTCCATATTTCATTATGCTCAAAATGTTTTTATTACATGTAGTTACAGTGCTCTAATGGATTTTTTTTATCTATGCCAATGGCTCCATAGTGCTCCAATTAGTCAAAAATCACTCTTCATTCACTCAGAATGATTGAAAATTGGGCCTCCTACACTTTTTCCCAGTATCTCCTAGGAAAACTCCACTAAAAGTGGAGAACTCCAGTTAACTGGAGTTAAAACTATCTTGGCCACCAATTTAGGAGTGCTTCTATCTTCTCCACTGACTTGACCATGAATTTAATGTTGCGGTTGGATGGTGGCCACATGCGCACCCCCAAACCATGGATTATCATAATGGTTACCGTAACTCTTGTTGAAACTTTGGTTAAAAGGTTTGAAACACGAGTCAATGCCTTCGACTAGTGCTTATTCGTGTAGTTTGTTGAAATTAAACTATTTCCATGTGACATTACTTCGGGGAACTGCTGGCGGGTTGGCACCACTGATAGTTCGGAACCCCCAATTATAATTTCCATACACGATAAATAAAACCTATCGACTAATATGGTTAAGAAATTATGTAGCACGAATTGTAAACAGTTATGTGTGCCCAGTGGGAGGTCTAGGGTTCAAGCCCTGCAGGCCCTCACAAAATTTTAATATGTAGTTGCAGGGCCACATGGCAGCCTCAGGGTTTGCCACATGGCAGCTTCTCATTGGATCCTCGAACTCATACATCAAATGGAAACCTGACACTTGTCCTCAAAGGATTGGTCCTAGGAAAGCAATATTTCGAGGAATATTCTCCTTTTATGACTATACATCCACTTGTATGACTATGCATCCCAGTCAAACCCGGTCAAACTATCATAATTTTACCTGTTTGGCATTTCGATCAGAACAAAATATCTTCCTCATATGACATATTTTTTTGAACCATTCACTGCACCAGAATCAGGAATACGAGATATACGTAACAATCCTGGTTTCAACCCAATCCTGTAACTTTGAATTTTTATCAAAATTTATGAACTCCTGATCAAGGAGTAAGGGTAGTTTTTGCTAGGGCTTTTGAAGTTGATTTTAGCTTTACATTGAGAGAGAGAATAACCCCTACATTTGAGAAAATATAGAAATATGATTTAGAGATTGAAGCTAATATGACTGCAGTTGGAAAGGTGAAAGGGAAATAGCTTGTCCAAGAGAAGTGGAAGGCAAAAGAAGAATCATCACATGGTCTAAGAAATGAAGATATGACAAAGGAGATAAAAAATCTGACAAATAAACTAGCTAAGATGGAATTGGAAAATAAAAATTCCCAAATACAATTACAACAAAAATGAGGGGTTTAACCCTCAATTCAGAAGACATCCCCTGCAAATCTTCCATAGGGAAAGAATAGATCAAGACCAGGTTCAAGCTCCATTATATATAGAAGCAGCACCCAGAGAGCTAGGAGATGATGACCAAAGGGAGGCCGAGGATCAGGCATCTACTATGCATGAAATAGAATAGGATGAAGAGGAATATTGCGAGGGAGAAAATGTTGAAGCTGAAGTTTCTTTTGATCAAGATGAAATGGATGAATATTGTAGGCAATTCACAGATTTCATGCAAGCTGAGTTACATAAAAAGTATGATTTGAGGTCTAGAAAGAGATCTGGAGTGCATGATAATGAAGCTGAAGAACAAGGTTCCATTCCTCCTCCAATGGAGACTCCACTACAAAAGGACCCTATGAAACAGGTCAGTAATAAGAAACAACCTGTAAATTCACTTTATAAAACAAATGTGCAGCAGGGTGAATCTTCCTAGAACAAATCAGTTGACACTAATATCTTGGAGAGAGTTATTCATGTACCCAAACAAGCAACAAATTCTAGAAAGAGTGAAGAAGGACATGAAAATAACGTTAAGAAAAATCATGCTTTAAATTTGAAAAAAGAGTTGGATAAGGTCAAAATTCAGGTGCCTCTTCTAGAATTAGCCAAAATACCAGCTTACAAGAAATAAATTTCAGAATTTATTAATCTCACATAGGTGGAGGACATAAGTGACATAGTGAACTTACAAGAATAAAAGTGAGTTGTCACCTTTGGTCCTCATGTGGAAGAAATAGATCCCTATATTCCACCCTTCTATATTTTTTTGTTGCTTTGTGATTATACTCTACATAATTCCATGTTGGACTCAGGAGTGTCCCATAATCTCATGCCATTGTCTGTTATGAAGGAACTTAACTTGCAGATTACCAAACCTTATAGGGATCTATATTAATTTGATTCCAAAAGGGTGAAATGTGTTGGATTAATTAAATATGTAGCAGTTTCCTTGGCACAAATCCCAGCAAAGAGTATAGTCATGCATGTAGTGGTTGCTGACATCCCAGCCAGGTTTAGAATGCTCCTGTCAAGATATTGGGGAGAAAATTTGGGATGTGTACTAAAATTATATTTCACTTATGCTATCATTCCGATTGTTAGTGGGGAAGAAAGGAGGTTGTACAGGGAAACAAGGTTTGTGAAGAGTACCTTTAAGAAAGATGTAGTAAATTCCCCCATTTATAGTCAAGAAACATAAGAACTTTCTTGTTTCATGCTGCATGAAGATGCAGAATTCACTGAAAACACAGGGAAGCAGCTCTCTTTAGCAGTTTTAAATAATGAGCTACACTCAAGGAAGATTTGGAAGTGCTACTTTGACGGTGCCTACTCCAAGGAGGGTGCAGGTGTTGGATTCTTGTTGATATCACCAGATGGTAACCTCGTGCCTTTCTCTTTTAAACTAGAATTTGATTCAACAAACAATGTGGCTGAGTATGAGGCCTTAGTATCAAGCCTTCAAGTTTCTAAACAGATGGGAGTTCAATGTATTTCAATTTCTGGTGACTCCGAATTGATAATAAGGAAAATTAAAAATCATTTTCAAACCAAGAATCTGAGATTGAGATCATATAGGAATGAAGTGTGGGATCTGGTAGAAAACTATTTTGACGCATTCAATCTTCATTGTATTTAGAGGCAGGAGAATAGATTGGCAGATTCTTTAGTAGTTGCATCCAACACCTTCAAACCTCCAATAAATCCAAGGTTAAGGTATGAGATTGAAATTAGGCATAGACCTTCTATCCTTGATAATGTGAAACATTAGTAGGTGTTTGAAGATGATGAATAGATAAGTCAGTTCCTGATCATGATCAGAAACTTTGAAGACACTGAGATAGAGCAAGAGGAATAACAAACAAAGCAAAAAGCAGAAATAAGAAACCTTAAGTAGTCAATAGGTGAACAAAATATTATCCATTTGAAATATAATTTTCTCCCCAAAGGGTTGGTTCCCTTTGAAATATTATTCGATGCTAATGATGTTTTTTTTTATTCAAAGAAAATGCATGAAGAAGAAGAGATGGAAGAATGTAATTTGGGAACTTAGCAGGAACCCAAAATAGTGAAATTGTTCAAGGTGTTCCCAAAAACTACATAGAAAGATACATTGATATTTTTAAGAAATATATGGATTTGTTGGCCTGGTCATATGAAGACCTGAAAAAATATGAAAAAATCATTACTCAAAATAAGATTCCATTGAAGGAAGGACTCAAAGCACATAGACATAAGCTCAGACAGTTCAATCCATTTTTGTTTGCTCCAATCGAAAAACAAGTGAAGAAACTGTTGCAGGTGAAAATTATAGTCCCTCTCAAATATTCAGACTGGGTTTCCAATCTGGTCCCTGTAAGAAAGAAGAATGGAGAGATGAGACTGTGTGTAGACTTTAGGAACTTGAATCGGGCATCTCTAAAAGATAATTATCCTTTGCCGAAAATGTATTATGTCTTACAGAAAGTGATAGGAGCTCATAGGTTGTCTATGGTTGATGGATTTTTTGGGTATAATCAAGTAGCAATAGAAAAATAATATCAGAAGGAGATTGCTTTCACTATTCCCCTAGGGCACCTTCATGTACGCAAGGATGCCATTTGGCCTGATGAATGCATGTGAAAAATTTTAGAGGGCCATGGACATATCCTTCGTGGTGATATGTTTGTAGTTATATATCTGGATGATGTAGCTGTTTTCTCAGGGTCAGATGATGAACACTTGGAGAATTTGAAAAATACTTTTAAAAATTGTAGAAATTTTGGTCTATCATTAAATCCCAAGAAATCATCATTTGCCTTTGAAAAAGGTAAATTATTGGGTCACATAGTTTCTAAACAAGGATTAAGTATTGACCCAGCAAGGGTGGAATCCATTCCGACTATTCCTTTACCCAGAAGAAAGAAGGATATCTAGAGATTCCTGGGAAAAATAAACTTTTTGAGGAGGTTTGTGCCCAATTATGCTGAGAACGTGAGAAGTATAACAAATATGTTGAAGAAAAATGCAGAAGTGAAATGGGATAAGGAATCAAGTGATGCATTTGTTAGAGTAAAGGAAGCACTGCAGGAAGCCCCAGTTTTTATTAGCCTAGACTATCAAAAATCCTTTAAGGTATTATCATTTGCATCCCCCACTACTATTGTTGTTGTGTTGTTGCAGAAAAATGAAGACAATAAGGAGCAGCCAATTACATTTTTCAGAAAATTTCTTAGAGATGTTGAGCTCAAATACAATATTATGGAGAAACAAGTATATGTTTTGGTCAAAGCACTGAAAGCCTTCAGGACTTATGTGTTGTAGTCCCAAATAACTACTTATGTTCCTAATTTTGCTTTCAAAGATGTGCTGGTCCAAAGTGATGTTGAAGGAAAAGGGGGGAAGTGGATAGAAAAAATCCAAGAGTATGATTTGGACATCAAACCCACCAAGCTGGTCAAGGGACAGGGGTTAGCGAAGTTGTCAACAAAGAAAAATTTTCAAGCCCTGCAAATTAATTTGTTGGCACCAGTGGATGGAGTTGTAAATGAAGAGGGTAAAAGAAAGTTCAAAATAGGTATTCAATACAATTTTTTATGCTTTGATTGGTATAAACATATTGTGCATTACCTATGTTTCTTTTCCTGTCCAACTTCACTTAATAGAACAAAATACAGAGCTCTCAAGCTCAAGTCTCAGCCATATGTTATCATAGAAGTGAAGCTATACTAGAAATACCCTGTTGGTATTTTGCTATTAGGTTTGACCGAAGGAGAATCTATTGAAGTCAACAAAAAATATCATGAAATTCTATGTGGAGGACATTATAGCTGGAAGGCCACTACTCATAAAATTCTTAAGTCGAGCTTCTATTGGCCAGCCTTGTTTGCAGATGTTTATAGACTGGTCAGAAGTTGTCAAAAGTGTCAGTTGTTTGCTGAAAAGAAAAAACTTGCTCCATTACCTCTCATCCCAGTATTTATTGAAGAACCTTTCATGCAATGTGGATTGCATGTTATTGGAGAGATCAGTTTGCAATCAAGAAGACAGTTCAAGTGGATTCTACTGCCACTGATTATTTTACAAAATGGCTTGAATAAATATCCACTAAGAAGGAAAATGACCAAGTGGTGATGATGTTTCTGGAGGAAAACATTTTCAGCAGATTCGGATGTCGAGTCAAAATTGTGACTAATAATGCTCAAGTATTAAACTCTGCTCGTTTCATTAATTTCTGTCAAACATATAATGTAATTTTATCACATTCCACAACATATCATCCCCAAGGGAATGGATTGGTAGAGTCTTCAAATGAGACATTGGTCAGAATATTGAAGAAAATAATCACCGATAATCAGAAGGAATGGGATATGAAGTTGAATTTTTCCCTCTAGACAGTTTGAGTCACTACCAAGAAATCTACTGGGAGGTCTCCCTATGAACTAGTTTATGGAAATCAAGCACTATTTCCTACTCAGTTGGCCAAACCAATGATTTCTTTCCTTCAAAAATCTCAAGAAGAACCAGATGCTCTGGTAAGAAGATTGAACAAAATAACTGAATCAAGTGAAAACATAAACAAAGTCAGGGATAACGTGATTACCTATCAGGAAAATATGAAGTCCATATTTGATAGAAAAGTAAAAGTAGTTCTCTTTCAAGCAAGAGATTTGGTGCTAAGATGGGACACCAGATGAGAAGAAAAGGGGAAGCATGGTAAATTTGACCCTCTCTGGTATGGTCCATACAAGATCTCTCAGGTAAGGTCAAATAACACATTTATTTTGGAAGATCTAGATAGAGAGACAATACAACTGCCTGTGAACGGGAAGTATTTGAAGCATTATTTCTAGCATTAAAAGTCAACATTCCACCATTGTAAATAATGGATTTCTCATTGTTCATATGTCACCAAGAAATATTTTACTCCATTCCCAATGGATAAGTCACTAATCTGCGGTTCTTAGCGCTTCCGTGGAAAAATCCACTATCCCCAAGTGCAGCTAGATGTTGTCGCTCATTTTCATTTACCTTTGAAATATTTTTCAAAACACCAAAAAATCATATATGATAGAAAATGTAAAATTTTGTGTGTCATAGAAGAATTTTGATTTATATATTGGTACATTAACATTACGTCATGAGATTTGAAGGTGGGTAGAGTCGGGCTCATTCATGTGTAGAACAGTTCAAGAGACGGATCGATGGGCACGTTCAGAACATTGCACGCCGAACAGGGTCGAGCCGGGCTCATTTGCAAGCTCAAGAGGGACTAGCGCAGCAGAACAGTGGATAAGCTCAAGAGGGTTACACTATGGATCAAACAAACTAATTTCCCAAAGGCAGAGAAAGGGTGCATTTCCCTTAAACACTTAAGAGTTTTGGAGGAGGCACAAAGGGAAAAATAGATGGTCGAAATCAAAGCGCAGAAGTGGAGTGGAGAGATAGATGGCAAAGATTAAATCACAAGTTTCAAAGGATATGCACGGGATTTAAGTGATAAATTCGTCAAAGTGCGACGTGCGATGCCAAGTGGGACCCGATCGCATAACGCACATCGCAGGTTTTAAAAGATAAGTGTTAAGGAAAAGTTAAATTCAGTGAAATGCAAAGTGTGACGTGCAAGATGACGTCGCAGATGACGTGCCCTTGACCCCATAGATCGCATTTGATTTATGATGAGGCAGAAATCTCACATGGTAGATGACGTGGTTGTGACGTGGTGGATGACGTGGCCTTGGCCTGCATATCGCATAATGCAAGTTTTAAAATTTAAGGGCAAAGGGTAAGTGTTATAATTGTTGAAGTGCGATGTGCGATGCGATGGGGCCCAATCGCAAATAACGAATCACAAGTTTTAAAGGATCACCGCGGGAGGTAAGTGATAAAGTCGTTGAAGTGCAACATGCAATGCTAGGTGGGACCCGATCACATAGCACACATCACAAGTATTAAAATATAAATGCTAAAGAAAAGTTAAAAACGGCAAAATGTGAAGTGCGATGTTGGCACAAACTCAATGTGGTTCCATGATGAAATCTAAGTTGAAAAATGGAAATGCTCAGAAATGGTTGCAATATGAACGACTGGAAAGGCCTCGTCGCTGCGATTTTGGCACTGTGAATGGGACTCAAACTCGACATCGTATGTGAAAGTTATGAAGGTTTGAAGTCTCCAGTAAACTCTAAAAATAGTTAACCAAGTTTGACTTTTAAAATTTGGAAAAATTAAAAAGAGAATATTCTTTGGAATATTCCAAAGAATATTCCCCTAGAATATACCAAGCAGGGTAATGATAGGCAGATACTTGGCAGATTTTAATTGGATGTTGGGTTGACTGTGCAAATTTGGGCCAATCATGGGCTGCCACATGGCAGGCCCAAAGGTCGCCACGTGCCCCCAGGCCGAGGAGGAGGCATGCCATATTTAAAAAAATTTTGAAGTTTCAAGGTTTGAACCCAAGACCTCCGTCTTATAACAGAAATGTCTTATCGTTAGGTCACAAAGGCGTTACTTAACAGATCTTGGTGGCGCATTCTATTTAAAGTTTGAAACTGTTTGGGGCGGAAAAAAAGGGGATAGCCCCTTAGGGCTATCCTGGATGTCATACAACCAAACGCTAGCGACCAGGGGGCTAGCAGTGGCGGAAATGTTTATTCGGTCATTAACAAACATAATGTGACCATTTTGTAAATTAAATGTCGTGGTTATGAATGCGGGTTAAGCAGAAGTTGGTGCGAGGGTGGTCACATGCCACCCCGCCTAACATTTAATTTGACATTAACTATTTCCACCCAGTTCGGAGCGCCTCCGATATTTTCGGCAAGTTTGCCAAAATTAGCGCTCCTATCTACAGTTTCTCTACATTCGGTGGAGTTTGTTTAGGGAATATTGGGAAAAATTAGTTTTGGCCATAACTTCCTCAATTTTGAACCAAATTGGACGAAATTTTAGTTAATTTTGGCTATTATAAGCATTCTGGAGAGTTTGGGACGAGTTGCAGAGAGAACAGAGGTGTTCTATAACCATTTTTTCTTCAAGGAAGAGGAAAGAGCCACTAGGGCCATTAGGAGATGGAGCTGTATTGGGTTGTACTTCACTGTTTGAGGTGAAACAAAAGCCATTTATAGCTTATTTCTATCTTCTGAAGTCAAATTCACAGATTTTTTTGCCTTTTTAAGCATATATTTCACTGTATAACCATTTTGAGCAACTTAATAGAGGAAGGACATGCCCATTGGGAGCCTTGGACCCAGCGAATGTAGCCCAGGAGGGGTGAACTGCCTCATCAATTTGATGTGTTATGCTATGGTGAATTTCTCTTGTTGTGTATTTTTGATATAATATGTTAAACAGCAAACTTAATTAACATTTCCTCACACAAAAACTCAGAAAAAAATTACCAAAAACATTTTGTTTAACCTGCAAGACATGGAGAATACTTTTCACACTTAATTAAATGGAAATGGATACTTTGCACAACATTTACACTTTCAGATTAGTTGGTATCAAAGCTAGAGATTTACTCTGCATTTTTTCTTGTACAAAGATATAGTTAATTGTTTGCAAGTTTTGATGCTTACTAGGCTTAAACTAAAAATAGGGGAAGGGAAATTGGTTAGATCACAAAGTAATCCTCAACCAAGGAGGGCCAAAGTGACATTGTCTTCACCATCTATTACACCCCCAAGAGCTACTGTAGAAGCCTTAAGCATGTATTCAAGAGAAGGAGAAGCTCCTAAAGACATTGATCCCAAAGAAGAAGAATATGTATTCCAAAAGGCTTTCCTATACATGACAGAGATGGTGAGGATACTCTACCAAGAAAGAAATGATAGGCTTGTTGGAGAAGGGTCTAAACATCAGAAATAAGGAGAGGGTTCTTCAGGAGGAAAGAAAAGTGATGACAATTCAAAGAAAGGACAAAGAGGAAATGGTGATCCACCAACCCCATCTTCATCCTCTTCCTCTACATCGTCATCCTCTACTTCAGTGAATCAATCTCACAAGTCTAAAACCACTGGTAAAAGTCCATTTTTAAATCTTGATGTTAAATTTGAGTTGCCTATGTTTAATGCTGAAGTCAATGCAGAGAAACATGAAAATTGGATAAGACAATTGGAAGTTTACTTGAGCATACAAAACCTTCATGAAGACAACACCAAGATTCAATTAGCCTCTTTGAGGATGGAAGGAGCAGCATTGGTATGGTGGGAGGCCAAGACCAAGGATGAAATTAAAAAAAATTGTAAGATCACTTTATCATGGGCTGAATTTATTTCCGCAGTTAAGTAGCAATTTTATCCATTAACTCATTTACAAAAGGCTATCATGAATCGGAAAAGTTTTAGACAACTTAAGGGACAAAGTGTTCAAGATTACACTCAAGAGTTTAGACGAATGGATTTATTACTTGGAATTGATTTGCATAGTCAAAATACTTTTCTGAAATATATAGGTGGTTTACACAATTATCTTATACATACTATCCTTATGTTCAATCCTACTAGTCTAGACGAGGTTTGTGTCCAAGCCACACATTTAGAGGCTAGAGGGAAACAATCTTTTGATGGGAATGTGGATAGTGAACTTGAAGGAAAAGGGAGGAAAAGAAATGAAAACTATAGGAAAGAAAAAGGAAAGCTCTTTTGTAAAAAAATTTCCAAAACAAGCCACGATGAAGACCATTGCTGGAAACTTCATCCGGAGCTGAAACCAGAAAAATTTAAAACCAAAGATAAGGCTAAAGAAAAGGGAAAAACGGTTGCAACTTCTGAACAAGACTTAGGGTTTGAATCAGGTGTTGAAACTAAAAGCATAGCCATGGTACTAAAGAACATAAAGGGGAAAGAGATTGTAAATGAACAAATCCCAGTTATAGCACTTTAAACTGTCACATAGAAGCTCCAAATGAAGAGAGGAGGATAGAGTTGTTTCATGTGAGGATAATTTCAAAACACACAAATATAGAAACACTATTTGACAGTGGTTCATAAGTGAATCTCATCTCAAAAGACTTATTCAAGAAGTTGAAACTTGAGATCATTCCACATGAAAAGCCATATCCACTTGGATGGATATGCATTTACAAGTCTCAAGAAAGTGCATGTTGCGCTTTGCCATAACAGATCATTATGTTGATTTGGTTGAACTAGATGTGGTACCGCTTGATATTATAGGTTTGGTGTTGGTTAGTCCGTACGTATATGACAGAAAATAGATCTTTCATCTCTACGAGAACAAGTATCATCTATTCAAGGATGGCAAGGAGTTTATTGTGAGAGCACATCGGAAGAAGCTAGAATCTTCTTTAGTCAATGCAGGGCAATTGAAAAGGCTTGTCAATGTAGGTAAAAATTTGACTTTCTTGATGGTTAAGAAAAAATATTTTTTACATTATCCTTTTCATGTTATTTCTTATATAAATGATGAAATGTTTCAGTCTAAAAGTAGGTCGTCTTTGGAAGATGACAAGATGTTGCAGAAAGTGCCTTTGGTGTCAATCGGTGCAAAGAACAAAGTGTCGGTTCAAAGTTGAGCAAGAATCCAAGAAAGGGAAAAGCATAAAAGTGAAGAGGACACAAATTTTAGCATGGATCAATGCTGGTTTTAGAATGGCATGTTGGTATGGCGAGAAAACTTGGTCGGGATTTGACACAAGTACATGGCTCATTTGGCAAAAATTCATCATGAGGATAGTTGGCAAGGTGAATCTTATTTTTAGTTTCCTTTGAAGCTAGACCATTGTAGAAAATGTATGTATTCTGTAAATTTTAGTTGTTGTTCTGCAAGATTCAAAAAATTTCCGTATGACACAGTCAAGGTTAGCAACAATCGGTCAAAAAATTCAAGGAAGAATTTGTCTTTTTATGAGAAGCTCAATTTGATGAAGACAGGGAGATTTCAATGGTTCAAGGTTGGAAGAGTGGAGAATCAGTCTCCTCATCTTCAGTTTCTATAATTCAGAGAGCTTTTGGGGTCTGAAAGCTTCCCATTTGGGAGGTGTGATTAGGAGATCATGTCCAAGTTGAAAAAATACTCAAAAATGGAAATGCTCATAAATGGTTGCAATTTGAATGACCGGGAAGGCCCCATCGTTGCAATTTTGGCACCGTGAACGAGACTCAAATCTGACATCGTATGTGAAAGTTATCAAGGTTTGAAGTCTCTAGTAAACTCCAAAAACAGTTGGCCAAGTTTGACTTTTCAAATTTGGAAAAATTAAAAAGAGAATATTCTTTGGAATATTCTAAAGAATATTCCCCCAGAATATTCCAAGCATGCTAATGACATGCAGACACTTGGCAGATTTTATTTGGATGTTGGGTTGACTGTGCAAATTTGGGCCAATCATGGGCTGCCATGTGGCAGGCCCGGAGGCCGCCACGTGGCCCCAGGCCAAGCAGGAGGCATTCCATATTTAATTTTTTTTGAAGTTACAAGGTTTGAACCTGAGACCTCCGGGTTATAACAGAAATTTCTTACTGTTAGGTCACAAATGCGTTACTTAACAGATCTTGGTGGCGCATTCTATTTAAATTTTGAAATAGTTTGGGGCAGAAAAAAAGGGGCTAGCCCAGATATCATACAACCAAACGCTGGCGACCATGGGGCTAGAAGCGGCGGAAACGTTTATTTGGTGGTTAACAAACATAATGTGACCACTTTGTAAATTAAATGTCGCGGTTGTGAATGCTGGTTAAGCGGCGGTTAGTGCGGGGGTGGTCACATACCACCCCGCCTAACATTTAATTTGACATTAAATATTTCCACCCAATTTGGAGTGCCTCCAATATTTTTGGCCAGTTTTCTAGAATTAGCACTCCTATCTGCAGTTTCTCCACATTTGGTGGAGTTTGTTTAAGGAATATTGGGCAAAATTAGTTTTGGCCATAACTTCCTCAATTTTGAACCAAATTGGACGAAATTTTAGTCAATTTTGGCTATTCTGAGCATTCTGGAGAGTTTGGGATAGGTTTCAAAGTGAAAAGAGGTGTTATACAACCATTTTTTCTTCAGGGAAGAGGAAATAGGCACTAGGGCCATCAGGGAGATGGAGCTGTATTTGGTTGTACTTCACTATTTGAGGTGAAACGAAAGCCATTTTTAGCTTATTTTTGTCTTATGAAGTCAAATTCACAGCCTTTTTTTCATGTTTAGGCATATATTTCACTATATAACCATTTTGAGCAACTTAATAGAGCAAGGACATGCCCATTGGGAGCCTTGGACCTGACAGATGTAGCCCAGGAGGGGTGAACTGCCTAATCAGTTTGTTGTGTTATGCTATGGTGAATTTCTCTTGCTGTGTATTTCTGATATAATATGTTAAACAATAAACTTAATTAACATTTCCTCACAAAAAAACTCAAAAACAATTACCAAAAAAAAATTGTTTAACATGCAAGACATGGAGAATACTTTGCACACTTAATTAAATGGAAATGGATACTTTGCACAGTATTTACAAATAGTTTCATTTTCAGATCATGGACCTCCAGAGGATTTTTAATTTGGTACTGAATCTTCTAAGAAATAAATGAAAGAAGATCAAGTTTCCTGTAGCTGTTGATGTTGATATGTCTTTCCATTTTCAGTCTGTGTTTATTCCTATTTGAATGAGGTGAAGTATTGTAGTAGTCGGTCTCTTAATTACATATGTGAGTAAGAGATAAACAACCTTAATTTGCGTTACTTCACCTCATCTCTTCTTTCTTCACAAAATTCTGATTAAACTTTAAAGTAATAGATTCTGCGCTTGCAACATATTATTTAGAGTTTCCTCTCTCTCCATGAATTTCCTCTGAAACTTAAAAGTGATAGATTATGTTTCTCAACATATCACTTTAAGTTTCCTTTACAGTTCTTCTTTTCATTTCATTTGGATATTACTAGTTTATGGCTTTGTGAAGGCTTTCATTATATCATACTATTGAGTTTATTAAATAATTAGATTCCAAAGGTGTTAAGCAAAGGCCATTTGATATTATAATTGTGACATACATTTACAAAATGTCTTAAGCATTGATTTGTTACCATAGCCAAGGGATTGTTTCTTGAGATACAACAAAGTAGGCAAATTCTTTATCTGAAAATTCTTCTTCATCTTCTTCCTTACAACTACAAATTTTCACTTTCGGAATATGCTTGTTATTACTAGTTTTCATGGATGCAGAGAATGTTGTTTCTAGGTGAGATGTGTCATCCTCTTGTTCAATCCTCATTTCAAATTCCATAAGCACTCCATGTAATTCATCTTTGCTGAGATTGGGTTGAATATTGCCTGCAAAGTTCTAAGGATATTTCAGACAACATTTTTTGTGTTGACAGGTTCTCCCAAACCTTCCAATGCATTTGTTATTTCATCAACACGCTGTAAGTATGCATTAATATTTTCATCTTCCTTCATTTTGATTTGCTCAAATTTTTCCCTGTAAATTTGAAGCTTTTCTTCTTTCACATTTGAGTCACTTGCATATATATTATCAAATTGCCTTATACTTGTTTAGCACTTTTGCAACTCAGTACCTTAAGATAGATATATTTGATAACCCCACTGATAATGAGATATTTAGCCTTTGCATCATACACCATATTTTTCTTACCTTGTTCATCATGGGTCGCTGTAAAGCCCTTTTCAACAATTTCCCATGCTTTGTATCCCTGTGCCAACAAATGAACCTTCATTCTTCCACTCCAAAGTGTGTAGTTATTTCCATTGAATAGAGGACTCTATTATTAGTATACTCCATGGCCTCCTTCCAATTGTTAGACTATTATTGAAGGAACCAAGCTCTGATACCAATTGTTGGAAATGCTAAGAGGGGGGTGACTAATTATTTGTTATCAATTAGAAATTTTAAGTATTTTCATATCATTATTTAATCTTCAATTATTCTTGATGTTTATCTAGTAACAACAGTAAACAATAGAACACAATAGGCACACGAATTTTAGCTAGAAGACCCCCTCCGGCTCAAAAACCATCGAACACTTTTCTAATAAATTATTTAATATTCAGCCCCAACTTAAATGGAAGGTAAATCTTCATAGAATTATATAAAATCATTCTTCTCCAACTCCCATTGGAAGGACGCCCAAATTCCCTAGTTTCTTTAGTAGTCAACTGAATGGATGCCCCGACATCTTAGATAGACCTACCATCCTGAAGTGTTCACACGATCCAACTTGTTGGTGACTTCATGCACCAACCTAGCACCTCCCTGCCACATGTTTAGGCCTTAGAATTCCATTTCCACAACATGGAGGAAAACCACCTAGTCTAGACCTTAGAGAAATTTCATTTCCATTTGGTGTGGTGGCTCTGACTGGGGATGAAGGGACCAGTTTCCCAATAAGGATGATTTCGGGGTGTGTTTTGTTTAGATAACATACAATGGGAAATGATTTTAATATATCATATGCATTTATCTAGCACTTATCTATTCTACCATATACCCAGGTTGTTTCGTCCTTTATGTGATCTAAAGAGATATCCTCCAACTATTAGTAATGAAGATTATTTAACAGTTGAAAGAGATGAAAATTCTGTAAAGATGATTCTTTGAAAAAAATAGTTTGATCAAAATAATTGTGAAAAGTATATCACATTCATATGTGTGACTATATATCATATAAGAAATCATAAAAAAATATTAGTACAAAAGTGCATTTAACATTCATTTATGATAACAGTTCAAATATATAATGCAAGTAAAAAGATAATTGTCAATCTAGAAAGCAAAACTTAATACAAGTGAATAGAAGTACCATATGTACGAAGTCATATTCATATAAACTAACAATATATTTTCTTCTCCTCTTCACTTTCAAGAAATTTAAAGAGTACAATAATGAAAAATCAGTTAAACAGGTTCAAATGTCAAAGGATAATAGATTTTTTTCCATTAATCCATCAAACCATTTACAAACTTATAGAAGTGCATTATTTGCAAATGTTTTTGAAAAATTTATGGACCCTTATCTAAATGCATGAGAAGGGTTTAAATACTAAACTAAAATATGCTTAAAAATAGATTATTACATAAAAATAGACGAGCTTTCAAACAACCATCCTCGTAATACAAACTTTAACTACAATCTAGGAAAATAAAGTAACAATATAAATTATGAGTTCTGATCCTCCATTTGGATTTGATCTCGAAGTTGACAAATATCCAGGATGGGTTTGAGTTGAGATGGCTGTGAAATTCTTGATCTGACCTGTCCCTTGAATACTACATTTGAGAGTGATGGTTGAGATATTTTTTTTGAATCAGTTAAAGACTGCAGTGTTTGGTACTGATGATAAGGTTTAAACAGAAAATTCCAATAATTTTCTTGATCAAAATTATCTACTTTTTTCATCATTTCTTCCTCCATTTCTTTCCTTTGTTTCCACTGTGTTTCCACATTCTTGATTTCTGAGAGCAATTCAGATGTGGAATCTTTGATAAGCTCTGCTTTCAAAAGCTACTCACATACAGATTCAGAATTTCTTTTGTTAACCTTGATGCTTTTGATGTTGTTTTGTCTTCTTTCCTTATCTGTGCTTCCCAATATTTAAATAAGATTTCCTTGTAAAATTTATCTACCTGGGGTAGATAAGCTTCCTTTCCTGAATCTGATGCTTGCCATTGAATGTGTTCATTGATTTTCTTCTCAATTTTCTCACACTCAAGTTTCTGGATAGCCCCTTACTGGATCAGTATTTCACTTGAATCATAATAAGAGCTAGTGATTGAAGCTTGTTGGCAAAATAATTCTCGTTGTGGCTTCAGCTTAGCATTCACATCCAATGCTTCCCTTTTGAATTGCTCTAGTTGTGGCTGGCTTTATAATTTTTTTATTGCTTCTTCCAGTTGCATTTGCTTTTTTGTAAGTTGCACCTGATGCTGCAAATTTATTCTTTCAAAATCCTTTTGAAACTGATCCATTTTAAATTCCATTTGCCTGTTGGAGTTAGAGTTTTCTTTCTCTAACAGTCTCTCTAAATCCTGTATTTTATCTTCTTTCTTCTTCAGTAACATTTGAACTTCACTGGCCTTATCAATAGTGGTAGTATCATATGCCCCTGTAAACTTTGATAGCTTGGTTAAATGTTCAGTAGGATCAACTAGAGGATCCTTCCATAAAATGTCAACTGATTCATTTGTAATACTTGAGACTGTATCGTCAATTATTCTCCTTTTTCTTCTCTTGACTACAAACTTATGATTAGGACTGTAGAAGAAATCTAGTGAAGGGATTTCCTCAATTTGTAAAACTATCTGTTCTGTAGGGTAGGTTGGAATCATCACTCGATCATGAGTTTCAGGAACATGTTGTATTGGAGTAACATTTTCCACTAATTTCTGAGAATGTTTTGGCATCTAAAAACTGGTAGATTGATTAGTATTGGGATTTTCTGAGGCATTTCTAGTTCCTTAGAAAACTTATCCCATTCACTCTTCAAATCCTTTGGCTGATAATTTTCTGACTGATCAGGTGTATTTTGGTTGTGATGAACTTCTTGGGAAGATGATTCATTTCCATTAATTCCTCCTTTCTCTTGCATCTCAGTCTCTTTGATTAATTGATTAATTACCTTTTCTGGGCTCTCATTTCTGTTTTCGAATTCATTATTAGAATGATCTGAATTCTGAGAATTGTGTTATGATTTCCCTGACTCATTTTCAGACATGTCTTTTGCTTCATTATCTGAGCTAATACTTAGAGTTGGTTTGTCAACATATTCAATAATCAATAAGTCTAAAGGAATTATTTCTAGTCTCTTGTTTATGTATTCTTGGAAGGCTTCCAAGTCATCTTGATTGAGTTGATTGGATGAAATTTTTAGTACATCTATAAAATTTTCAATACCTTGAAAGAAATCATCAAATATATCTATCCCTTTCACAAAAGGCTTCACTTTGGGTTCTGTGATGTAATTTTTAATTACATCATTGGGGTCATATGGCCTCTTTGGCATTACTGCCAGATTCAACAAATTAACATTTGAAACTTCCTTGAAGGCGTGACCAATATCAAAAAGTGCTAAAGTACCACACTGTAAAGGGAAATTAGGCTAAATGGCCTTCTAAGCATCTTTGAGGTGTTTCGAAATACCATTTACCACAAGTTGGTAAGAACTCTCTCTAGAAAGTAGCTTGTTAGCAACATAATATGGAAGGACATGGGGATAAGCATAACTCCCGAAAACTCTGACATAGGTGAAATTTTCTTCGGCAAACCATCTAGAAATGGGTAAAATGTCTGTACTAGCCTCTTTCAAAATCGTAGGGTCTTTCTCATTGAATATAATCAGGTGCATAGGTAGTATGACTCTATGGAAAATTTTATAAAAATGTAGATGAAAATCTGACTCCCAAAGGGCTCTGTGGTAAATGAGGATTGGAGTAGGGTCTTAGGTCATCCATTTCCATCCCATGGTTGGAAAACTTGAACAAAAGTGAACAGCATCCATGACATAGGCACTCATGTAAAAAGGGGGTATTACCCTACATGAAACACTTCTTTTGCTTCTATAATCCATGATACTTCTGGCCAAATCATCAGAGAGGATATTTTCCCAAGTCATAATTAAAGAATTGACGATTGCATCAATTAATGGGACCCAATCTACAGAAAACCTAGTAGTATCAGGCTTTGCAAATAATCTACACAACATACCAGTAGCATAGTAATAAGGGGAAGGAATTTTTGCTATCGGGTACATACCGAGTTTGTCCTGTTTCAGTTTTCCTTGGTCATCCTTCCATTCTTTTATAAATTTCATCAGGTTTGGATGTTTCATTGTAAAGCTCTGAACAAAAGCTTTGTCATAGTTTTATTGTGGGACAGGTAAGTGGTACATTTTCCTCAAATATTCTACCCTGAATGAACCGATATTATCTTCCTTTGAATTCTTAAATGTTCTATCTTCTATGTTGAAGTGGTTGATTGCCCACTTAACCATATATATATAGGGAAGAATCTTTGGCCTTGCTTCTATGAATGAATGAGCATGAAAAGTCGAAATAGGTTGGGTTTGAAGGAACTGACGTGCCTAATGTAGAAACTTTGATTATTACCCTTGGCGATTCATTCTCGAAGAATTGATACGTTTCTTCCCACGAGGAACTTCCACAATCCTTGTTGCAGGTGGTATCTGAGAATAAGGGAGACATATCTGAGTCTTTATTAGATTATTCCTGGGCAATTTCCTTACCTTTCTTGCTCATCCTTGATATCCTTGCTCCGTTAAGTGGTTTCCTAAATTCAAGTGAACAGAGCGAACTTTAGTTCTAAGGTAAATGAAGAGAAGGATAGATTTAAAAATGATATAATCAAAAACTCGGCGTTCAAACATTTCAAACATGATTGAAGTAGATATGAATCTTTCAAACCTTACTCCCATAAAATGTCATTAATCACCCATAATTATTCCAATCAAATCTCTTACACACCTTTATGTGAAATGTCTATCGATCAATTTAAGACTTTAGATCTTATATCTGGTTTATTAGATATGAATCATTTCACACACGTGAGAAATAACTATGAATATCACATATCACAACTTTAAAACTATTTCCATTAGTTATGTTTTTTTTCTACCGATGAATTTCGCGAAATGTGATCTGCGCAAATCGCAGATCACAATTTCCATACGGTAATAAAACTTGCATTTGGTTTATTTGCTGCGAAATGCTAAGTGCACTTAAGGAATCATGCCCATGTGCTTTATCGGATACTTGAAGTTTTATGTTTGTTTCTTTATTGATTCGTCGGATCTGATTCATCTCAACTCTTACTTAATTGTTATTAGTTGATCGTTTTTTAAAAGGTGTGATGCGATTTTACTTTAAAGCGGTGTTTAGAGATTTTGTAACGAGCATTTTATATGATTTTGGAAAAGGTTTAGCACATATCTCAGCTTGCAAGACTTAATATGTTTTAATTTGTTAGGTTTGTAAGCTATGTGATTTTTTATGAGCACTAAGAAATTAAAGCGAAAAGGGAAAGAACTTGGTTTCCTAAAGTTTTTAGACTTAGGCTAAGATAAAATCAAAAAAATAAATTTCCTATTTATTTTAAAGGGTCCCCATTTGGTAGAAATAAATGGGGGGTGTTGTATAGTACAACAGTTGGCGATTCACTTAGGAGAACCAACTATCTCTGATTAGTTTTTTGAAATTTATAAAAACTTTTTCGAAATAAAAATAGTTGCAGGAATGAATTTCAATAAATAATATCTCACTAAGAAATAAAATCTCTCTTAATTATAATTCATAAGAATTCCTCTTTAAAAATAAAAGTATGAGTATCTATATCAGTCTTTAATTAGTTCAAAAAAGATAAAGCAGGTGGCTCTTTGAGATTAGCTTTATAAATATATACTATTTTATCACAGGTAGAGCCTCTGATCCAATAGACAATTTAATCTCTTGCCAGTGTTACCTTTTACCCAACAATGATTCATCCAGTCTTTCTTACAATCTTCAAAAATAAATTCCAACTTTATACTCTTGATCTCTTTTGGAACTTGATTTTCTTTTTTGTAGATATTTTCTATTGTATTTTTATTTACTTAAAAGTCATTGTCTTGGCTTGGTAAACAAATATTGACAATGCCATTCACTGGTTGTAATTAAAATGATCAAGCTGGCTCTTAATGAGACCTCTTGTCTTCTTGATATAATTTCAAGTCATTACCCTGTTTTGGTAGGCAATATTGGTAATGTTAGTTCAACTATTTCCTATGAACATGGTAAACAAGCTCGTGACGAGACTTATTATCTTTTAAGCCTTTTTAGCATAATTTTTGAATTTCTTTCTAAAAATTGATATTTTTTCCCAGATGGGGTGAATCATTGGTCCTTTTGAGGATTCTAGATGATAATTTTTTTTTAGTTTTAAAATTGCTTCTCTGTAAAAGAGTCTTTACTATGTTAAAGGTCATTTTCTTGATTGACAACATAATAACCATGCTTTATAAATATGAGAGTTCATCAAAGAATAAATAACTTCAATGAAATTGCATCTTTCAGTAAAAATAGAATCTATTTGACTTTCGAATCTTTCGATTGTTTCCTTAACATTTATTATTTTTATAAGCGATAAATAATATTATCTGATATGTTTTACTTGAAAATCAAAAATCAATACTACTCAACTTTTATTTTCCTAAGAAAAATAAAAAAGACAATAATATACAAGGAATAGAAGGGGTTTCCTCCTATGAAAAATATTTCTTTAAAATATGTCCATTAATAGCCAAAGAATCTCTTTTGCCTAATAGATCTTGCAATAAAAATGTTTATGGGAATATTTCTTCAGTGATTTTAAATGGACCTAACCACAATATTTGAAATTTAGTGTGTTTACCTTTTTTCCTCATGTGCTTTATCCTATTTCAATACCAGATCACCAATTTGAAAGTTTTTTGGAGTAACAGAAGTTGAATCAAATGAAGCTTTTACTATCTGTTGATGATGTGTATGAATAACTTTAGATTTTTATCTTTCTTTTTCAAGCTTAAGAGTTTGAAATAGTCTTACTTTCAAGGAAGAAGAAGGAGATTCATCAATAAATTGAACTAAGACAAGAGAATGAATAACTACATTGGTAGGAAGAACAACTTATTTTCCATTAACAATATTGAAAGGAGACGTGCCAATGGAGGCCTTCTAAGTTATTACGTATGCCCATAGAGCAAAGATTAATTACTTATGCCAATTTCGTTGATTTTGATCAACAATTAGTTTGATGATTCTAATAAGGTTTTTATTTGTGGATTCTGCTAAACCATTTCCTTATGGATAATAATTTTCAAAATACATAAGTTTAAAGCCTCTTTTTATTTCAAATTATTTCATAGCAGCTCCTGAGAAATAAGATGCATTATTGAACATTAAAGAAATAAGTAAACCAAACCTAGTTATGATAAATTTATCAATGAAATCAATAATATTCTCAGAGTTGGCTACCTTTAATGGAATTGCTTCCACCCATTTAGTAAAATAATATGTAGCTGTGAGAATATGTTTATGTTGTTTAGAAGAGTTAGGAACGATCTCACCGATTATATATAATCCCCATTGTTCAAATGGTTGTTCGATATTAACTAAATGTAATGGAAAGGTTTCTTTCCTTTGTCTTCCTGATGCACTTTGACAAATTTTGAATTTTCTTGAATATTCATGCGCATCTTTGAAAAGTGTATGCCAATAGTAACCCACATGTAGGATTTTATGTGCTGTTGTATTTACTCCAAAGTGTCCTCCAGCTGGTCCATTATGGATTTCCTGCAAAACTTTCTCATCTTCAGTTTTCTCTAAGCATCTTAATAGCACAAAACCAAAGTTTCTTCTAAACATTACGTCATTTATTATTTCATATTGCTTGGCCTTTAATCTAAAAGCATGTTTTGTTTTATAACTGAGTTGGGTTGGGGCATATCCATTTTTCAAATAAAATTGGAGAGCAACGCATTGAGATTGCACATCGTTGAGGCTTACCTCTAATATTTTCACATTATTACCTGAATCTCCCTCTGATGATAAATGGGATGCTCTTGTTAGCATTCTGCAAAAACCTTGACCTCTAATAATATTAGAAGGTCTAATTTCTACATCATATTCTTGTAAATCAGTAACCCAGCTAGCCCTTTTCTCTCCTAATTCTCTTTGCATCAATAGTTGTCTCACTCGAAATAATGGAACTATTATTTTGGTGTGATTTTTAAGGAGAAATGGTATAAAATTCTTTATAGCTTTAAAGACAACAAATGCTTGTTTCTCAATAGATGAATAATTTAGTTTTGCGCCTTGAAAATTGGAACTGAAAAATGATATTGGTGCTTCAATTTGTTAGTCATTAAGTTGTGTTAAAACAACAAAGTAAGATGTATCTAATGATAAAGTGTATAAAGTAAAAGGATTAAGAAAATTTGGGGTAGTCAGGAATGGAGCATTGATAATGGATTGTTTGATTAAATCAAATGTTTCTCTTTGGTTATGTCCCCATTTAAAGACTACATTTTTCTTAATCCTGGTTTGCAATGATAAAACTATATGTGAAAATTCAGGGACAAA
Organism: Pinus albicaulis; assembly: GCA_034641835.2. Classification (NCBI taxonomy): domain Eukaryota; kingdom Viridiplantae; phylum Streptophyta; class Pinopsida; order Pinales; family Pinaceae; genus Pinus; species Pinus albicaulis. The sequence continues at coordinate 1,395,199,191 of CM076581.1, forward strand.
TATTTTTACAAAATTTATCTATCCAAGAAACAACTACATAGTTTTCTTTTTATGAGGGAAAGGAATTTTTTTAATCTCTTCAATTATTTGAGAATCAATATAGATACTTATCTTTGACACAATGAATTCTAAAATTGTTCCTTCATTTCAAGCAAAATATGACTTCTTTGGGTGTAATGACATTCCATATTTTTTACATCGCTCAAAGACTTGCATTAGGTCATTCACATGATTGGTTTCTTGTCTAGAAAAGACTGTAATTTCATCTAGATAAATAACCACTGATTTATTGATGAGTCCTATGAAATCTATGTTCATAGCTCTTTGAAAAGTGTCACATGCATTAATTAACCCATATGACATCTTTTGATAGGCGTAGGTTCCCCACTTAGTCCTGAATGTAGTCTTCAATCTGTCATCTAGATGTACAAGGATTTGGTTATATCCTGAAAATCCATCTAGGAAATACATAAGTTCAGAACTAGCTACTGTTTGCAGTACTTGTTCCATGGTTGGTAATGGAAAGTTGTCCTTTTGACATGCTTTGTTTAAATTCTTAAAATCAATACAAATCCTAATATCATCATTTTTCTTTCTGACAGGAACTAAATTTGAAACCCATTTAGAATGTCTAACTGAAAATATAATCTTTTCTTTGAGGAGTTTATTTAGTTCTGTTTTGATTTGATTTTCAATATTCGGGTTAATTTTCTTCAACTTTTTTTGTATAGGTTTCTCATCTGAAATCATAGGAATAGTGTGTTGAATCACATAAGTGTCATATGTTTTAAGATCAGTGTAATCCCAAGAAAAACACTTTTTTACATTCTTAATAACTTGAAAAATGATAATATTTAATTAGAATATAGACCAAGAAATATGACATTTTGAGGTTTATCATCAGTTCCAAGATTTACTAACTCAAATCTTAAGGTATAACTTTGAGTTTTAGAGTTAGTAACCCTTTTAAACCTATCTTCTAGATCATAAAGGTCTTCTAATTTGAAAACTGACTTAGGAATTGGATTTTCATCTTTCTCATCCTTTATCTGAATGTCATGTTCATTTTCATCTAAAATTTGACTATCATAACACTAGTACATTTGGCGGAAATTCCGACACTTGGTTCCGACACTTTTGACCAAATGTCGGAAATTTCCCCAAATTTTTTCAACTTTTTCAAATCCCGCCCGAAACCGTTGCTATACCGACGTTTAGAGATAAGTGTCGCAATACCGACACTTAGACGAGGAGTCGCAATTACGACTTTTGGAGGAATCCGTCGCAATACCAACATTATGCCCAAAAGCATCGCTATTGCGATGGCTTCCTCTAAATGTCGCAATTGCGACACTTAGTCTAAGTGTCGCAATTGCGACGTTTGGAGGAAGCCGTCGCAATAGCGACGCTTTGGGGCATAGTGTCGCAATTACAAAGTTTGGGCAAATGTTGTAATTGCGACACTATGCCCCAAAGCGTCGTTATTGCGACGGCTTGCAAAAATCAAATGCGCGGTCATTTGAAATGCGCGCTCATTTGAAATGCAAAAATCAAATGTAAAAATCAAATGCGCGGTCATTTGAAATGAAAAAATCAAATGTAACTGAGGAATGAAATTGCTTGCTATGATGACAAGTCGAGGAATCAGCATCGAAAGCTAAGATCCTGGTCTCGCTCAGCTAAGGGGTGAAATAAGCACAGGTCTGAGGTAGAAATCAAACACAAGGTCACTTCATTGTCCGGGACTGGAGGAGTCGGAAGGATATCTTCAATGACATGGGTTGTGTTTTGCAACGTACCTGATGATTTTCCCTGCTCGGTGGAAATAGAGTTACCATAGAAAAGGGTATGGTTTATGTAATAAACAGTCGAGGTAATGGACAACTTGGTAGCATCATGGATGTGTGCCTTATAAACAGCTCTTAAGAACTGATCACGTCTTGACTGTAACCTCAATTTCTTCTTCCTATAAACATTAGGCAAAGAAATTCGTCAATGGAGCTCGTGGTACCCATGATATGATGAGGGAGCTCTTAAGTCGGGTTAGATTCTCTCTACAGCTACTAGGGAATGTCCATTCATCTACTGTCACCAAGCAGCGGGTGAGGACAAACTCATGCAAGTGCACAAGTTTGGAGTATCAAGAAATTTGAGGCTGAGGTACTGAGTAAAATAAGAAACACATTGATATGAGTTCATCCAATTGAAGATGGGATAGATCAACTGTTTCACACTCTGAAATGTACTACAGATGCAGATCCAAAAAAATCTACAGCTTTATAATTCGTATTACAGGTGCAGATTCAAAAAAATTGCAATTTTATAACTCGAAAATTGCGAGATACTACAGGAACAACAGGGAGGTGGCTTCTTTCAGATACAATTTATAGGCACCATCCTCAATGGTCTTCTGTCAATGTGATATGCTGCATACCCTCATATCCCTCTCCAGGTACTCTGTTTCTATATACAGATCGGATGCTGAATGTGTTTTTATTTTGGTTATCAAGCGAGCCTGATGTTCTTAATTAAACACATGGAATGATAATATTATCGCTGCAAAATTTCACTCAACGAGCTTGACAGTAATCAATATGAATGGTCTCCCCTATGCTTTATATTTGGACGCTGTAGATGGTTATTGGTATCAAGCGAGCCTGATAAACTTTCAAGCGAGCCTGTAAATTACTCACATGGAATGTTGTTTTATTGGGGGCCCGCTTTTATAATATGCTGTTATCCGCACAGCGAGCCTGACAACGCTCCAATAGGATCATTTCTGTTTTTCACATGACCGGTGGGTTTCCCTCTGCATACTACATAAATCGTTGCTGGTCAATGGACTTATATTGTTTATTTTTGAATGGAATGGATCAATATGGGCACCTGTTTTCTTCTGTTATTTCCCTTATCTAGCTGTATAAGCGTCCTGTATATGTTTTGCCATAAGACATATTTGGATACCTTATTTGCATAAACATGAGGTTCATACTGTAAATATAAACGATTTTACTTATCGTTGATATGGGGCATTAAAACAATTGTCAGATATGGGGCATTAAAACAATTGTCGGATTGTCCTTATCTTTTAGAGGGTGAAAACCTTATAGTTAAGTCCTTTCTGCAAGCACACTGGTAGTAATGCTACTGCTTGACTATCATTACCATTCAGAGAACAAAGACTTGTAGTCATGTCCATTTGACCTAACTAATTTGCAACTGGATTCGTGGGAAAACAATTGGGTCAACCTTTATGTCTCATAGTTTTACATTGTAGACATCAACAATATTTTTTGAGGACATCATGTTTGTCACACAAATTCAACTGTGTCTTGTGGTTCGTTCCAATATGGTAGTTGGAAAGCACTCAACCAGTTTAAAATATTTTTTTGATGGTGGTGATTAACACTTGAAAGATCCAGTCAAATTTAAGAAATTATTGAAACAAGATTAAACTTGATTTTATCTTATTAGTCGATGTGGAAATTAATTATGGACTTAGTGGTTGATTTGTGCCTTTTATTATTTATTTAATTTGGTCATCATCAAGGCATTTCTTGTTTTGGTCCAAGCTAATTCGAATAACATTTTATTTAGTCTTTGTGGTCAATACAACAAGTGTGAACGCATCGAATATTGATTTAATGGTGTTGAATGGACTGATATAGAGTATTGAGCCTCAATTTATATATGCCATGATTTTGGATAAATTATGGTTTTTGACAGAGCATGGGAAACAAGTTTAAATGGTCTTTACCATGGTTTGAATTGAGGTTAGTTGCAATGCATCTTGTAGTGGGATTGAAGTATAGTGTGAAGAGCATGTATGTTCTCGTGTAGCGTAATCAGGATTGTATATGTTATATTTTATTGTTCATATCAGAGTGATGATGCAATTTGAAGAAGTCATGTCTACACTAGTGCATATGAGATCTTAAAATGTGGCTGAATCATCTTGTTCATGATAGAGTTTACTTCTATAATGAGCAAGAGACTAATAAACCGTTAGTTGTTTTGTGAATGGAAGAGAGCTAGAGTGGACTTTACTGCACAATAAGGAGATTCATCCAAACCTCCATCAAACATATCATTTAAATCCATTTGTTATGGCATCATAACGTTCTTATATGGGTCATTGGGATCATATGAATATAGCTTTGGTGTTGAAATTAAAAATTTAGATATGCATGCCAAACTTAACAGGAAAATGGAGGGAAAAAATTGATTGAACAACCTTGGAGTGCAGTAAAATGTGATGACCTACATTCTGGAAGAAATAATGATGTTATTGATGCTTGTGGACTTATTTTCCCATTGTTTTCAAGTTATTAGTACATTTATCTACTCTAGTATAACATGTTGTTGCAGAATTGAAGCTCTTAATACTTTTTATCAAAGGTCATAATTCCCCCTGGTTTTGTACCATGGTGCAGAAATCAGTTCCTTAATGTCTTATGCAGTACTCTATTTCTAGAAGAATGTTGTAAAAGATATTGAATCCAGAAAGCAATCTTGTGTAAGGCAAAAATTTGACCTACTAAAGTCCTAATGGTGTGTGCAGATCTGAGACAGAGTATTGAGTAAGATTGATGTGATACCATGAATTCTTGTTGATAATAGTTTATTGTTGCAGGAAGAGTATGGAAAATATTTTATTAATATCATTGAGTCTAGCTTTGGTTGTTATAGAATGTTTATGGCCATGATAGAATTGATGTTTCTACGATGATTTGCTTATTTGGAATTAAATCATTATTGATGTTTGATCTCTTCCTTATAATTGTTTCTTGAAGATGATCATTCTCTAGCCTTATAAACAAGGTGATTATACTAAGGTAATTATTTTTTCTACTTGGAATTTGTTTGGAGATGAATTGTGCTTGATAACCCTATAAGTTTTTACATGTCTTCTATCGTTGCAAAGATATGGCATATATTTTTACAAGAAAACCTTGATGATGATACCTTGAGTTGCATCTTGGTTGAGTGTTTATAGTTTCCTTGTATATATTGATCTGATCAACACGGTGCTGGTTTTGTACCATGGTGCAGAAATCAGTTCCTTAATGTATTATGCAGGGGAAACAAGAACATTTTTATTTCTCGTCTCGATTATTGATTTTATTTTGTATAGATGTAAAGTCATATTGTCAGCTTTTCCTATTACATTACCAAATCATTCATATAGATATAAATATATGCATATATGTATATTTGAAGAATGTGTTGTGGTAAGAGTAGTACAATGAATGTGAGTAGCTAACTGGTTGTTTCATTTTGTAGTTAATACCACCTGCCTTCAGCAGTCTAACGAGGAATATGCAATGGCTAAAATATGACTTTTTCCCTTATGAAGCAAACTTGATGAATCTATGCATTGACTAGTTATTGAAATACTATCTGCAGGGAAATATATTTGTATATATTACACAAATTTTGTTTGAAAACCTCATTTGGTGGAAAACCATTTTTATGCAACGATTATATTACTTGGATTGTGCATGAAATGATTCATGTTTACAATTTTGTCAGATATTACGACAGCTGAATCATGAGAATATCATAGAGATGCTAGATGCATTTGAAAGTCCACAGGAGTTTTGTGTTGTGACAGAATTTGTGCAGGTATTTATGATTGTATTATAGCATGTGTCTACTCTTTTATCTTTCCAGTTTGAAGTATATCAACATTAAAATTCTGCTCCCAAAGCATTTGATATAGATCATAGACTTATAAATGATTTTGATGATAGGGTGAACTATTTGAGATTCTTGAAGATGACAAATGCCTTCTTGAAGCACAAGTTCAGGCTATTGCTAAGCAACTGGTATTTTAGTCTTTATTTTATGCATTTGTAGCTGCAAGTCAATTTGTGTGTGTGTAGATTTTCTCAGTGTTTTTAGTGGTTGGATTAACGATATTTTGGATTAAGCGTGACTTCTTAAAATCTTGTTTCACTGTTTATTATTATTTTTTGAAAATCCTTAGTTTTAGGACAAACATTTTGTTCATGAATCTACCTCCCATTTGATGAGGAATGTGGGCATAAAGGGGTATTTGTGATGAAGAGTCTGCCAGGATTATATAAGTATCTTTTTGGAGTTAGGTTAGATTGAGAATTTGAGGGGCAGTTGTGTCCTGTTTGGGAAGGCTTGGACTATCTATAGGTTTATTCACTGCATTCGACGTCATTTATTTCGAAAGAATTCTAATTTTGTTGAATCTCAAGGATTGGTGAATTTAATGGTGAATTGATGGTGGATTTTACAAGTTTACACAAAATATACACTCAAAATGGGAGCCAACATGGCCTTCCTGTTTGTCACAGATCATTGCTTAGTGATTGCAAATATTTAGTTTTGAGCCATTTGTAAGCCTTTGGAATTATATACACTCAGTATTGTATTCACTTTGGATGATTCATTATAAGTAAGTTTTTGATGCATTGCTTGATACTATTGATAGCTTATAAAACTTAGATTTTGACAAGGTATTTTCTGAAATTAGAGCTAAGCAATTTTTGGTTGCTTAATGATGTGAAGAATATATCTCCTAGGGCATACTTTGGCCTCCTTCATTATGAGTTGTCCTGTACTGTTCCTCTTGTATACAACTTTATGGGTTATTTGAGGGCCTCTCTGATGATATGCAAATAATTGTGCATACTGTTGTCATTTTTTTACCATAATTTGGCCACTGTAGCTGTCCTTCAATTGTGTTGTACTAGGCATTGACATCAGAGTGCCTGAAACATGAAAAGCCACGGAATTTTCTTGTTTCTCACTGTGTTTTAGTTCTTGTCAGTATGTGTAGTGAACTTCAGTAATGTAATGACTTCACTGCTAAGGTTTAGCATCGTAGTTCTAGTGGTTAGCCTATATTTTCTGACTTTAATGTCTATTTTTCTCCAGGAAGGGTTCTTGGTATATGAATGCAACTCTATGTGCAGCTGTAATAAAGAATGCCCAAACCAGGTGCTGCAGAAGGGAGTGCAAGTCAGAATTGAAGTATATAAAACAAAGCATAAGGTGTTATTTTGTTTTTATTGAAGTTATAGTATTGGTAGTGCATTAGGAGCATTATTGAAATGTAATCATGGTCTAGAATGTAAATAACTTCACTTGTTAATGTCAGATGCATTTTTTCAAAAAGCAAAATCTTGGTTTCAAAATTATCAATAAACCAAGGTGCAACAAGACCCCAATTCTGTTTTAATGTTTTGGTCTGTCTTTCTGTTTGATTTTAGGGCTAGGCAGTTAGAGCTGCACAAGCAATTTCACGTGGGACAAAACATCTCCTACATAAATGTACTCACATTAAAAGGAGTTCTCTAGTCATAACTTCTCTAGCCTAGATCTACGTAACTTCATCTTATCATACAATAGCATTGTCTATATGCATAACAATAGTGTCACCTAGCTGTCAACTGGAGTATTTGAGCTACAAGAATATCAGGGTGAACTGACCTGGTGAATGATATATTCAGGAATCCAACAATTTACTGAAGGCAAATAGTAGCAAAATTTCTAGCTGGTAGAAATCAACTAATCTGTCGAAACAGTGAGCATCCCTGTGCTCATTCTAGATAGTAAAGTGTGCTTGTGTTGTCCAAAATGGGATAGAAATTATAGCGAGTGAAACTGAATCAAAGAGAAAAATGATGTTGTGGTGTTGAGAAATGAGATTTGGAGAACTGAGATCTTCAGATCGATATTGTGGCTTCTGTTTTCAGAATTTCACCTACATCGTGGTATTCTATTGGAATTAAGGTCTCATTAAAGCCTATGGGCTAATTGTGAATTAACATAGAGCTTTAGGCCATCGGCTAATTGTGAATTAACATAGAGCTTTAGACCCTAAGCCTACATGCATTAGGCTACTATGTTATAATTGTAAAAACATTGAATACATTAGGCTCCTATGTTATAATTGTACAAACACTGAACACAGTCAAGGGACTTATTTAAATGCTCCTATGTTATCACGATATATAGACACTAAATAGTGGAATTAAAAATATTCAGAAAGTGCGAACATTTTTACACTTTCTTTATCTATGAATTGGGATAGAAGGTATCCACCATGGTTTGTTGGTTATTATAGGAAGAGGGTAAAATAATATTTGGTTGGTTTCTTTTTGGTGAAGTCTTTCTACCTTAACCTTTTACTTTTTAGGAGATCTAAATCCTTAGACTGTTCATTTCTCAGCAAACAAGTCAATGGCTAACCTGGAAATTCATTTTAAGTTATGAGTGAACCCCACCACATTTCTTTAGGGAAGAACTAATAGATGGAACTTGCTGAAGGCATAAAATGGATGGAATTTGATAAATAAAAATGTACTTGTAATTCTGATAATTTTTTTGAATGGAGAAAAATGAATTGTTGTTTGAGAGTTTTCTTTTTATGTAAGAGAATGTTTTGTGTGTTTGGGAGATGTTTGGGAAATAGGTTAAATTGTTCTGGCTTTGACTACTTCAATCCTTAAAAGGAGATTATCAACTGATACATGATACTCAAGTCTTACTAGTCTTACTCTCCCAGACTAGCCCTTATTGGCATAAATAAACATCATTATACCTAGCATCAAATCCTACAATGCTGTACAATTATATATTTTTTTGCCATTAATTAAGAGACAAACCCTTGTACCCTTGGATGCCTTGTCACAGTTACACTCAGGTTGAAACATATGAGATGATGCACCATAAAATTCCATGCCAGAGTTATACACAGGTCCTAAACAGGTTGAAGTTGGAACATTTACTTGCTTATAGAATATCTAGCTATTTTGGATTCAGACGATTGTGGATGGCTGCATTTATTGGAGAGTTATGTTCTGTCAACTTACCATTTTTTTGGTTACATCTTTTGACATCAGAGATTCAAACTCGTTTAGATCACCTTTGGCTATGAAACCGACATTGTAAGTTATCTATTCTGTCAAATTCACCATGGACTTGAAATTGGTCTCATCCCCAAATTGGCAGCATGGTCTTCTTTTGGGATTGGACTCATAACTGTTGTTAAGTTTAGCTTCTCATTTTAAGGTCTTAGTATAAGCACACTAAAGTCTCTATCAATTTAGGGTGCTAGCATAGTCAATTTATTCTAGCAAACAGGTATGTGAGACCAATTTTGTGTTTTTTTGCTCTTAGTCTGTAGTGAATGTTTGAGTCTATTACCAGAAATTTTGAAGACATTTTCCTACTTGAATCCTTTTGCCTGACATTGATTAGAATAGGTCATAGAAAATCCTTGTATTTCTTATATAATGACGTGATTAGTTCCCATTTGTGTGGCTAAACTGAACTCAAACCTTCTCTTCACCAATGAACACAACATCTTCTTATTCATTGGCATTTACTTGTTTATTAATGATGCCATATGTTAATCTCCAAAAATTCTTCAACAATCAGGTTAATGAAATATTTAACTCCTTTCTGTGGTTACCTTTTTAGTTTTTTCATTTTTATTCCTGGTCAGTGTTTACTGATGCCTATACATGTTGAAAACTTAGTCTTTATCAGATTCATATTACAAAAACTAAACCACAATGGATAGTGAGGAAAAGGTTATTTCAGCGTTGGATGCTGCTGGCATATTTACAGTTGGTGGCATGAATAGAAACAAGGTACTGTAGAAAAGAGGGTTGTAACTCGTGCTTTTACATGTGATTTGCCACAGAATATTGGTTTGGTGTTTTGAAGTTAACAGAATAACAAGAGTCTTTGCTGATGTGTTCTATCATCTTCAATATCTGGACCATCTCAACTTCTGTGATCTGTTTTTACTTTGGATTCATGGTTGTCATTTTTAATTTTGTCTGTGATCTATTTTATAGCCTTTTTCAGTTACTTTCTTGATAAAATTGTATTTGAATATGGTATTGGCTTTTCTGATTACTATCAACTTGAATACTTGAAACCTTTTTGGAAATTGCATTTTTTTTTTTTTCTGAAACTAGTTTTGTAGAATTTGTAGGATTACTTTGACAACTACCTTTCTTTTTCTTTGGAATCTGATTTAGAAGCATTATGATATTTTAAAATGATTTTTTTTATATATACATTGTCTATTGCTATATTTGCCCATGTCTAGTCGTATTGCATCCAAATTTTTTATTAATGCTTCCACGATAATATAAGAGGGCTATCCTGATTTGGTTTTCCCAAATATAGGTGCTCTGTTTACCAGTCTCCCATGCACATGATCCCATGATACATATTTACAGCATCCTTAAGGAGTTATGGTGTTTTGACCCCCTAACTCTAAAATTTTCATTTATTGTTTAATTGGTCACATGTTACAAACCACGAACATTTTTTTTTATAACAGCAACTCATCCTTTTATGGATAGTTAACCTAGAATTAAGCTCAACCTACCCTCACATACTTAAGTGAAGAATAAGGTTCACTAGTACCTTTCCAATGCTATACAATAATCTGCATGAAGATTACATCATAAATATTCAACATAATCAATAGCCACATCCAGAAAACCCCATGCAAGGCAGGAGTATGCCCTTCTAAGGCTTGAATGTGGGTCATTGTCACAATAGCTGCCATAAGTTGTTGTTAGAGCATAGCCCAATGAACGAAAACTGCTAACATTTATCCAACCTAACCACTAGCACTAATAGTAGTCACATGTTACAAAAATTAACACATTGTTATACATTATCATGATGTTGAACCTTGTTGTTTGCTCCTTTGACATCCCTCTTCAAACAAGAGCTAAACCAATAATGCTAAAACTCTTAATAATAAATTGCTTATCATCCGTCTTGAGCACAAATGAGACAAACTTGGAATTGATGAAAACTACTCTCCTCCTGTGATCTTTGGAACTTACCATTGGTGTTAACTCTTTGTTTGCCATTGATTTTGAATTAGAAAGTATAGCACACAACTTGGTACTAGGGAAATGAACTCATCTAGGCAACCATGATTGCTATCTCTAGAACTTACTATTGGTTTACACTTTACCTGTTCGCTATTTCTCATACATTTGAAAGTATAATACAAAACAGGGTACTGGGGCTATGAACTCATATAAGCAACCTTCATTGAGCATCCCCTCAAATGTTCCTTCTTCTAACAAGCCTAGAAAAGGGGCTATCTTTTAAGTGCTAGTCATCCAAAACAATAAGTCCCTAGACCATTCATCCAAAACATGATTTGATGTTCACATGTGGATAGCTACTATCCAATGAGTCATCTGGATAACTAACCATGATGGTGGCTGTTTCTCTAGAAGAGCAATCTAGATGGACTACACGTCTTCAATTTATTTGCAAATATTTTTTACCAGGGGAAACTACTTTATTTTTCCTGTCTTATGGGGTACAATATTATTGTTTGGTTTTATTATTTACATCTATTGAGACGACCATAGGCCCATTACCATGATCTCTGACTAGACAAATATATTTCAACACTTGTGACCAATTTCCATACACTCCAGATACCCTTGGATATAATTGTTGCTTGTAGTGGAATGATGCATACAATTTGGTTCTTGGTTGTTGGAACCTGATGGAGGTAGGACCCACAGTCCTGGTTTTTCAAAACTTTATTGCCCAATCAATTTCACAATCTGGGCAAAGTCAACCCGTTCTCATTCAATCTGGGCAAAGTCAATCGTCGCCTCCATCCTACGGCTGGAAGGCTATCGCACTACCACTCCATCATCCGATGGTAGTCGCGCGACCCAGCTACACGGAGGTTAATTCCCCAAACGCGCGCGATATAGATGGTATCACAAAATCGCTCAATTACACGTGTCCATCGTCGGAGTATATCGCGTTGTTTTTATAAAAACAACTCACCACCTTCGACCTCACGCGATACTGTCGGGTTTGGATTTAAAAACCGCCTTTACTGTTCAATGATCGCAGTTCCACTCCTTGCCTTCAGAGTTCCATCGCTCCACAGTTAAACAACCCTCGTCAATTTACAATCCTCCTTGGTTTCGGAACGTTGGTCCAATTCATGCATCGACCACGCTATGTTGTTCCAGCACGGATGGCCTCATCCACGAGAAGTAGTTGCGATGCAATTACAGGCCCAGAATTTATAATCTGGCGCTTGACAGAGTAGTTGTCGAAAATTCCCTCCAATTATGGGTCCATCGGTTCTCCTGTATGATGTTTTAAACCAACAATATTGCCTTTGTCATGCTCCACCTGTAGTCCAACCAAGACGTCTTGACTATTTAGTCCAGAATTTTCTGCGAAGGACAAATAGGTGAAATTTATCTCTGTAATCTGCTTGTTGATGAATGCAACGCAGCAGTGTTAATTCTACTATCCCTCTTGTTGTTTAAAACAGAATTATTTCATTGCTGAGAGTATTCCTGGAGAAATAGTTAAAATGTATATCTGTAATCTGCTTCTTGATTTATGCAATGCAGCATTGTTGTAAGGACTTTGGAATGGAGAAAACTAAAGCCAAATATGCCATGGCTTGTGGATGCTGCAGTCTGTGTGCTTTTAGATTGCCTGGTATCCATTCACAATATAACTTGCGTTTAATAAATAATAACTATGCAAGGACTAGCAACTGTTAGAATTAACTCTCTCATTTGTGGGTATTGGTTTTTGTTTATCTGTGAATATTAGGCAGGGGGATCCTTAACAGAATTGTGCAGATTTTGGCTCAATAGGAAATTTAACCTGCCGTCGCTCGAACGATGTAGTTTTCGAATGTAGATCTGAGCCCCGTTCAAGATTTGCATCGGAATAAAATTATTGATGATGTGAGACAAGCCCTCCCAGCAACATCTGCTATCGGGCATTCAGAATATTTTCATTTTTTTTTTTATTAAAAATTGAACCCGCTGTCGCTCTTCCGACGCGCTATAACCGTCGGAAGACCGACGTTACATTTTAAAAAAAAAATTACTATGCCGTCGGAAAAGCGACGTTTACCAACGTCGGAAGAGCGACGTTCCCAAAAGCGACGTTTCCAAACGTCGGAAGAGCGACACCACTAGCGTCGGAAGAGCGACTTCTGCTCAATGTCGGTATTGCGACACTTCAAAGCGTGGTTAGCGATAACGTCGGTCTTCCGACACTATACGAGCGTCGGTATTGCGACACTTTAGAAGCGTCGTTAGCCATAACGTCGATATTGCGACACTTCACCCGCATCGCTAGTGCGACACTTCATAAGCGTCAGTATTGCGACGCTTTTGCAAAATTTCGGAACAAGTGTCGCAATACCGACGCTTTATGGAAGCGTCGGAAGACCGACGTTATGACAAACCACGCTTTGAAGTGCCGCAAACTGTCGCTCTTACGACGACTAGGTGTCGGAAAACCGACAAATTGGCCGTCGGAATTTCCGCCAAATGTACTAGTGTAAGATCCTTTAGATGTAAGGAAATAGATGATATATGAATCATTATTAAATACTCTCTAATTGGTAATATTTTCAAGAATAGATGGTCTAAAAATAAATGCAATGGAAAATCTATCGGGACTAAATTCTTGAGATGGGATTATTTTCGATTCTACATTAGCCAATAAATCTGCACTAGCATTTTGTATTCTAGGCACGGAAGAAATATTGAAGGCTAAGAAATGAATGGTCAATTCCTGGACTAATGATTGGTAATACTTTAAATGTCTAGAATGAAAATGAATGGTATTTCTTGCATGTTTAACAATGTTCACTGAATCTCCTAGGACTTTCAGATATTTGATGTCAAGATCAATTGTTTTGTACAAACCTTGGATTAATGCTTCATATTCTGCTATATTATTTGTTCAATCAAATTCAAGTCTACAGGCTAACATGGTTTTTCTCCTTATGGGATTATTAAATACAACCATCTCCTGCACCATATTAAGATTTAGAACGGTCAAAATAAAGAATCCAAAATAATGAATTAACTACTGGTTTATCTACAATTTTTTTACATTTCGAAGTGTCTATCTGGGAAAAATTCTCGATTTGAGAGATAACTGCATTATTAAAAAAGGGTGATGTTTTAGCATTAAAATTTCCAAGAAATGATTCTACTCAATAGTTTCCAATAATATTATTTTTAAATGCTACTAGTTCGTTCATTCCTTCAAGATCGGTGACTGTGTGTTTCATGAAATTTTCTCAGTCTACCCGGATTTAATTTGCCTTTCCATTGTGTGGTAGCCACATATGTGACCATTCTGTTGTAAAATATTCATGAAGTTTTTCAGACCAGTCTCTACTTAAAAAACTGTAAAACTCAGGAATATGAACCACGAATATATCGATTATCTCAGAAACCTTAGGGTTTGATGACAATCTAATAGAGACAGAATTTATTTCTCCTACAACCTCTACTTTAGTTCTATCAAGCTGTACTATATGAACAGGGGAACTCTGGGGAGTTATTTTCAACTTAGCACATACTGATTTTGGCATGATATTAGAGGAATCCCTTGAGTCTATTAAACAATTATGGAAATTTTTATTATAGATCTCATAAGTTAAAAGAAATGGAGGATTATGAGAGATGGATCAGCCACCTATCATAATCAAGTCTGTAGCATATATTTTAGATGAGGGAGAAGGAGGTTTACCCATTTGATTAGCATCTTGGACTACTACTAGAGCAGGTAAGGCTGAAGTAGGAACTGCATTTAGATCTCTAAGTAAGATTTTATGCTGCTACTTTAATTTAGTAAGTTCGAATTGAAATGTTAGCCCTATCCTTTTTCATATCTTCAACTACATTATACTCAATAATGTCGGAGACTACCATTGTCTTTGATGTAGGTGGAGTATCTAAAGAAGTAGGGTTTGTATGTGTAGTCTTAGATGTAGACATTTTACTTATTGTTTTATCTTTAGCAGGCGTTGAATTCTTATGTTTTTGATTTGGCTGTGTTGATTAAGTAGTAATTTTTCTCCTTATACTCATAGGTAAAGCTTCTTTTTGTTCTTCATTTGATAGGATAAAATACCACATTCCATTTAGTTCAACTTCTTCTTCTTATTCATTTTCTTCTTCCTCTATTTTCTCTTCATATATAACTTGATCAGTCTCAGCATTAGATATGATCTTTGGAGGTTGAGAATTAGAAGACTAGTTTTTCTTAAAGGGTCTGACATTATTTTTTGAACCAGAACTTTCAACAACTTGTTTCCTGATATCTGCCATCTCATTTTTCATAGTCTTTAAAAAAATTTGAAGACCTTCTACATCAAAAGGGTCTTTAGATGGCTTCTTTTTTTAATCATCTTTGAAGGATAATTTCTTTGATTCCCTATCTTCTTGGGAATTCTTCTTTTCAAGAGCGATTATTTCTTTCTCTACAAATAAAGATTCCTTCATATTCTCTGCTAATGTAGGCAATTTTTCTCTATCAAAAAATGGCTATATTAGATAGGAGAGACGAAATATACCACTCAATTTGAACTTCTACACCAGGGACTGTTGTAGCATGAATTTTATTGAGAAATTCATTAAAACTTGAATTAAAATATTTTATTTTCTCCCCTGTTTTAGCCTTTAGATTTGATAAATCATTGATGAGCGATGTAGTGGTTCTGTCATCTCCAAACTTAGCTAAAAATTATTCTTTGAACATATTCCACCTAGTTATAGAGTGGGTAGGTAATGAAAAATACCAGGATCCCGCAGATCCTATGAGATTATATGGAAATAATCTTACAACACAATCTTCTTCAACTACCTCTTTTAAATTAATGGATAACATGTAATTATGAATGTGTTCTTCAGTTGGAAGACCATCATTAGGATTAAATTTAGGTAACCATCTTTCAGGATATTTTTGGAGAGGATGAAGAGGAGCAGGCATTTGTACAGCCCCTAGATTTTTCCATGGTTGTACATTTGGTGGAGTTACCTGGCCTACCATTGGTCCTTGGGTGGATGTGATGGATTGAGTTTGAGTTGAAGAGGCAGGTTGAGTGTTATAACTGGTTGAAGGGATATTAGTCTGAGTACTGGAACTAGTTAAAGTAACACTGATTGTTGGAATGGAAGTTGTGGAAGTGGATGGAGGTAATGGAGGTGAATGGGGTGGATTATTGGATAATATATTGGTAGTGATTGACTCTAATTCAGTCTTATTTATTCTCCTTCGAGAATTATCGATGGGAAATTCAAAAGGAAGGATTTCTGTCTTTTGAGTTTCTAATCAAGTTAATATTCTTCTAGGTTTTAAAGAAGGTGAAATACTAATATTATATAATTAAGAATATTCAGGATTTCAGCATAAATGGATACTCTATCTAACTTTTCTATCAAATATTGAACTTCACGGGAATTTTGATGAAAATCGGGAGACAATATGGGTTGAGTGTCCCTAGGAGACTTAGGAGAGGGATGTTCAACTTTAGATCTTAAAGATATATATCTAGCTAATTTTCTAGAATTTGAAGGGGATCTATAGGGAGAGAGACTCTTAGATTGACTTTTAGATTGATCAGATATTCTTGCCATTCACAATTGGCCCTCCTTCTAGTGCCAAAATATTGAGGCCTCGGTATTCCTTTGCCACAACATGGGGGAAAACCACCCAGTCCATATCTTAGAGCAAGTCCTTTTCGGTTTGGTGTGGTGGCTTCGACTGGGGATGAGGGGACCAGTTTCCCAATAAGGATGATTTTGTGGTTTTTTTTGTTTATATAACATGCAATGGGAAATGATTTTAATCTATCACATTCTTTTATCTAGCACTTATCTATTCTACTATATACCTAGGGTGTTTCTTCCTTTGTGTGATCTAAAGAGATATCCTCCAACTATTAGTAATGAATATTATTTAACAGTTGAAAGAGATGAAATTATGTAAAGATGATTATTTTACCAAAATAGTTTTATTAAAATAATTGTGAAAATTATATCACATTAATATGTGTGATTATATATCAGATAAGAAATCATAGACAAATATTAGTACAGAAGTGCATTTAAAGTTCACTTATGATAAGAGTTCAAATATATAATGCAAGTAAAAATATAACTGTCAATCTAGAAATAAAAAATTAATACAAGTCAATAGAATTACCATATGTACGAAGTCCTACTCATATAAACTGACAGTAGATTTTTTGCTCCTCTTCACTTTCAAGAAATTTAAAGAATAAAATAGTGCAACATCAGTTAAACAACTTCAAATGTGAAAATATAACAAATTATGTTCCATTAATCCATCAAAGCATTTAAAAACTTACAGAAGTGCATTCTTTGAAAATGTTTTTGACAAATTTTTGGACCCTTCTCTAAATGCATGACAAGGGTTTAAATACTAAACTAAGATATGTATAAAGATAGATTATTACATAAAAATAGAGGAGGTTTCAAACAACCATCCTTGTAAGACAAAATTTAACTACAATCTAGGAAAATAAAGCAACAATATAACTTTTGAGTTCTAATCCTCCATTTGGATTTGATCCCGAAGTTGACAAATATCTAGCATGGGTTTGAGTTGAGATGGCTGTGAAATTCTCGATCTGACCTATCCCTTGAATACTTCATTTGAGAGTGTTGGCTGTGATATTTTTTTTGAATCAGTTAAAGATTGCAGGGTTTGGTACCAATGATCAGGTTTAATAAAAAAATTCCAATAATTTTCTTGATCAAACTTATTTAATTTTTTAATCATTTCTTCCTGCATTTTTTTCATTTTCTTCCATTGTGTTTCCAACTACTTGATTTCTAAGAGCGATTCAGATGTGGAATCTTTGATAAGAGCTGATTCCAAAATATGTTCACATACAGATTCAGTAATTTCTTTTGTTAACCTTGATGCTTTTGATGTTGCTTTGTTTGTTTGCCTTATCTCTGCTTCCCAATATTTAAATAATATTTCCTTGTGAAATATATATACCTGGGGTAGATCAGCTTCCTTTCCTGAGTCAGATGCTTTCCATTGAATGTGTTCATCGATTTTCTTCTCAATTTTCGCACACTCAAGTTTCTGTATAGCCACTTGCTAGACCATTATTTCACTTGAATCATAATAAGAGCTAGTGATTGAAGCTTGTTGGAAAAATACTTCTTGTTGTTGCTTTAGCTTAGCATTCACATCCAATGCTTCCCTTATGAATTGCTCTAGATGTGGATGGCTTTGTAATTTTTTTATTGTTGCTTCCAGTTGCATTTTCGTTTCTCTAAGTTGCACTTGATGCTGCAAATTTATTCTTTCAAAATCCTTTTGAACCTGAGCCATTTTAAATTCCATTTGCCTACTGGAGTTAGAATTTTCATGCTCTAACAGTCTCTCTAAATCTTGTATTTTATCTTATTTTTTATTCAGTAACATTTGAACTTCAGTGGCCTTACCAATAGTGGCAGTAGCATATTCCCCTGCAAACTATGATAGCTTGGTTAAATGTTTAGTAGGATTAGCTAGAGGATCCTTCCATAAAATGTCAACAGATTCATTTGTAATACTTGAGAATGTATCATCAATTCTTATCCTTTTTCTTGTCTTGACTATAGATTTATGATTAGGACTGTAGAGGACATCTAGTGAAGGTATTTCCTCAATTTGTAAAACTATCTGCTCTATAGCGTAGGCTAGAATGATCTCTCAATCATGAGTTTCAGGAACTTGTTGTAGTGGAGTAATAGTTTCCACTAATTTCTGAGATTTTTTTGGCGTATGAAAACTGGTAGATTGATCAATATTAGGATTTGTTTGAGGTGTTTCTAGTTCCTTGTAAAACTTATCCCATTCACTCTTCATTTCCTTTGGCTGAGAATTTTCTGACTGATCAGGTGTATTTTGGTTGTGCTGAACTTCTTGGGAAGACGATTTAGTTCCATTAATTCCTCCTTTCTCTTGCATCTCAATCTCTTTGATTACTTGATTAATTACCTTTTTTGGGCTCTCATTTCTATTTTTGGATTCATATAAGAATGATCTGAATTTTCAGAATTGTTTTATGATTTCCCTGACTCATTTTCAGACATGTATTTTTCTTAATTATCTGAGCTAATACTCGGAGTTGGTTTGTCAACATCTTCAATAATCAATAAGTCTAAAGGAATGCATTCTAGTATCTTGTTTTTGTATGCTTTGAAGGCTTCCAAGTCATCTTTATTGAGTTGACTGGATGAATTTTTTAGTGCATCTGTAAACTTTTCAATACCTTGAAATAAATCATCAAATCTATCTATCTTTTTCACAAAAGGCTTCACTTTGAGCTCTGTGATGTATTTTAATTACATCATTGGGGTTATATGTCTGCTTTGGAATTACATCCAAATTCAAAAAATTAACATTTTAAACTTCCTTGAAGGCATGACCAATATCAAAATGTGCAAAATTACCACACTGTAAATGGAAATTAGGCCAAATGGACTTCTTAGCATCTTTGAGGTGTTTCTAAATACCATTTAGTGAAAGTTGGTAAGCAATATCTCTACCAAGTAGATTGTCAGGAACATGATATGGCAGGATGTGGGGAGAATCATAACTCTCGAAAACTCTGAAATAGGTGAAAGTTTCTTCGGAAAACCATCTGGCAATGGGAAAAATGTATGTACTATCCTCTTTGGAAATCCTATGGGCTTTCTCATTTAATATAATCTAGTGCATAGGTAGTATGACTCTATGGAAAATTTTATAAAAAGGTAGATGAAAATATGACTCCCGAAGGGCTCTGTGGTAAATGTGGATTGGAGTAGGGTATTGGGTCGTCCATTTCCATCCCATGGTTGGAAAACTCGAGCAAAAGAAAATAGCATCCATGACATACACACTCATGTAAAAGAGGGGTATTACCCTAGAGGAAACACTTGTTTTACTTCTATAATCCATGATACTTCTGGCCAAATTATCAAAGAGGATATTTTCCCAATTCAAAATTAAATAATTGATGATTGCGTCAATTAATGGAACCCAATCTATGAAAAACCTAGTATTATCAGGCTTTGCAAACAATCTACACAAAATACCGACAACATAGCAATAAGGGGAAGGAATTTGTGCTATTAGGTACATACCGAGTTTGTCCTGTTTCAGTTTTCCTTGGTCATCCTTCCATTCTTTTATAACTTTCATCAGGTATGGATGTTTCTTTATAAATCTTTGAACAAAAGCTTTATCGTAGTTCTGCTGCGGGACGGGTAAGTGGTACATTGTCCTCAAATCTTCTAGACTGAATGAACCGATATTCTCATCCTTTGATTTCTTAAATTTTCTATCTTCTATGTTAAAGTGGTCAATTACCCACTTAACCATATCTGTATAGGGGAGAATATTTTTCCTTGCTGCCACTTTATGAATGAATGAGCATGCAACATCGAAATAGATTGGGTCTGAAGGAACTAATGCGTCTGCTGTAGCAACTTTTATTATTATCCTTGGCGATTCATTCTCACATAATTGATACATTTCCTCCCACGAGGAACTGCTGTAATCCTTGTTGCAGGTGGTATTTGAGAATAAGGGAGACATATCTGAGTCTTCAGTGGATGATGCTTGGGAAATTCCTTTCCTTTCTTTCTCATCTCGGTTATCCTTGCTTTGTTAAATGGTTTTCTGAATTCAAGTGAACAGAGATAACTTTATTTATAAGGTAAATGAAGAGAATGATAGATTTAAAACTAATATAATAAAAAATCCAGTGTTCAATCATTTCAAACACACTCGAAGTAGATATTAATATTCCAAACCTTACTCCCATTAAATGTCGTTAATCACCCATAATTCTTCCAATCAAATCTCTTACACACCTTTATGAGAAATGTCTATTGATCAATTTAAGACTTTAGATCTTATATCTAGATGATTAGATATGAATCATTTCACACACTTGAGCAATAACTGTTAATATCGCATATCACAACTTTAAAACTATTTCCATTAGTTATGCTTTTTATTACCGATGAATTTTGAGAAATGCGATCTGTGCAAATTGCATATCTAAATTTCTATACAGTAATAAAAATTGCATTTGGTTTATTTGCTGCGAAATGGGAACTGCACTTAAGGAATCATACCAATGTGCTTTATCAAATACTTGAAGTTTTATGTTTGTTTCTTTATCGATTCGTTGGGTCTGATTCATCCCAACTCTTATCGACTTGTTATTAGTTGATCATTTTTAAAATGTACGATGTGATTTTCTTTTAAAGCGGTGTTTAGAGCTTTTGTAAAAAGCATTTTATATGACCTTGAAAAAGGTTTAGTGCATATTGCAACTTGCAAGACTTAATATGTTTTAAGTTGTTATATTTGTAAGCTATGCGATTAGCGATGCGCGCTAAGAAATCAAAGTGAAAAGGGAAAGAACTTTATTTCCTAAAGTTTTTAGACTTAGGCTAAGATAAAATCAAACAAATAAATTTTCTATTTATTTTAAAGGATCCCAAATTGGTAGAAATAAATGGGGGGTGCTGTATAGTACAACACCACCCTATAATGATCATAAATAAGACAAGAGTGTGGACTCCTATACTAGGGACAATGATCCATGATACATATGACTCACAAAGATTTTCTTGAACTTAACCAATCACTCAGTCACACTATGACCTGCAACCCAACCATAAAATTATCCTACAATGACACTTATACCTCCCAACAATGGCTCTCCAACTCTAGGAAGATTGAATATTTTACAATAATGAATCTTTCACAATTTTGAAATGATTATTTTTACAATACTGACTTTTGACACGACTTGATACTTAACTTGACATTGCTTCTTTTGAACACTAGCAACTGTTGAGGTATTGTTGTGCTTGCTTCAAGTAATGGTACTTTGACGTTGCATTGTCCTTATAGTATGTGTCTAATTTGTCCCATTTTTTCCTCCTTCTTGCACATGCATTAATGAACAATACCCAAACCAATATATAAACAAAATACTTACACTATCTTGCAAACCATATGTCAGAGAAATATTCAAAATTCAAATGTAAAAACGTTCAACATTTATGAATAAAACCCAATCAAACATACATACAAAATACTTACACTCTCCTACAAAAACACATGTCAGAGATGATATTCAAATTAAAATTCAAACACTAATTAACATACCTTGTTGTAGAAGACTTACCCTTAACTGTTGATGTGTTGTCCTTACAATAGTGATCCTTGAATGCATATTTTTTCTTACCTTCTAGAAGCTCGATATTGAATCTGTTGTATCTATTTAATTTCATATCTCTAAGGTCTTAAATTGTGTCCTATGGTAGCCTTATGAATCCTCTCTCCAACCCCATAGTTCTTATCAATATTCGATTCTTCAAGAAATAGTTATGCCCAATCTCCTATGATGACCTGATTATAGACTGGTTGAGTACAGAAAACTTGTACGAAGTGCCACGTGTCACTGTTTCAACCTTTGTTCATGAAAATAATACCCAAAAAACGACATCCCATCCTCTTTCTATCACTTTTTATGAAATTTGAATCCAATGCTCAGAGATAAAATTATGAAGATTTTCCCAAGGTCACATGTTTGAAATGAAATTCGGCATCCTGCAAAAACCCTAACTCCCTCAAATCATATCTCCAAAAATATAGTGAACCAATATCTAAAATTCAGACACAAACTTCATCAAGATTTCAGCTCAAATGGGTTTTTTTTCAGCATCTGAAGCTTTGCATAAAAATAATTATAGCGAAAATTCCACAATGACCTGTTTTAAGTAGCGAAATCCTTACATGAGGAGGATATGAGGGTCATAATTTATATAAATTCTTAGGTTGAGAGGGTCTTCAACAAGTGAGAGTTGGAGGCATTTTAGGATCTTAAAACATTATTAATTATTGACAATTAAATAACCACAACCAATGATTAGTTTCATGCCACAACCCCATGGGTTTTTAGCCCACTAACTGGTGTTACTAACTTAAAACATGAATATCTCTCAAACCGTGAATAATTCCGTGGCATGCCAGATATCAACGAAAACATATCAGCAAGTAAAAACCATCCAAAATATCCTTGACTTGGAATAGAGTAAGTTGTCAATTCAAAATTCCCATGCAAAATCGGGGTAGCCCCTAGTGCTGCTTGGGTTGACATCAATGACAACCACTAATCACAATGTATGTGTCGAGGGAGTATTTGCAATAGTGTTGTCCTAGAGTGTGCAGAATTTAAGGAACTTTTCAAGACAAGAATTATAGCCACTACCCAGAACTTGTTGTAACTTTCAGAATACATTAAACACATTATGAAAAGGATAATAAATAAAAAACCAACTCCAAGAATAAGCCTACCATCCCCAACCAGGACTGAATTTTTTTCAAACATATCACAAACATGAAATCTACATGTGTAAATGACATATATGAGCATAGGGGTCTCATACTTACTTGAAAATTTCTAAGAAGCATTGTTCCCTTATATCCTTACTTGCAATATTATCTATTAGGTCACATATACTTTGTGAATTCATTTACAATTAAAAACATGGAGAGAGCCATATCTCATCACTATCAACATACATGCTTATAACCAGCATGATAACGATTGAAATACATTAGATACAACAAAAATAGAGTCCACATAATAACTAGTACATTTATACATAGAATACCAACAGAATGAGCTTCTCAGTTATGAATGTAAAAACCGACCGGAGATAGGACTTCCACATTCCACCCGACCATATTTTGGTTGAGTCAAATCTCTCTTCAGCCAATCACCCATGTTCCATATTCTAAGCATGAATGTGGGACTCATAACCAACAAAAAATAACCAAACAAGCATGAATGCTATCAAATTTCTCTGCCTACACCATGAGGAATTTTCCTTTCTCCTAGTCTCTCAGGTTTTACAACAATCCATAGTCTAAATCGGGGATCACTAGGCCCTAAACCGAGACATAATCTCTAGTCTTTACTGTACATACCATCCCAGGACCGCTAAGCCCAACGGAGAGCACCCACCTCTAAGTATTTACCGCAATCCAACTTGGATCACTAGGCTGTAAACTGAGGCAAACCACCTCTAGGCTTTACCGTATATCCTTCCATTCATAGGTCGAGGATTCCTATGCCCACTGAGGCAACACACTATCCATATTTACCACAACCCATAGTCTAGTTCATGGGTTACTAGGCCATGTGGTGTATCAATTCAGATATCTAGCTCACTTAGCTTCGAATCCATCTCGCAATTCAGCTAAACCAAAACAAGAGAACTCCACAACAACATGTCTATCTAGAAATGGAAAGGCTAGGCTAAAAACACTATCACACCTAGAAAAATACATGCCAAAAATTCAAATAAGCACATTTAATACCATGCATTACAAATATCGCAAGGAAAGCACACATGCAAATTGATACCTTCCAAGAATCCTTCTATAGTTTATTGATTCCTGCTCCTCCTTGTTTGCTTCCTCCTCCTTCTTGCTTTCTTGCCTTTCTTGGTCCAATGCAAAGTGCTCCAAGAAACTCTAAGTGTCCAAGAGTGAGAGAGAGATAGAGAGAGAGAGAGAGAGAATAGATAGAGTTATAAGTCTGAGAAAAATCCTGCCAATTAATCCTCATAAACCTTTTTATTAATGAGGCCTCTATTTTCATCATTTTCCATTATTTTCCTTCATTTTCCTCCTCACCTGTAACCTGTGACCTTTCACCTTCCTTTTCTCCTATTTTCCATTATTTTTATAAATAAACACTAATAAATGTCTCATGCATTTCCAAAGCCTTTTCAATTTCCTTTTCCAATTTCCTTTAACCATAATAAACCGAAGTGACACGCACTAGGATGTTTTTCCTAGCATGCAGCTTGGAATAAGTGTCCCATAAATCGTGGTTATTATTTTTCCTTTATTAAATTTTATTACATGGAATTTTAACCAGTGTTTTTTTAGAATCCTGCCCCTTAGGGGAACACTGTCCTCGGTGTTCAATAACACCTACAAAATAGAAAACCGCTAAAAATAAAACATACACGCTATGGAGCTTTATAAAAAATCTTGTTGAAGTATTTACAATGAATAACCTGCTAAAAACATGAAAATCATACCGTTTACTGAAGTTTTATAACATAACTCATTACATTATTTGCAATAATATACACATATATAAATTTCTTAGCCAACAAATAAAAGGATACAATTTTCGTATCAGAAACAAGGGAATCCAAAGGCTTACACCTCCACCCTCAACGTAACACTGAGATTCACCTCCTTCCCAATAATTATAGAATCCAATGCCAAATTCAAAGTCTACATCGAATGTCTAGTGCTACAATCTTGTGCCACTGTATCCTCAATGAACAGTTACTGAATCATTGTTCCAGGGCACACTCCCAATGTGCATATGATTCCATCTGCCAATGCTAATGACCTAAAAAAAATCCATCCTCGGCCTTCCCTTCTCCACTACATAGTCCCTCAGGAAATTCGTTCATCCCCTTTCGTTCAGTCACTCACTTTCCAAGTTCCCCGGCATCCCCTATCATGAGTGATCCATCCCTTGGAAAGGCTTGCTCACATCACAAGATTAAAAAATACAAATCATATACCTGCATCAAAACCATCATACCAGTCATAAATTTTTCATGGAAATTAATGGACACTATTGGGTACCAATGCCCCATAATGGCCTTGCTCCTGAACTGATTTACCAGCATACTTCTGCATGTTCCAATTCCTTTTATTGATGTTGCTAGTTATTGTAGTAAATTTAAACCACCCAACCATGCATTACATGTTTTCTTGTACAAAGAAAAAAATTTCCATTAGATTCAAAATAATTGAAATAACTTCAAATCATACCTCATTGGTAGCTTTTCAATAAGTTACACTTGCAATTTTGTTCACTTCCTTTCACAACAATTCAAACTAGTTGTTTGATAAAATAATCATGTACAGACATATCACATATGGTTAGCTCAAAATGCAACCATCATAAATTAAAATAATGAACCACATGGAATCACCATAAACCATAATCATAAATCATGTGTTATCACTAGGTTGGTACAGATGGGTTGCTCCACCAGATAACCTAGAGTAACTATTTCAAACCAGCTTTTGATTGAAAATTATCCTCTTCAGCCTGAGAGGGCTCTCTCAAAGTGATTATGATTAATCAGATGGATAAATTTTTGATATTATCTTGGATTTGATTGATTTTAGGTGAAAAATGTGTAGGATTCACTACCATTGATCTTATGGAATCAGTGTTAGGAAATTCAATGACAATGGCTCTCCTTGTGGAAGCTGACGCTTGTAATGTTTCAATGATAGGACAAAATACACACAAAAGTACTCAAGAGCTTAATGTTAAAAGGAATTCAGACCATGAGAAACATGAATTCTGAGTAATTAAACATCAAGATATTGAAAGAAAAATATTAAGACACATAGGACAAAATCTCATTGAAACATCAAAAGAGTCTTAGGTGAAGAAGAAAATCATAAGCACTATATATTACTGATCATCAAAGACTTTACAAAGTGGTAGTGTCAAGTAACATTCTCCAAACCTTTCTTCTTCAAAAATCTACCTATTAATAGACTTTTTTCAATTATGTTGGATCTGGCCATCTAGCTAGATCATCAAAACATCATCTTTGACACCTCACTAAACAATAAACTATATACCTAGAACTAAAACAAACACCTAATGACTTTAGAAATAGAAGCCTATTAGGATTCTAAATATTATTTATTACATTCACTAACTGCACAACTGGATAATTACATCAATAATAGCCAAGTTCACGAGTGGAACTAACCATAATTAAGAAACAAATACCCCAACTTGATATAGCAACCAAACACCCTACTTTTAAGGAAAATATAATCATGATATTTGGTCACTGTCTTTATGTTGAGCTGGAACAGATGACACCTTTGTCGAGGAGAAAATATCTATTGGAGTGTTCCACTGATACCCTTTAATTCCTCCACATGGATGGCTAACCTTCAATACACCTTCAAAATACCAAAATACTACCAAAATCCGGTCGCTGAAAAAACAGAGTGAAACAGGTAGTTTTGTAGCAACTCCATTTCACCCATCTAGGTCAATGTTTAGCCTTCCTCTATGATTTGGATATGTTTTTTGGACAAAATAAGCTAATAAAAATTTTGTCCTCCTTTTATATCCACCCAAATTGTGATTGTTTTTCAAGAAGTAACCTATAGGGATTTCATAGCGAAATTTGGCCTTCAAGCTTGGGCTTCACTACGAAATTTCCTAATTGAGACGAAAACGCAAAATTTTATTTTTTCCTCAAAATTTCACTTTAAAGTCTGGAATTGATGGTTCTTGAATGCTGCAAAATTTTCAAAAATGTTTTAGGACAACTCTTCAAGCTTTGGGACCTTCATCTTTAGCAGTAGAAGGCTGCATCTCCTTAGGCTCATTTATTACTTTGATTTTAAGTCCTCTTTTCTTCATTTCTGACTGAATCATATCCATTTGATCCTCTAATTCTTTAACCTATCCCTTGAGCTTCTTCCTTTCAAACTGTAACCATAGGTTTCTTTTTCTGGTGTGTTTCATTACTTTTCTCAAAGGAAGTGTTATTTTTAGCAACATTTTGGTATTTTTTAGTGATTGATCATATTGATTTAGCTGATAATTTACTTCTTCCTTGAAATATTCCATCATTTTTCTGTCCACCTTAGCCTCCTGTAATTCTAAATTGATTTCAATGACCTCTTCTATGGCCTCTCTTTGTTGCTCTTTAGTACATGTACTTCAGTTTTTTCCACCATATTTTCTTTTCCTTCCCTTTGCACAAAGACCTCTTATGTTGCTGGGGACAAGTCTATAATGTCTTCTATGATAGGCGTAGCTAGACTTTGTCAACATATTATGTCTTCATGTTTTCCATGACACCCTTTGCTAGTTGTAGCCTAGTATATGGTTTCCTTGGCTGAAATAAGAAACCTGCATCTTCTCCTACAAAATCAATCTTTTTAATAGTCTTACCTTTCTTTTTCTTCTTCTTGTCACCTTCAATGTATTCAGCTATGAAAACTAGAGTCTCCTCAATATCTATAGCTTGGAGGATGACTTCAATATTTCCCTTTCCAATTGTTTGACTTCTAGTTATCCTCCTGCTACCATGCTTACTAATCTTCTATTTGTTGCTTGTAGATGAAGGTTGTGGGATTTCTTCCTCTTGCATGGGTTCTGTTACGACATCCATTGGCTCTAGGATAGGCTCTGCCTCTTCTTCATTTACACCTTCTGTCACTGATGGAGTATATTTTAGCTTTGGGGTTTTCTTAGGTGTCACTAAATCAACTTCATAACCACTGAGAAGAAGGAAAGTAGACTAATCTCTATTTAATTTCTTAAATTATTTCAACAATAAGATTTTAATCAAACCATGGAGAATATTGACGTATAACTTCATTCAACCCTGGCTTGAACCTTATCAGACATCTTCCCTAAGCTCCTAAACAAAAAATTAGGAATATTAAGGGACTACTTACCAGTGAAGTATAATAGAAGCCTAAAATGGTATAGGTAAACCATATGAAACCTCCCCTCATAAGTAAATTACTTATGGATCACAATTAATAGTTTAGAATAATTCTCCTTCATATATCTCCTTGGAATTCTAGACGCCATGTCGAATACAATGTGTTATGGTTTAAAAAATTCATCACAACTCTGCATCTTGAATTTAGTGGCTTTGAACCACTCTTCACCCTATCTTGGTCTCTTTGTGGTCTGAGAAATGGTATCAGGTGACACTATGAAATTTAGAACCCCCATCTTAAAATTTGTGTATATAAAGTTCACTGAAAAAATCCTTTGATATTTGAGCATGAAATCCTTGGATTTTTTGATAGAATTGTAGGCATCTGACATTGTTGAATGATTCCACAAAATTGGGGTCTTCATTTAATAACTTGAGGTCCATGGGCTCATATCTCACACAAAAGCCTTCCTTGTTGACTTTCTTCTTCATAGTCATCCTTTCTTATGTAGAAATTTGAATAACTGATATATTATTCAACAAGATTCTCCTGATCACACACTATTTTATCTTCATGCACAATACATAATCTCTTCTACCATTGATCATTACATGCGGAAATAAAATCAATTGCATGCACACATTAAAACCATAAACAATCACACATATGAACACAATATTTCATTGGAAAGCTTAAAGCTGAAAACCCCCAACTATCTGTATATTATATATGTCATAGAGATCATGTAACAATCATTATACAAAGCTCCTCACAAGCTCTTAGTACAACCTCCAATTGCTACACACTGATCAAACTAGATCTAGCAAAACACATGCTCCAATCTCTGCCACCTGATAGCCTGCCTCTACTGCGTAATCACTGCTGAAGAATAGCTCATGATGAGTTCAAATTCATCCTATATTTACCACGCAATCCTCATTGGAATCTCCAATCACTGGATTTTTCAAATCATGCAACAGTGTAGTCACAACTGATATTCACACTGCTCTTTCACCTATCTCTTCACTAGTCTCCACTAAAACTGTCCATGGACTGAAGTTAACTGATGTATTCTTTAGTTGATTAATGAGTTAATAATTAGTGAATTAATTATTAATTAATTCACACCACTCTCACTAGTGTATCAATCAGTTAGACTAGATACAAGTAGCTCAATTATGTTTATCTTAGTTAAACTGAACACAACTCCATTAACTTCCTCAATCAACTCCACCAAACTCTGTCACATGAGTTCTAACTGAAGTATCCATGAAATAGCTCCACTTAACCCTCAGGAATAGTGTAATTCCTTCTGTCAGCTCCTGTGCCACATCTATGCACTTAACTGAAGTGCTCCAAGAGAATAACATAATGTTTAGAGTCCAAATATTATTAAGAGCTAATAATATTCGACAAATATATTTTTAGACTAGCAATCTAAAAATAGATTCCGCCCAATATGTCTAAAAATAGAAGTCCATCTATTTTTCCAACTTGACAAACCATCCACAAATAGCATCCTGCAGCTATAGAATATGATCGACATGTCTAAAAATAGTCATAGTCTAAAAATAGACTTTGCGACAAAAATCACCTATGTGTGCCCCACCTAGTTTAGGTGATCACTTTCCAACTAGGATCAGGAATGATGTTTCAAGATGCCTCTTTCACTGTTTCTTGTTGCAATCTTCAACATCTTATATCCACGTTGTCTCCTTCACTGTGACACTTGCAAAGAGAAAAACTAAACAACAAGCTACTTGGGGTGGGAGTCAACTTCTCAAAGACGATGGTGGATTGTTGCATGCAAGAATTTGAACAACAGATGATAGAGAGGTGCTTTGAGACGAGTTTAAAAGATGGAATTTGAAAGTGGAAAATGATGCCAAATGTGGGAGTGAAAGGTAATGGTGAGGTTATTCATGCTTTTTCATGCTTGAGTGATCATGATAACGAGTTATATGACCTCACCTTTATCCCTAACCATTAGAAATTTGACAACTCATTGTCCTCTATTTTTATGCAAAAAATCATGATTCTGCAGTGAAGATAGTTATCAACCTAGCATATTCGCTACATAATTGTCAGGTGATTCCACAACAAAATTTTCCATTCTGAAGTTATATTCGCTGCAAAACTGTGAAAAAACATACAAGTGGCATTAATTTTATTTGAAACCTTTCATGTGAACCTAAAGTGGAATTTGGTGGATATGAGTGACATGACATGACTAATGGAGTGTTTTAGACTTAGGATAAAGGTTTATTTGATGGATTTTTCATCAATTTCATGAACCAACATATTGAGACAAAATGATAACCTAGGTGAGTGATCCTATCAATCAAAATTTTAAAATTTATGTTTGATAACAACATGTAACCATCATAAGTCAAAATCATAACTCATATGCATAACAAGGCTGAAATAAAATACTAATACTTATCCTTCATCGGTCCTTACTTCTTCCTTTTTCTTTTTGTACACACACCAGATAGGTTTCGACACCTAGTAAGAACCCAATTCCTTTGCTTCTCTTCAATCACGTACATATACACACAATGTAGATCACAACATGTACACCTACATACGACATACAACACCATACAATACACACACCTGCACTAGCATATGAGACATACACCTATACCTATGTACAATACAACATAATACATATGCCTACACCGGCATACAACACATACATCTACATCCAGTTTACAATACAACACCACACATACACCTACATCTAGTGTACATCAGAACAAAATATGTATACATATATAGAGTACAACACAACAAATACACATGTCTCAATACCATGACTACACCATGCACCTACATAGTATCACATACTCGCAACAAAACATGTACGACATGCACACAATACCACATTTACACCAGTACCATATTCACAACATGTACACAGTACCACTTATACACAACACTACCTGCACAACGTGTACATAATGCCAAGTGTACATTTTTGTTACATCAATTTTTGGTCATCTAACTATTTACAATTAGATGGATCAAAGTACACCATATAAGACCAATTTTACCATAGTAAAATTTATTTCACTATAAGAAATAATTTAATAAACCATATCTTATTAAGTTATTTTTGGTTCAAACAGGAAACCTCGTAAGAAATAATTAAATAAATCCTTATTTATTTGATTTCCCTCTAGGAATATTTAATTAAACCATTGTTTAAATAATATTCCCTATCGTATTTAACGCAATTAATGAGAAATAATTAGATAAATAATTATTTATCTTATTATTCTCTAGGAATAATTAATTAAATCATTATTTAATTAATATTCCTTGTTAAATTTGACTAAATCGTTTAGGAATAATAAAATAAATCATTTATTTGTTTATTATTTATAAGTAAATGGATTTAACCAATTTAAATTCCTTTTCCCCTCCAACAAAATATAATAAAATATTCCAAGCAGTTAGATCTAGATCTTGGTTAATAATATTTTATTATGCATCATTATCAAGGATAATTCAATATTTTGTTATAAATAGGAGGGTTTTCCATTCATTATTTACCTTTGATCCTTTTATGATGGTTGGAATTTGATTCTTTTTTCATTGTCATATTTTGATTACTTTTACTATTTTTCTTCTTGAGCTCCCATAGAGTTCAACACGTCTTGGGTTTTCTACACAATTGACAGAGATAAAATTCTAGATCTGAAGCATTGAGGATAGGCAAGAACCAATCCCATTGAGGGGGACTGCTAACATAATTCTTTGTTCCCTTCCAAGGTGTTAATACATATAAAATTCTTTATATATCTTGTCTTGTCCATTAGATATTTGGAGAAACTCTTATTTCATTTTACTGTTTAGCTACTTTTACTGCATAGATCTGGTTTTTTATTACATTTGTTTTGACTATATATTTTAGATCTAAAGAAGTTAGAAACTCATATTTTTTGTTGGGGATGTTTGTCATATGTAGCTAAAGTGATCTCTTTTCGTTCACTTGCGTTAAGAATTCATTCTAACAATTGGCGACTCCACTGTGCTTTATTCAGATTCCTGTGTGAGGGCACATCCACTGGAACTACAACTCACACTTTTCAGCCCATAACTTATGATTTCAAGCTCAAGTTTCACTAGTGGGGCCAACAACTGCGATTTCAACAGCTAATAGGTCAGTACCTACAAGTTGCAACTTTTTGCGGGATTTTTTCTGTGACTGTCGGGGTTTGCCGCAAGTACTATTCAGGGTTGTCTGACCTCTATCGTAGCCCATATTAGGCCTAGATTGTAGTGTACCCAGAGGGGATAATATAGGGTACAGAGGGAGGCACCCAAGGGAATAATATGATGTAATAATATAAGAATGATAAATAAATGAGCCATAGTTAATAAATAAAGTGGTTAACCCACATTATGTAAGGGACCACATGTAGCTAGGGAATAAAGTGATATGCCCATTGTATTGGATGTATGGTATTGAGAGACCCATGGTAAATACCCATGGTATTGCATGTATGAAACCTATATAGAGGCTAGAGACTCTCCATTGAGAAATGTCAAGGATTATTGTATGGACAAGCATATGGCTTGTGGAGTGATCTCCTTCCTTAAGAAGTGAATGTATGGTGTTGCCCTACCTTAAGGGTTTTGATATTAATGAAGATCTGAAGTTTTATCTTCTATGGTGTTATTTCTTGGGCATATTTTCTATTTCTATACATTTTCTTATCAGATCTATTACAAGTGGTATCAAAGCACTTTCTTGGGCAGAGTTTGGAGATTTTCTTTTCTCGTTTTTTTTTGCAGGAAATTTTTGGGTGGCGAGTTTGTAGAGCAGATTTGGAAAATTTGGTGAAATTTTTTTGAGAAATAAATATCAGATCTGGATTCCTTACGGAAAAATACCCAATTTCAAAAAAAAAATCAGTCGAATCAGACTCTGAATGAGGAAGTTATCACTGATTTAAAATCAGTCATTTTTTCAGAAATTTTGTGACGGCAGGGCAGTTGCAGCGCAAATCTGTGTTTCTAGAGTGCCTAGATTGGTATTTCAGCCATATGGTTAGATGTATAATGGCTATTTCATTTTTGAAAACAGGTTATATTAAGGATTCAGAGTTATATTGACCGAGTAATGTCCATTTTAAATTTTTGCCAAAGAAATTTTTGGGCGGCGAGTTTGTAGAGCCGATATGGAAATTTTGGTGAAATTTTTTCAAAAATAAATATCATATTTGGATTCCTTACGGAAAAATACCCAATTTCAAAAAAAAAATCAGTCGAATCGGAGTCCGGATGAGGGAGTTATCACTGATTTAAAATCAGCCATTTTTTCAGAAATTTTGTGACGCCGTGGCAGTTGCAGCGAAAATCTGTGTTTCCAGAGTGCCTAGATCGGGATTTCAGTCATATGGTTAGATGCAAAATGGCTATTCCATTTTCAAAAACAGGGTATATTAAGGATTCTGAATTATATTGACCGAGTAATATCTATTTTAAATTTTTGCCAAAGTAAGTGATTTTCTTCAAAACCCTTACTTTATTTTATGGATTCTCGCAAGATGAAGTTTATAGGAAAAGATGATGGCCCTACTATTGAAGATTTTTTACAACATCTCAAGGCTCAATATGCAACTTTTTGGATATGCCCCATAGGGCTTCATATGAAAGATGAGGCAAATAAATGGTGGACCTCACTTGACAGCTCAGTGAGGAAACTTCCCGAGAAAAAACTTGAAAAAAGTCCTTTTGGACAAGTGGTCTCAAGCCGGAAAGAAGGATAGAAAGAGCCATAAAGACTTATTTTCTACTAATATTTCCATATTATAGGTTCATGGAAGTATTTAGAGAGAGAACATCGTTGTGTCTATCATTCCTAGTTGCAAGCATAATTGTATCAATGTGAATTTGGCTAAAAAATTGCAAGTTCTAGCAAAGCATATTGAAAACACACAGGTTGATAATGAAGATGTTCAAATTTATAAAGATTTGAAGATTTCTATGGATAAGTATGTGTTTCATTCTGATTTTTATGCTTTAGATATGGCTGTTGTGGATGTTGTTTTGGGACATCCTTGGATGGAATCCGTTGGTACTGTCAATTTTAATGTTCAAAAGAAATTCATGAAGCTCTGGTATAAAAAGAAGAAAATTACATTGCACGATATTTGCATTAGGAACCATGCAGAGACTGAGGAGGAAGAAGCGAAAATATCTAACGACACAAACACATCAGATGATGAGCCTTTGATGGTAGACAGCCAAACACAGACATCAAAGCAAGTACCAATAAAGGAACCAGACACCACTCCATCACCAATCATGGAGGAATTAATGAAAGATATTACATCAGTTAAAGCTTCAACATATCACCACCCGCATCACCCAGCAAGACAACAACCAGTAAGGTGGCAACAAATTAGCAACAAGGACAACAACCCCTGGATGACACATAGAGAGGTGCGACAATCCACTAATAACACATCAACAAGGAAGAACCACCAGGACCCGCTTCCATTTCAAGTAAGAAAGGAACCAACTAGATCAAGTGTTCACCTTTCCCTTGGATGGCTAGATGCACATGAATGGTACCAGTGGAATACTCTTTTGAGTAGATCTTATTATTTGTGTTCTTCTCATGTTTTGGGGACGAAACATGTTTAAGGGGGGTGTAATATAGTGTACCTAGAGGGGATAATATAGGGTATAGAGGGAGGTACCCAAGGGAATAATATGATGTAATAATATAAGAATGATAAATAAATGGGCCATAGTTAATAAATAAAGTGGTTAACCCACATTATGTAAGGGACGACATGTAGCTAGGGAATAAATGATATGCCCATTATATTGGATGTATGGTATTGAGAGACCCATGGTAACTACCCATGGTATTGCATGTATGAAACCTATATAGAGGCTAGAGACTCTCCATTGAGAGATGTCAAGGATGATTGTATGGACAATCATATGGCTTGTGGAGTGATCTCTTTCCTTAAGGAGTGAATGTATGGTGTTGCCCTACCTTAAGGGTTTTGATATTAATGAAGATCTGAAGTTTTATCTTCTATGGTGTTATTTCTTGGGCATATTTTCCATTTCTATACATTTTCTTATCAGATCTACTACATAGATATTCTCATTTTTCCTCCTTGAAGTAGGACCAAGCCCCTTAAGGTTTCAATACACTTCCACCTTTTTAGGAGGGGTTTAGCTGAGTAGGTAGTCTGAGATTTTGCAGCACTTTCAGCCATTGTTTAGGGTCTAATATATCATTCTTTCTGTTTATTTAGATAATTTATTATTCCATTGAAAACCCCATCTTGATTTTTGTTTGGTCTCTCCCTTAGGGTTCCCTTTGTTTCCCTTATGGTTTTAACCTTTCACCTCCCATTTTGCAGAATTTTTCCCTTTGGTTTCTTGTTGTTTTCTGCACGTTTTCTAGTAGATCTGAGTCATTAGATCCCTGTCCCTTAGACTTCATATCTTTTGACCATCTTGTGTTTTTTGACTAAATTTCTCCTGCCTCTTAGAATATTTGTTTGGGAACCCATATTTTTGGGTTGAATTTATGCATCTTTGGTTGTTTATTTTACTTTCGTTTCGGTTTTATTTACAATTATTCAACATTTTTTATTTTTCTCTATACAACTGTATGGGCTTAATTAAAATTAACACACAACTTACACACATGCAGACCTAAAGCGAAGAACACTTGGTTTACTTTTCCAATCAAAGACATAAACATCGTAATTATTTTATCTGCCACTTTGAGCCTTTATTTATCACTCTTCCATATTTTCAGGTTATCTCTGTCTTGCCATCATTGTGCCCCCAAGACGCTTATCCTGAAGAATCTGAGGCCCTCATACTCAGTTTCCATTAGGAATACTTACTCCAGAGTGTAGAGTCTGCGTTAGTCCTCTGCCAAGTCCGCATATTGACTCTGGTTCTAGTCCATCGGGTCCTCCATCCAATTTTGAACCCGATTCTCTTCCACCTCAATCAGTCACCATGTCACGTGCCAATTCAGGTGTTGGTACTCAAGCTGGTGGTAGCCCCGACCCTAATTCTAGAGCTTCTATTAGTGCAACCACTAACGAAACCATTCCGCCTACTCCTTTGCTACCTTTTATGGCAGGTTTAAGCCTCCCCAATTTTAGCTAGTTAATTAATGACCCTATAATCCACAATCCAGGTTGGCCTATTATTCCAACTAAGCTTCCTTCAAACATCCCTAAGTTTGAGCGAAACAATGTAGAGGACCCTACTAATCACATCCACTCGTTCCACATGTGGTGTTTGTCCAATTCTATCACTGATGACTCCATCCATATTTGTTTATTCCAACATACACTCATTGGAGAAGCTGCAAAGTGGTATGTCGACCAGACTGCTACCTCGAATTCCACTTTTGCGACTCTTACTAAATAATTTATGTCCTATTTCCAACTACCCCTCCAATATGATACCGGTAACGAGTTGTTGATTGCATATCGTCAAGCGTTTGCCACCCACCTTTCTGACCATCTCCAAGAATGTCATAGAAAGAGGAGCTTATGTTGAGCTCCTACATTCGATGACCATGTCTATATGGATTGGTTTCTCAGAACACTTTTTCCTTCTATTGGTAAATATTTTGCATCTCACTTTCCTCAAACCGAGGAAAAATCTCTCCAAGTTCCATTGAAATATGACTTGATCTACGACCAATCTGGTTATGTTTATATCGTTTTACAGGATATTCCTAAGCCTGGTGGTGCCAATGCACCAAGGGCATCTCATGTCAATGATGGTATCATTGGATCTCTTTCTGATATGAAAGGATTGTATTAGTTTGTTGTGCTAAGTGTCCTTTTAGTAATAAAAACATGCACAATTTGTCTCCATTTGTTTGCTTAAGGAATGAGTAATTTAACCATGAAACATAGATGAATTTGTGAGTTTTAAGCATGAAATTAAGCCTAAATAATGCTAAACAGCAACGCATAACAGAGAAAAAAACATCACACATAATTTTTACATAGCAGGCATGATGAATCAATTCACCCCTCCTGGGCTACATCTGTTGGTCTAGTTCCCAATGGCATGACCCTCTTTGTCATTATGCTCAAAATTTAAAATATATGTGCTTACAAGCCTCTAATGGTTGTTTTCTCTACACCAATGGCTCTAGAATACTCAAATTAGTCTATATAGACTCTCGTTTCACCCAAATTGGTCGAAAAATGACCTGGATAAGCTTTTTCCCAATATCCCCTATAAATACTCTACTAAATGTGGAGACTGCACTTAACCGCAGTAAAAAATAGCCAAAAATTTACAATTACCGCAGTTCTAACTATCCCACCAGTCCAAAACACTTTCATTTAACATTATGGTTAGGGGTGGGGGTGGCCACATGCCAACCCCTGAAAACCCCGCGGTCACTATAAATTGGAGCGGAACTCCATTACAACTGTGGTTGTGTATATAGGACTAGAGTTTAACGTCAGGGTTAGAATCTGAACACACGGAGAAGTCGTAACCGCTGGAGAAAAAATCTTTATGTGGTAAGGTTTGAAACTTGAATTTTAATGTTGTGGTTGTATTTCGGTGAAAGTTGTTTTAATATAACCGTTCATTTTTTGCGTTAACATGTAAACAAAAACTTTGGACCGATAGCAGGTTGGGACTGCTGGCGGTCCCAAATCCCAATGGGATTTGTAACAAACCTTAAATACGACTTCCGAACCTTAGTGGTTAAGGCACAACTCATAGCATAGATGGTGGAAAGCTATGTGCGCCTACTGGAGGTTGCGGGGTCGAACCTCCCGTGTTAGTGTCCCGTGATTTAGAAAATTGGTAGACCAAATGCATAGGGTAACATCAGACTAGTCTTTGGAGTCCTAGGACCTAGCCTTCCTGGACTCAGAGAGGGCTCTATCTATTGTTTGCAAAGGGTATGAAATTTTTTGCTTTAGATGGTTGATTTTAGGCTAGTTTTTAAGTGTGGGGTTTGTTGTTAGTTTGGTTGAGTAAGATGATCAAGTAGGATAGGTGGAGTGAGAAGTCATGAAATAAATTGGGCTATGGAGTCTATGAAATTCATTGATATCTCAATAATGAATCGGGGTACATCACAAGGAAAATCTAGTGTAGTCAATGGAACTTTAAAGTTTATGTGTGAGGTGAGATGGACATTAAGTTGGGGAAACAAGGTAGGGAAAAGGGCAGTGAAGTATCCTTTGTAAAATACCTATGAACAAGAAGGTCTTAAATACTGATAAGAAAAGATACTAATCATGAGATAGAGAACACCATTTACTCAATGATAATACTTTTTAACAAATAGACTTCCAAGATGAACAATTTAGTGAAACACAGAAAGCAATAAATCCTATCTAACCATGGTGATTTCACCTAGAAAGTTTGAAAACATATAATATGAAAAACAGATTTAATAGATGAAGATGGAACTCCTAAACATCATCCATCAAACTATAAATAAATTTGAGGCAAACTGATAGGCATGGACAAAGGGCAAGATCAAAACTTAGACCTCTTTGGCTTAACCTAACAATCAATACATCCAAGATAAGTTTCAAGACAGAGTTTAGATAGCATCAAATAAGCAGGGCTTACCATAAAACATATTTGGAAACTAGCATATTAATCAGGGAAAATTTTAAGGATGGAAAATTATCTTGAAGTTTAAAAAATTGGCGAATCTCACTAGTCCCTAATATGCAAACTATAAAAAATTTATTGATGTATTTGTAAATTAATTCAATTTTTATAATGATATTATATATATTTTCTATGTAATGTTGGCGATTTTTAACCTATAATAATTTTATATTTTAAAATTTGGGCGAACCATTTTTATAAAAAAATGGAAATTGGCGAATCTTTTTTTTTTTAAACAATGGAAAATTAGCCCACCTGCGAATATTAGCCCCTAAAATTTTCCATGATATTAATCCATTAATGAAAAAAAAAAGCTTAGTTGGGCCTAAGGAGCAATTAAGAATTCCTTAAAATAACCCAGCAGAGGAAATCATAAAGACAATAGCAAACAGGAGGACTGCGGTGCCTCAAACAACATTTCAAAACCTATACTTTTCTGAGCTATTGCAACATAGAAGTATGGACACAATGATAAACAAGAAAACATGAAAAAATTAGAGACACATCACCATTAACCAAACTCAGGGATCCTACAAGCAAGCCTTCATCATCATCAATCAAGGCAAATCATCCACAAGCTCCACAACACCAAAATGCTCTTCAACCTCAAAGAACCATGTATTGCTTTCAAAACTCATAAAATTCCAACATTTAAAATGAATCATCATTCCCTATATAACAAGAAAGGAGGAGAAAAACCTAGCAGAGTCTCTAGAAGTGTATTGGCTAATCAAAAGTGTCTTTATTGTCCTTGAGGCCTTGCAAGGCCCAAGGCACAAAATATCTAAAATAAATATCTTTTCGGACATTTTTAGCAAAGAAATTGACCTTTAGGCTCTAACAAGACTCCTAAAACTTGCCAAGCATACATTTTTTAGTTTTCAACTTTAGGAACGTAGCACTGTGTTTTAAGAAGAATTTCTATGCCAAGGGTGTAGCACAGGAACAGGAAAAATGGGTCATTTTGCAGCAGTGTTTTGAAAGACTTCCCGGTGTCAAAATAGGCTCTGTGACGGCTCGTTGCAAAGCCCGTGAAGTGTAATTTATAGAAAGACTTTTTTTTCTTTGATTTGACCTCTGAAACCTGTTCAAAAAGTGAAAATTCCAAGGCTGGTAAGGGCGTAGCACATGTCCTGAAAAGCATGCAGAATGGTGAAAATTTGGGTGTTTTTGACCCTTTTGGAGGACCAAAACAACTCCAATGAATCTGAAACTTTGTGAGCATGTTATATTAGTGAAGAGGATCCTAAAAATGTAAGCCTTTCCTCTTGAATATGCCCTAAAAAAAGTGTAGCACCATGTGTGCTACCCTCTTGGCCCTCAAAATAACAAAAAACCAAAACTTGTCAAAATTCTCCCAAATTTGGTGGAAGTGTGCCTCATGGGTCTTGAAAGACCTGTAGAGAAGCGTGTGCCAATATCTCAATTCTAGCTTGGCCCTTTTCTTCTTTTAGTGCCGGGGGCTTGGTTTGAGCCTTTTTCAATTTAGCCCTTGCAAATTGATTTCTTTGGGCATAATGCTTTGTCATTGTTCTTTGTAGATCCAAGTCTTTATTTTCCTTCTCTAACTTGGAATCAAGGTGTATGTTATCCCTTTCAAGCCATGATTCCCGAAAATGTGCTATCTCCATGGCCAAAATCTCATAAAGAGGGAGTTGTTCTGCTAGGGCTGATTCTTGCTCTCTTTCTCTTGCTAAGGCCTTCTTTAGACCCATAGTTCTAGGTCTCCTTCTAGTTTGACCTTCCTCATCATCACTCTCTTCATAAGTGCCCATGAACTCTTCCAACTTCACCTGTTCCCTTTGAGCTTCTTTCCGGTACTTAAGTGCTCTTTTTTCGTAGATGGCCTTTTGGGCACTCATTTGCCTGTTTGGCATCTGATAGAAGTGAATGGCATATTT
The DNA here is from genome assembly GCA_034641835.2 of Pinus albicaulis. NCBI lineage: Eukaryota > Viridiplantae > Streptophyta > Pinopsida > Pinales > Pinaceae > Pinus > Pinus albicaulis. Next base: position 1,395,240,152 of record CM076581.1, read on the forward strand.
CTTCCTTTCTAATTCAGCTTCCAAGTATCTGATTTGTGTATTCTTGTCTTAGAGGAGGGATTTTGAAATTATTGCTTCATTCTCCTCATCATTGTCTATGTTAATAAGTTCAAACTCTCTTTCCTCTTCATGATCTTCCTCTTCTTCTTTCACTTTTTGCTTACCTTTTTCAATCTTCTGAGTTGAGGAGGCTGGAATGGCCCCTTGCCCTTTGGAGGCAGCAAACACATGCCTCTCTCCTTTTTGATAGGTAAGAGGGAAAGTTTTAATAAGTTTCATTTGGATATATTCATCATTGGTGACCTTAAGACTACTTTTCTTCTCATTAATGATCCCTACATGTGTGTCTTCTTCATTTTTCTCTTGACTGCCTTCTTGAGAGGCACTTTCATTATCCTCCATGCTAGCATCACTATCCTGACCTTCATTACTATCATCAAAATCTTGACTGCCCTTTGGGTTCATGGGGTCACTGCTATCACTGTTATCAGGGCTATCAGTCATCATGTTTTCTTCATTACCTTCATGAATGTCATTAGCCCCTTCTTGACTTTCTGCAGCATTATTATCTTCATTTTGTTCCTATGTGTTATCTTCTTTATCATTGCTTTGGTCTTCATCACTGTCCTTGTCTTCATGACTGCCTCTATCTCTAAAATTTGCCTTTTCACTATCTGTTTCTTATTCATTAATCTTTGTCTCCACTTTACTGTTTTCATTTTGATCACTGTCATCTTCTTCCTTACTTTCATCTGTTTCTTGATTTTCATCATTATCCTGCTCATTCTCTCTCTCCATTTTTTCTTCTGTCCCTTCATCATTTCTATGCTCACTGTCTTTGTTTTCATAATTTGTCTCTTCATTATCACTGCTTTGGTCTGCCTTTTATTCACTGTTTTTATGTTCCTCACTGTCATATCCACTGCCCTCCTCTTCTAATTCTACCTCTATCTCTTAACTGTCATTTGTTTCTTCATTGTGATTGTCATTTTCTTCCTCATGACTATCACTTTCTGCCTCATCATTTGTTTCTTCTTACCCACTGTCTTTTGTATTTTCTCCATCATTATTACTTTCTTCATTTTCATTTTCCTCTCCCTCATCACTTGTTTCTTCCTCTTGACTCTCATTTTCTTCTTTACTGCCATGTTCCTCTTTGTCACTGCTTTCTTCATGTTCTTCATCACTTTCTTCTTGTTCTGAGGCTTTAGGGGAAGGTGAAAGAGGGAGGTTTGTTTGGGGAGAGGATTTATGTGGAGAGGGTGAATCAAGGTTAGTTGGGGGGGTAATGGAGGAGTGGAGGAAGGTGGATGAGATGATGAGGGTAAAATTTGCAGAGGAAGAGGCTGTGGATTTGTGGAAACATCATGGGCGATGAAAAATTCCCATGGGATATCCTAATTCTTTAATTGATGCAACACAATCATCTTGATAAGATAATGGTGGAAAAGACTTTGCATTTGCTATGAAGGATGTCTTTTTTGCACAATGTATGACATCTTATCAATACTTCTATAAACATAGTAGGGCAAATGCAGTAGCTTGGCCTTAATTAAGTGCATGAGTAGTCTTATATGGTAGGAATAGAGCCTAGAAAACCTACCCTCATAGGTGAAGTACTTCATGATGACTTTCATTAAGGGTGCATACCTCTCCAATAGATGTGAAAATGGAAAAATGGTTTTGCAATCAACTTGGTATCTTCGTTTCAAGAAGGGATGATAATGGCTTAGGTCCAAATTCACTTTCTTGAACCACTTTTCTCCCATGCAACATATTCTAGTGGCCATAGAAATTGTATTGGTGGATAACTCAAAATTCACTCCAGCTAGATGCACTTGATGGTCATGGAGGTTGAGGATGAAAATTATGGTCAAATCAGGGTGACTTTTGACTCTTTGTACTTTTTCACAGAAATCGAGACATCCTACCTCCTGGAAATATGCAACTATGGTAGGGGAGGTTGTCAATTATTTAGTGTTTACAGGCTCAAACCTATTCACTATCTCACCCTTTCTCTATTGTTCTCTAAGAATTTGGCCTCCCTCACCCCTATCAACACTGACTTCTCTAGGCATTTTATCTTTTCTCTTGCTTTGAAATCAAGACCCTAATCTGTTTGGGAAATGATATGGACAAGGAAAGTGAGATGATAATGAGACAGGTAGTGACTACAAATGAAGGGGAAGGATGAGTGAAGAAAACCAATTTGGGCCTCAGTGTGCTTTTAGTATGGAAATGGATGGGTGCCCTTTGAACAAGAGAGTTGTTAGCAGGAAATTAGGTGTCTTTCTCCTTCCTTAGGGTTTTTCACATTTTATTTAAGATTTACCTTTCAAAACAGTATGAGAGGGAGTAAAGGACCCAAATACCTCTTATGAAACACTTAGGAGGTGCCAGGCAGAAGTTATGAGGAGTTTTGAGTAACTTTGAGGCTTGCACCGATTTTAAAAAACCTTATGGTTGAACGCACAGCACAGGAGTGCAGCGCTCGTGCTGAGCTGTACGAGGTGTTGAGTCGGCCATAACATCCCATCGTGCATCACTTCGAAGGCATAGCAGTGTGGTGCCAGGCGCCTACACGTTATCAGGTCGGCCTAAACGGCCCAGCACGTAGCGTCTGGGCCGATCACAAGAGTGCAGCAGCTGGCAGAGTTATTGGGCCTCTGCACTGAATGGCGTAGGCATGTAGCAGCTCGGGCAAGTCAATCGGGGTTCTGCACTAAACGGGGTAGGTTCATAGTAGCTCGGGTGAGTTCAAGATTCTACACTGAATGGTTTAACTAGTAGCAGACATCTACAGGAGCACAGTGCTCCGTTATTATTTCTGAAGAGGGCACACACAGGCGTGCAACACAATTTTACAGGAGCGTAGCATAGTTTTCTTGCATGAACATCTGCCAGAAAACCCTAAACATTCTCTCTTAGGACCCTTTCACTCTTTTGTGCAAATGATAATGAGCTAGAGTGACAATGAAATGCTTTTATACCCTTGGAATTTAATAAATTAAAAACCAAAACCCACTTTTCTAATGTATGTTTTTGGTCTTTTTATCCCTTCACTTATATTTCTTTTTCTTTTGTGCGGGAGGTGACTTAAGAATAAAAATGATTCTTTGGTGGGTGATTTTTGAAAATGTAACTTTCTTCTCCTTCCTACTGCTTTTGACAATCCTTTGACTGTACTTCAAAACTTAGGTAGCCTTCACTGATACTCTTTAGAATTTCTCCCTTTGGTGCAGTGGAAAAATGTTGCCTTGACAAACCATGTAAGTCACCTTGAACATCCTTTTTTGAAAACCTCTTGCTGTCATGGTGAAAATCTATCATTTTCACTTTTTATAAACCTTCAATTTATGTTAAGTGATGTTGATGTATCTCTCTCCTTGTGATCCTTTGCATGGAATCCTTGCTGGGAAACACCAATTTTTCCAATTAGTTATAAAAGCCCTGATACTCTTTGTTTCATAGGCATGATGTCTCCTCTTTGTTGTGAATGTCCTTGAATATTTTGGCTTCTCACCTTGCCTCTCTTCTGCTGATAACCATCATAAACCATTCTTGCTGAAATGTTTTAAGATAGGCAACTGTGCCTTTGTAGAATTCAAGCTCTGATCAAAGGAGGTTTCTCTTGGAGGTTTTTGATACCTTTTGGACAATCATAAGCTCACCCTTCCTTTCATTTGATTTCATATTTGGGCACATGTAAAATAGTGATTCTTGGAAAACCAAAACAATGAATAACCTAGGAGACCCTACATGACCTATTGGGAGGTCTTTTGGACTTAACTTTTGGCTGAACACTTAACTTAGGGTTTGTGGGTGTAAAATAGATCATTGAAAAATCTTTATGCATTGCAATCCCTGAAACTGAAGACTTTGATTTATCTAAAGAGCCTAGAAAGGTAGCTTAAAACCACCACTGTTTGAGGCACTTGGTGAAAAGGGGAAAAGGTTAGGCTACATGGCAATCCAAGGTGTAAGTAGAAAGGTTAGGCAAGTCAAAATAGAGTGGTAAGGTAAGAGGTGGAAAACATAGTGAAAATGAGTGTCAAAAACCTCATGATTGGTCTTCTAGGAGTAATAAGCTGGCCATGACTTGATAGAGTAGTAAAACAGTGAAAAATGTATCCAAAGGATAATGATGGTAGTGATATTTCTAGAACTCACAAGATTCATGAATTTTGTTTCTAGAAATCTCGGATAAGCATTTAGTCATCTACAAAGGACAAAATTACTGATGACTAACAGTGGCTCCACTTGGGGAGGGAAGTTCCTTTTCAAGAGGTGTCCAAAACTTCAGATCACTTGGTTTATGAAGATGAGTGCCTCATCCATTGGGAAGACTTGTAATTCTTTCATTTGTTCTTGCATCTCTGAAGTAATGATCTCAATGATCTGAAAAACATGATTACTTCAACTTCATCTACTTACCCAGTCTACTTGCCTAACATTTTTTCTTCCTTGGGTGCACTTGAACTGGAAAACCCCTAAGATTCCTTTCTTTTGAAAACAAAAAAAAACTTATCTACTTTCTATATTATTTCTTCCAAGAGTTCAGATTACACTAATGGACTCTTTTTATTCTCTACCTAGATTAACTAATTGTCAAGATTGAACTGTATGATAGACTTCATTTTCTAAGCTATTGAAATGAAATTGAAAACATGATTTTAACCAAGAATAGACAATCTGATTCATCATGAGTTGTGGCATTGAGACAAGTTGCACACAAACATTATTTTCATAAAAAAAAAACTAGAAGGTATGAGGGATGTGATTCATCATTAGTTAATCATCCCTATCCTTCTCTTTGGTTCAAATTTAAACATGTGGAACCAGTATCTTTCATTCCTAATCTATTTTCTTTTGAAAAGTCAAGCTTAAATGATTTGACCAACATTCTTTCACTAACCTATCAACAATAAATTGAAAACATGTTCAGCCATGATTAGGCGAGATGATTGAACAAGACGTTATTTTTGAACAAGTAGTGGCATTTAGGCTTGCACACTTTCAGTATCACTATTTTTTGGGTATGGGGCTGTACCTTTTTTCAAATCTTCCCTCTTTTTCTATTTTTATGTTTTTGTTTTCTTCTCTTTATGAACCTTCATCAAACAATGGTATGTACAATGACTGAAAATGTTAAACTAAGGATTTTTACAGCAATGGTACTTGAGCATCTTGTCCTCAAAATGACCTCCTAAAATTATTTTTCCATTTAGCTCTTGTAAATAGAAATCATAGTTACCTCCATTTGAAAACATGGTACAAGGATTTCTACAAAAAATTTCAAACAATTCATGCTTTCCTTGGTACTTCCACTTTGAGCCTTGCTTCGCAAATTTGTTTCTGTCAAAGATCCTTCTTAGGTAGAAGAGGTATTCTTTATCAGCTTCAAAACAGATGATGATTTCATCAATTTATATCATAGTGAAGAAGTTGAAAACATGAGCCATGGCTCTTTGGAAGGTGTCTTCAGCATTCCTTAGCCCAGGAAGCATTTGGTCAAATAGGTATTTGTTCCAAGGAACTTTGAAAATGTCTTTATGCTGATTGATCTAAAGTGGTACCATCTGATGGTAACCTAAAACACTACCAAGCAATGTCATCTTATTAGAAACTCCGACCTTTTGTAAATTATGATTTATCTTGGGAAAAGGGTATTTTTTCTTCAGGGAGGGTTGGTCTAGGTACCTAAAGTCTACACATAGCTTATGTCCCTTTGCCTTCTTTTTTAGTGACACTAATTGCTCAAGGTTTTCATGGTATTTCTTGAAAAGAGGGCTTCTCAGAATAATGTCTGTGTCACAAGGTTTCAAACTCGCATCCCCACACACACAAACATCCTGAAAAAGTTTGCATAGTCTTGTATTTTTTTGTTTTGTGTGTAGTGACAAAGTTCTAGATAACTCAATAATTTTGGGTTTCTCAAGGCTATCAACATTATACTCCTCTATATCAGCTCCAGTAGATACCCCTTTAGGGTCCATAGCAACATTTGTCAGAGTCAAAAAATCTTTTGAAGGGACAAAACTCTTTGATGATGAAGTCTCTATGTAAGGCAAAAACACAAGACTCTCTTGATCCAAATTCCTAAATATTTTTGTTCTGTGAGGGAATTTTAGTACTTCTGGATTGGCAAAAGGAAACAATTGTTTTTTTGGGATTTGCCCTTCCTTTGGGAAATTTGATTCATATACTAAACTAATTTTTGGTTTTGAAATCTCACTTTCATTTTGTAGAAAGTGAAGTTTAGTTTTATCATAATGTTTTGGTTCAGGGATGTCATAGTTTTGGATGTTGAGATCTTCATTCAGGGATTGCTTTGATTGTTGTAATATGTCTAGATGTGTTACAACTTCACTTACATGCTCATCAATTTCTCCTTCAGTATGTAAAATGAGAGAGTCAAGACCTGCATGTATGGAATAAAGAGGTGTATTATCTGGCCTTTCTTGACTGCTAACCATATACTTCATGTGTGACTCTCAGTATAATCTCCTTGTTTGGTTAAAAATAGGGATGGTAGCATAGGACATGTCTAGTTGAAGGTTCCCCTGAAGCTTGGCTCCCCAATATCTGGATAAACGCATGCCATACTTCGGGGGAATATCTACCACTACTATGTCCATAACTATGTTTTTAGCCGGTACTTGTGCCAGATTGACACAAATATCCTTGATTAGGCCCAAACACTTGACTTTACTCGAATCGAAAGTGTACAAGTATTTATAAGGTTTAGTTATTTCTAGGCCTAATCTCTCCATCACAACCTTTGGCATAAGATTGTGAGAGGCACCAGAGTCTAGCATGGCATTATGTAAGGTCTTGTCATGTATGTTTAGGCTGATATAGAAAGGGGGAATGGCTCCTTCTTGATATTTTCCTTCTATTTTGGGTCCAAATAACAACTCAGGTGTGTCATCAACCAAGTGTAAAGTATCGATATCATTCCCTATGTTTAGAACTTTCATAACTTGAAATTTGGATGTGCCTTGGGTAATCAATTCAGTGAGAGGCATCATTATCTTGATTTTAGCAATCTATCCTTCAAAACTGAAAGGCACTTGTGTTTTAGACATATTTACATCAGTTTTATCAGCCATAAATTTTTCTACATTTTTAATTTTCTGATTTTGATTTGGGGCTTTAGACAATAAAGTTTTTTCAAGGCCACTAGTAGATGTACTAGGGCAGCTTGTATCACCACTTGGTTGGCTAGTTTTGTGTCTATTTGGATCAGTTTTCTTAGCCATGGTGTCGGTATTCTCTACTGTCTTTTTAGGAGTTTTTTCAGGGGTTTCCCTAACAGCAGTGTCTAAGTTGTTCTTATTGGAGTTCTCTTGGTTTTTCTTACTCCTAAGTTCATATTGCCTATGGACTTCCATTATGGCGTTTTCCAATCCCAACACATAGTTTTCAGAATCTTCATAGCTTTTTTCAGTTATATTCGAGGAGAAGAAACCTTGTTCCTCTTCTGTGAGAAAAACATCACCCTCACTATCAAAGCCTATTAATTTTACATGATTTTCATCCGTTTTTCCAATATCTCTTTCCCCTTCATCAACATAGTTATCTTGGAAAGGGGGCCTAATTTTTTGGTCATTTTCCCTTTGTCTGATTTGGGGTGGGTCTCTTCTGAAGTTCTGATTTCGGTTTCTTTTTTGGGGATTTGTTTGATTCTCCCTAGGAGGTGCTCTTTCATTTATGCTTATTCTCTCCATCATTCTCTCCATGGTTCTAAGTAGGTTGTCAATCTTGGAATCAGATGAGGAGGTTGAGGGCATGGTTTCATCTTTGTAGGTTACCCTATTTTCTGATCTCAGCCTAGCTCTCTTTTCATTTAAGTTAGCCTCTACACTTATAGCTCCCTTTTTCATGTCTTCTAAAGTTAGGGTCTCTCTTTCTCTTATTTGATAGGCCATGTTTGGGTCAAAACCTTCAGGAAATTTAGCTAAGGCTAGGCCTAGTGGGGGTTTCATGTTTGGTGGTAGTGCGTTGTAAACACTATTTAACCTAGTGCAATAGTCTTGGACCCTTTCCATAGTGTTTCTCTTAAGATTGCTATATTACGAGAGGATCTGGAGATGGTTTTTCTTAATCTCCCACTTGTTTATGAAATTTTGGCAAAGGTAAGGGAGATCGTGTCTGATGTTGGGAGTTAATTAAGTTTTTGAACCATTTTTTAGCTTCTCCTCCTAGGCTTTGGGAAAACATCCTCATCTTTATGGTTTCCTCTTCTAATTCCATGTAGTCAAAAGCATCATTTATTCTATCTACATGTTGTTGGGCAGTGGTAGATTCAACCTCGGTAAAGTGAGGGATTCTGGACTGGTAGTCATTTCGAAAAGGTACTAAAGGTTGTGATAAAACCAGGGGAGCATACCAAGCTGCCATGATAGGAGATGATGGATGATTTAAAAGAGGAGGGTTTGTGAGAGGAGGTGTAGAATGAAGTGAGGTGGTTTGCACAACAATGGTATCGATGGGTGTGGTGGAAGTACTTGGACCAGCAAATTGATTCTCAGCAGACTTGGGATCAAAAAAGCCAAAGTGGTGAAGAAGTTGGAAATCATGTGGTGTGGAAGGAGAAACTTCTCTGCTAGGACTCTGCTGCAAATCTATGGGCTCAAGGTCAGTATGGTCAATCCTACTTTGTGACTTGGTTCTAAAAATGTTTCTTGTATGGTGCAAGTCAAACTGGGGATCTTGCAAGGATGTGAGTTGTTCAGGTACAGAGCTTGCTTTATGAATGGTCCTAACAGTAGTTAAGCTTCCAGTTTCAGAAGTTTGCCACAAAATCCTTTTTGGGTCGTCAACTATAGTAGGAGGGTTTGGGTCTAGATGAAATTTGGTACGGATTCTTCATGAAGCCCGGTTTCAAACTCAAAATTTAGAGAGGCTGAAATTTTTTGAACCTTTTTGAAAAAGTTTACCTCTCTTAGTGCTTGCTAAATGCGCATAGTGTGTGACCAGGATCCTAGACTTCTAGGGGCTGATTTGAAACAATCCTAAGTGAGTCTATGGATACTAGTAAAGTTAGAAGGACTACTGGAGGCTAGTGGAGTCGCCAAGTGGATGTTTTTAGTTTGTTTTGAGGATGTATGTCTATGGTCCACCACCAATAATTGACAAAAAACCAATCTAGGAATGTTTTGGGGTTTTCTGAGTTCTCTTAAATAGCCCTAAGGTTTCTGTGAGTGTACTATAGGTGGGTCATCAATTTACTAGGATGGTGAAACAATCAGAGTCTACTCTTGGCTATCAGTTGATTTTCTAAGCTTAACTGAGGGTTAAATGAGTATATAAGACTTTTTAGGCTACTATGTACTATGTTCCATTGTGATCGCCATTATGTTAGTGTGGCGATGAGGTGGCAGATTCATTGGATTTTCTAAGTCTATCTAAGTTCTTAAAAGGTATTCAGGAAACTATATACTCAGAAGTCCCACCATGATCACCATTATGTTAGTGAGCGGTGGGATGAATCAACCGGATAGCATTCTTAGTTTGACAGGGGTTTTCTGTAAGTATTTAAATATATTCATGTTATTATGCACTCAGAAAGGACCCACTGTGATCACCATTATGTTAGTGTCCCGTGATTTAGTAGATTAGCAGACCAAATGCACAAGGTAACGTCAGACCAGTCTTTGGAGTCCTAGGACCTAGCCTTCCTAGACTTAGAGAGGGCTCTCTATATTGTTTGCTAAGGATATGAACTTGTTTACTTTAGATGGTTGATTTTAGGCTAGTTTTTAAGTGTGGGCTTTGTTGTTTGTTTGGTTGGGTAAGATGATCAAGTAGGATAGGTGGAGTGAGAGGTCATCAAATAAATTGGGCTATGGAGTCTATGAAATTCATTGATATGTCAATAATGAATCGGGGTACATCACAGCGCAAATATAGTGTATTCAATGGATCTTTAAAGTTTATGTGTGAGGTGAGATGGACATTAAGTTGGGGAAACAAGGTAGGGAAAAGGGAAGTGAAGTATCCTTTGTCAAATACCTATGAACAAGAAGGTATTAAATAATGATAAGAAAAATATACTAATCATGAGATAGGGCACACCATTTACTCAATGACAATACTTTTAAGCAAATATACATCTAAGATGAAAAATTTAGTGAAACACAGAAAGCAATAAATCCTATCTAACTTCAGTGATTTCACCTAGAAAGTTTGAAAACATATAAGATGAAAAATAGATTTAATAGATGAAGAGGGAACTCCTAAACATAATCCATAAAACTATAAAGAAATTTGAGGCAAACTGATAGGCATGGACAAAGGGTAAGATCTAAACAAGACCTCTTTGACTTAACCTATCAATCAATACATAAAAGAGAGGTTCCAAGATAGAGTTTAGATAGCATCAAATAAGCATAGCTTACCATAAAACATATTTGGAAACTATAATATTAATCCATTAATGAAAAAAACAAGCTTAGGTGGGCCTAAGGAGAAATTAATAATTCCTTAAACTAACCCAGCAGAGGAAAACATAAAGACAATAGCAAATAGGAGGACTGAGGTGCCTCGAACAACATTTCTCAACCTATAATTTTCTTAGCTATTGGAACATAGAAGGATGGAAACAATGATAAACAAGAAAAAATGAACAAATTAGATACACATCACCATTAACCAAACTCAGGGATCCTGCAAGCAAGCCTTCATCATCTTCAATCAAGGCAAATCATCCACAAGCTCCACAACACCAAATTGCTCTTCAACCTCAAAGAACCATGTATTTCTTTCAAAACCCATAAAATGCCAACATTTAAAATGAATCCTCATGCTCTATATAACAAGAAAGGAGGAGAAAAACCTAATAGAGTCTCTAGAATTCTATTGACTAATCAGAAGTGTCTCTATTGTCCTTGAGGCCTTGCAAGGCCCAAGGCACAAAATATCTAAAATAAATATCTTTTCGGACATTTTTAGCAAATAAATTGACCTTTAGGCTCTGAAAATCCTCCTAAAACTTTCGAAGCATACATTTTTTACTTTCAAATTCAGGAGCATAGCACTGTGTTTTAAGAAGAATTTCTATGCCAAGGGCGTAGCACAGGAACCGGAAAAATGGGTCATCTTGCAGCAGTGTTTTGAAGGCCTTTCCGATGTCGGAATAGGATCTGTGATGGCTCGTTGGAAAGCCCTTGATGTCTACTTTCCAGAACTACTTATTTTTATTTTATTGGACCTCTGACACCTATTAAAAAGTGAAAATTCCAAGGCTGGTAAGGGCGCAACATATGTCCTGAAAAGCAAACAGAATGGTGAAAAATTAGGTGTTTTTGACCCTTTTGGAGGACCAAAACAACTCCAATTGATCTGAAACTTTGTGAGCATAATATATTAGTGATGAGGATCCCACAAATGTAAGCCTTTCTTCCTGAAGATGCCTTGAAAAAGAGTGTAGCACCATGTGTGCTACCCTCTTGGCCCTCAAAATAGCAAAAAACCAAAACTTGTCAAAATTCTCCCAAATTTGGTGGAAGTGTGCCTCATGGATCTTGAGAGACCCGTAGAGAAGCTTGTGCTAAGATCCAAATTCTATCTTGGCCCTTTTCTTCTTATAGTTCCGGGGGCTTGGTTTGAGCCTTTTTCAATTTAGCCCTTGCAAATTGATTTCTTTGGGCATAATGCTTAGTCATTCTTCTTTGTAGATCCAAGTCTTTATTTGCCTTCTCTAGTGTGTCCTCAAGGTGTGTGTTAGCCCTTTCAAGCCATGATTCCCGAACATGTGCTATCTCCATGGCCAAAATCTCATAAAGAGGGAGTTGTTCTGCTAAGGCTGATTCTTGCTCTCTTTCTCTTGCTAAGGCCTTCTTTAGACCCATAGTTCTAGGTCTCCTTCTAGTTTGACCTTCCTCATCATCACTCTCTTCATAAGTGCCCATGAACTCTTCCAACTTCACTTGTACCATTTGAGTTTCTTTCCTATACTTGAGTGCTCTTATTTCGTAGATGGCCTGTTGGGCACTCATTTGCCTATTTTTCATATGATAGAAGTGAATGGCATATTTTTCCCTTTCTAATTCAGCTTCAAAGTCTTTGATTTGTGCATTCTTGTCTTGGAGGAGGGAGTTTGAAATTCTTGCTTCATTCTCCTCATCATTGTCTATGCGAATAAGTTCAAAATCTCTTTCATCTTCATGATATTCCTCTTCTTCTTTCACTTTTTTCTTACCTTTGTCAATCTTCTGAGTTGAGGAGCATGGCATGGCCCCTTGCCCTTTGGAGGCAGCAAAAACATGCCTCTCTCCTCTTTGATAGGTAAGAGGGAAAGGTGTAATAAGTTTCATTTGGATATCTTCATCATTGTTGAACTTAAGATTTCTTTTCTTCTCATTAATGATCCCTGCATGTGTGTCTTATTCATTTTTCTCTTGACTACCTTCTTGAGAGGCACTTTTATTGTCCTCCATGCTAGCATCATTGTTCTGACCTTCATTACTATCATCAAACTCTTGACTTCCCTTTGGGTTCATGGGGTCACTGTTGTCACTATTATTAGGGCTATCAGTCATCATGTTTTCTTCATTACCTTCATGACTTTCATTATCCCTTTCTTGAATTTATACACCATTATTATATTCATTTTGTTCCTCTGTGTTATCTTCTTTATCACTGCTTTGGTCTTCATCACTGTTCTTGTCTTTATGATTGCCTCTGTCTTTAAACTCTGCATTTTCACTACCTGTTTCTTCGTCATTAGTCCCTGTCTCCTCTTTACTGTTTTCATTTTTATCATTGCCATCTTCTTCCTTACTATCCTTTGTTTCTTGATTTTCATCATTATCCTCCTCACTCTCTGTTTCTATTTGTTCTTCTGTCTCTTCATCATTGCTATGCTCACTGTTTTTTTCTTCATAATTTGTCTCTTAATTATCACTGCTTTGGTCTTCCTTTTCTTCATTGTTCTTATGTTCCTCACTATAATATCCATTTCCCTCCTCTTCTAATTTTGCCTCTGTCTCTTGATTGTCATTTGTTTCTTCATTGTTACTCTCATTTTCTTCCTCATGACTGTCACTTTCTGCCTCATCATTTTTTTCTTCTTCCCCACTGTCTTTTGTCTCTTCTCCATCATTATTACTTTATTCATTTTCATTTTCCTCTCCCTCATCACTTGTTTCTTCCTCTTGAATCTCATTTTCTTCTTGACTTCCATGTTCCTATTTATCGTTGCTTTCTTCATGTTCTTCAACACTTTATTCTTGTTCTGGGCTTTAGGAGAAGGTGAAAGAGGGAGGTTTGTTTGGGGAGAGGATTTATGTGGAGAGGGTGAATCAGGGTAAGTGGGGGGTAATGGAGGAGTGGAGGAAGGTGGATGAGATGATGAGGGTAAACTTTGCAGAGGAGGAGACTGTGGATTTGTGCAAACATCATGGGCGATCAAAAATTCCAATGGGATACCCTAATTCTCTAATTGATGCAACACAATCATCTTGATAAGAGAATGGTGGAAAAGACTTTGCATTTGCTGTGAAGGATGTCTCTTTTGCACAATGTATGACATCTTATCAGTACTTCTATAAAGATAGTAGGGAAAATGCAGCAGCTTGGTCTCAGTGAAGTGCATGAGTAGTCTTATATGGTAGGAATAGAGCCTAGAAAACCTACCCTCACAGGTGAAGTACTTCATGATGACTTTCATTAAGGCCGCATACCTCTCCAATAGATGTGAAAATGGAAAAATAATTTTGCAATCAGCTTGGTATCTTGGTTTCAAGAAGGGATGATAATGGCTTAGGTCCAAATTCACCTGCTTGAACCACTTTTCTCCCATGCAACATATTCCAGTGGCCATAGAAATTGGATTGGTGGATAACTCAAAATTCACTCTAGCTAGATGCACTTGATGGTCATGGAGGTTGAGGATGAAAATTCTGGTCAAATTAGCATGACTTTTGACTCTTTATACTTTTTCACATTAATCAAGACATCCTACCTCTTGGAAATATGCAATTGTGGTAGGGGAGGCTGTCAATTATTTAGTGCTTATAGGCTCAAACCTATTCACTCTCCCACCCTTTCTCTATTGTTCTCTAAGCCTTTGGCCTCCCTCGCCTCCATCAACACTGCCTTCTCTACGCATTTTGTCTTTTCTCTTGCTTTGAAATCAAGACCCTGATCTGTTTGGGAAATGATATGGAGAGGGCAAGTGAGATGATAATGAGACAAGTAGTGACTAAAAATTAAGGGGAAGGATGAGTGAAGAAAACCAATTTTTTCCTCAGTGTGCTTTCATTATGCAAATGGATGGGTGCCCTTTGAACAAGAGAGTTGTTAGCAGGAAATTAGGTGTGTTTCTCCTTCCTCAGGGTTTTTCACATTTTATTTAAGTTTTACCTTTCAAAAAATTATGAGAGGGAGGAAAGGACCTAAATACATCTTATGAAACCCTTAGGAGGTGCCAGGAAAAATTTGTGAGGAGTTTTGAGTAACTTTGAGGCTTTCACCAGCTTTAAAAAAACCTTCTGGTTGAATGCGTAGCATAGGAGCGGAGCACTCGGGAAGAGCTAAACGAGGTGTCGAGTTGGCCTGAAAAGCCCAACGTGCAGCACTTCAAAGGCACAACAGTGGGGTGTTGGGCGCCTGCACGCTGTCGGGTTGTCCTGAACGGCCCAGTGCATAGCGTCCGGATGGAGGATAGGAGTGCAGTAACTGGCAAAGTTGGTAGGCCTCTGCACTGATCGGGGTATGTGTGTAGGAGCTCGGGCGAGTCGGTTGGGCTTGTGCACTGAACAGGGTAGGCGCATAGTAGCTTGGGAAATTCGGTCAGGCTTCTGCACTGAACGGTTCAGTGCGTAGCAGATATCTATAGGAGTGCAGTGCTCCGTTATAATTTCTGAAGAGGGCGCACACAGGCACGTAGCACAATTTTACAGAAGCATAGCACATTTTTCTTGCCCAAACAAATTCCAGAAAACCCTAAAAATTCTCTCTTAAGACCCTTTCACTATTTTGCGCAAATGATAATGAGCTAGAGTGACAATGAAATGCTTTTATACTTTTGAAATTTAATAAATTAAAAACCAAAACCCACTTTGCTAATGTTTGTATTTGGTATTTTTATCCCTTCACTAATATTTCTTTTTCTTTTGTGCGAGAGGTGATTTAAGCATAAAAATGATTCTTTGGTGGGTGATTTTTGAAAATGTAACTTTCTTCTCATTCCTACTTCTTTTGACAACCCTTTGACTGTACTTGAAAACTGTAATGTTCCAAAATTTTCATGAAGTTAATTGGAACATTAATTTTTCTCATACAATCTAGAAGGTGAATAAAATGGGTGAGGAGACCCATGAGTAGGAATAAAATCCCTCATAGTGTGAAAGGGATCTAGGGAGTAGCTTTATTTTGCACCTTCCAGTGTGAAAAGGGGAAATTGCATGAGGACAAGGTCAAGTTTGACCAAGTCAACAGCGCTGCCTAAGAGGGTGTGGCTTGCTTGGGAAGACAGCACAGTTTGAGAGGGAGAAATATTCCTTGTGGAAGAAACCCTAATGTGTGGGGTTGAGGGCAAAGAGGCATTCACTTGCATAAAAGGAGGAAGAGGCAACCATAGGGAGATATGTTTGAGTATATGATTTTGGTCTGGAAGACTATTTGCATCCTCCGGTTGCATAGCTAAGTTGCAGTGTTGTTTAGCACGAGGGATTCCTGTTTAGGATTTCCTCTCCTTCTTGAGAGGCCTCTTGAAGGATTTCCCTTCATTTCTCCACATCTTGGCTCAAGGCCAAAGCCACTTCCTTCAGTCACTGTGTTATTTCTGCAGAAGTATAACGTAGTGTTGTTGGGTGTTGCAGTTGAGGGTTCCACAACACCATTCCTTGGCTCATCTTTAAGAGGAGGGAGTTTCTATTCCTCGGGAAGGTTAGTGATGAAGGTTTCTGAGCTGAATTTCATATCTTGGCATTAGGCCAAGCATCTCCCATCTTCAACAGTGCAGTCCCTTCTCCAGAATGCGTTATTTCAGTGTGTATCTGCAGTGGGGGTTTGCACCACTATTTTGGAGGGTGAGATCTTTAGTGTTAGGATAAAACTATCACTTGAGAGATCTGTTGGAGGAGTTCTATTTCAGATTGTGCATCATCTTCATCCATCTCCTTCTATTTTTTGAGTGGCAGCTACTACCCAGCAACTCTGGCATTTCTGCAGATTTTCCATTTGTACATATATTTCAGCCAATCCTCTTAAGGATTGTTGTATTTTTATTTTCAGGGGTTGAGAGCTTGCTCCCCCACATTTATTGAGTTGATATTTCCATATAATTGTATTTTTTATTATTTTTTTGCAGTGTCTCCCATGAACTTCATTATTTTAGCCTTATGACATTTCTGCATAGCATTATTTCTCTATTTTCGTGTACATGTCTCATTAAGGTTTTCATTTCCTAGCTGGAGTGATTGATTCCTCAAAGAAAAGTATAAATTTGCTGCTATATTATAAATTTGTTGGCTATATATATCTTCATGCGTTCATATCTATAAAATAATGCTGGTATTCCATTGTATGTTCATACATTGTTGTAGTCCCTCATCGGGCACTTTCTGAGGACAACTAGGTGTGGGAGATCTATTTAACCCACCTAGAGGGATTTATTTTGAGCCACCTATTGGATTTTGGACTTAGATACTTAGATCTAAGGGATCCAGGTATTGGTTTCAAATCCTGTAGAATCCATTAATGGAAAATGCATTTTCCAGTCATGCCTTGCTAGCTGTTCCAGATTTGGAATATTACGGTGGTATCAAAGCATAAATCTTGGCTCAGACTGTGAGTCTCAGCCAAAGATATTAGAAGATTGAAGAGGATGGGTTTTATCTCATCATATTTCAGTTCCATGAAGAACTTCCCCAGGGAGGGAAAGCAAATAGAAGAGGAAGTACCTTGCACTTCCTATTCCCATCAAGAAGGAGACAGAAATATGAGCAAGAAAAAGACTCCATTTGCTGGAGTAGACAAAGGGGATAAGATTACAAAGATTCTTCCTAAATATGTACAAAACATTCATGAATATTTCAATAAGATCAGGAGGGAGATGTATGAAGAATCTCCAAGAGGGTTTGAATCTAAACCAAACTCTAGATTGTCAAACAAGGAGTGTGAGCAAGCATTTACACACCATGATACACAGCGCGGTAACATGCCCAGGATTGCCATGAGAGAGATGGAAAGAGTAGAAGAGGTTGCTAGGAGTAAAAATCTTAGTGATTTCCTGAAGAATTATGAGTCTCAAACTCATAAATTTCAAGATCATCTCAGTTTTTCAGAGTTTTGCAAGATCAAGGTGAAGGGAAGAGAGCAGCAGGATAGATTTCTTCTATCTACCTTTGAGGGTTCACCTACATATTCAGCCAAAGCTTGGGTGGAGGAGTTATATACCTTCTTGCAGCAGCACCAAATTCCTAAAGATGAAGCCATCAAAGTTGCAGCACTGCATATGAGAGGTAAGGCCTATGCCTAGTGGATCTCTGAATCCTTTTCTTTGAAAAATGTAAACACTGCATCTTAAGCAAGTTTCACTAGGGCCTTAGTGAAAATATTTGGTTGGAGGATTCATGAGACACACATGGTATAGTTAAATAAGGGAAATCAAGCAAAACCCTTTCATAAAAACGCAATTCCACTTTAGAAAACCATGGAGGAGGCTGAAAACTTGCACCATACTTTGCCAGAAGAAAGACTTTCATCTCACACCTTTGAGCAAGGAAGCATGGATATCTCTTTTCCAAGGAGGGGTCCAATCATTGGGAGGTTTCCCATTCATGTTGCAGAGGTTGAGGGCAACATCATTGTCTTATCTAGAGATTATCTAGTGCCTCATGCAGAGGAAGGAGGAGCTCTTGCTCCAAGTAGAGGGATTCTTTCATCTTTGCAAGGAAGTCCCCAGGATCTCATGTGTGGAGATCAAGGCACAACTCATGTGCCATTTTTGAGGAGGTGTGGAACCATGGAGACATAAGAAGGAGATGGGGAGAAGAACCAACATCATGAGAGGAAGAGTACACACCCCTATCCATTTTTCTGGATGTTGTTACACCTAGGAGGGAGAATGGATTGTGCAGTGAGAGCATGGGAAAATTTGTCCATTCATATATGCATTCATCTCTTGATGATGATGTCTCATTGCATAGAGAAATTTTACCAGGGAGACCACTGGATCAACAGAGAAGGATGGATGCTTCACATGTTGAGGCACCACTCATTGATTTCAGGAGGGTGGAGACGTTGGAAGAGTTGGGTACAACGCTGAGAGTCTTGGGTAGACTCAAGGAGGAGAGAGGCATTATCTCAACATCACCTTTACCCACCCACATTTCAGATTTTGCACTGTGGCAGAAGCAGCAAGGGAAGGATAGCAGCCTTCCAACTTGCATCTTTGACATGGGAGATGTCAAAGGAGAGGGAAACCATATGACAGATGTTTCTCATGATATTTCATCAGCGTTGTCCCTATGGAGGATAGATAAATATTGGAGCTCCCAGCTATTGGTGGAGTATTCCAAGGATCTTCATGATTGTAGGATATTGGATGGCCAGTTGCATGAGGAGGAGTATTCAGTCAAAGATGGGATCATCCACTATCATGGTAGAATCTTCTTATCTAGAGCTTCAAATCTCAAGGAGAATTTTCTACAAGTAGGTCATGAGGATTTCCTTTTCATCCCCACTTGTTCTATGAGAGCATACCACACCATCATGGAGAGGTATTTTTGGGAGGTTTTTGAGGAGGAAATATATCAGCATATGAGAAGATGCATGGACTATGTGGAGATGGAGGAGAGACATAACTCTTTGGAAGAGTTAGCACAACCACCTCTTTTCTCTTTGAGGATGAGAGGGGACTCATTTATGAGCCACTCCCTTTGTATGAGCAGAATATATGGTAAGTGTATTCATTTTAGTTTACATGATTATTTGTATAATGTGTATATGCATCCCTTAACCATACATGTGCAAGATGATGCTCCAAGGAGAAGCATTCTTTTCTCTAGACCTCATGGTTTAGTTGAGGCCACAAGCATGATTGATGGCCATTCCCTAGGAGGACTTGGGGAAGAGAGATATTATGGAGGACATGCTCATTGTACACCTTGCATCATTCACTTCCTCCATACTTATGAGGAGATTGGAGCAGCAGGAAAGTGGTTGAGAAGCCACACATTTTATCAGTCTCTATTGCAGTTGAGGGTCAAGCTGCATTGGTTGCACTTGAGGGACCATTTTCCTTCTCACTTGTTACACATGGCAGCAACTATGATTCTCATTTTTGGTCCCTATGGCTCTATTGTTTCTGTCTTTATGAGGAGCATGTTTGGGAGAGAGACACATGGGATGGATGTGTCCTTTGAGGGAGGAATTCCCCACACTTTTTGCACTACATGTTCTAAGGGGAGCATGGGAGATGGTATGGCCACTAGAGAAACATATTTTTTTTCTTATGCAGTGAGCCATATGATAGATGTAATGCCATATGATGATGACTTCCAACTCATCATATATGGAGACATTTGGGCCAACATGATTTGCAGCGTTGGAGGAGAGATCTTTGGAGATATAGTCCTCATATTGCCACTTGAGGGCAACTTTATTGCAGCCCAAGGACAGCCAACACTCTACACTTATCA
Source organism: Pinus albicaulis (assembly GCA_034641835.2). Lineage (NCBI taxonomy): Eukaryota > Viridiplantae > Streptophyta > Pinopsida > Pinales > Pinaceae > Pinus > Pinus albicaulis. Next base: position 1,395,259,807 of record CM076581.1, read on the forward strand.
TAAGTGGAGAGAGGGATGACATGGGGTAGGCTACAATGTCTACCATATGCAGATTTTCATCCCACCTACTTTTTCAGAGCCAAAGGTGGAGGACAGTTTTCAGGAGTTTCCTAGTTGGGAGGTGAGTCATTTTGCATGAATAATAGCTTGGGGATGGATGAACCATATGGGAGAGATAATTCCCATTATATTTCAGATCCCATTCCTCAAGGGGACCTCTATACATCACTTTGCTATCCTCTTGAGTATTTCACCTTTACATGATGATGGCTTAATAGCTGACTTACATGCTGAGGAGGAGCAATGTGGAGGCTTGATTGATGAGATAGCATCACTTCAATTGGAGGAGATCATCATACATGGATGCTACAGGGAGAGGAGGAGAAATGAACTCAATCTATCCTTGCACTTGCTTGAGGACAAGAAATCTTTGAGAGGGGAGGACTATAATGTTACAAAATTTTCATGAAGTTAATTGGAACATTAATTTTTCTCATATCATCTAGGAGGTGAATAAAATGGGTGAGGAGACCCATGAGTAGGAAAAAAATCCCTCATAGTGTGAAAGGGATCTAGGGAGTAGCTTTATTTTTCACCTTCCAGTGTGAAAAGGGGAAATTGCAAGAGGACAAGGTCAAGTTTGACCAAGTCAACAACGATGCCTAAGAGGGTGTGGCTTGCTTGGGAAGACAACGCAGTTTGAGAGGGAGAAATATTCCTTGAGGAAGAAACCCTAATGTGTTCAGTCTAAGACAAATATACATTCACTTTCATAAAAGGAGGAAGAGGTAGCCATAGGGAGATATGTTTGAGTATATGATTTTGGTCTGGAAGACTATTTGCATCCTCTGGTTGTTTAGCTGAGTTGCGGTGCTGTTTAGCATGAGGGATTCCTGTTTAGGATTTCCTCTCCTTCTTGAGAGGCCTATTTAAGAATTGCACTTCATTTCTCCACATCTTGGCTCAAGGCCAAAGCCACTTCCTTCAGTCACTGCGTTATTTCTGCTAAAGTATAATGTAGTGTTGTTGGGTGTTGCAGTGGAGGGTTCCACAACACCATCCCTTGGCTCATCTTTCAGAGGAGGGAGTTTATATTCCTAGGGAAAGTTAGTGAGGAAGGTTTCTAAGCTTAATTACATATCTTGGCATTTGGCCAAGCATCTCCCATCTTCAACAGCGCAGTCCCTTCTCCAAACTACGTTATTTCAGTGTGTATCTACAATGGGGGTTTGCACCACTATTTTGGAGGGTGAGATCTTTAGTGTTAGGATCATCATATCACTTGAGAGATCTATTGGAGGAGTTCTATTTCATATTGTGCATCATCTTCAGCCATCTCCTTCTATTTTCTGAGTTGCAGCTGCTGCCCAACAACTACGACATTTCTGCAGATTTTCCATTTGTACATATATTTTAGCAAATCCTCTCAAGGATTGTTGTATCGTTATTTTCAGGGGTTGAGAGCTTGCTCCCCCACATTTCTTGAGTTGATATTGCCGTATCATTTTATTTTCTATTATTTTTTTTCAGTTTCTCCCATGAACTGCATTATTTTAGCCTTATGACATTTCTGCATAGCAGTATCTCTCTATTGTCGTGTACATGTCTCATTGAGGCTTTCATTTCCTAGCTGGAGTGATTGATTAATCAAAGAAAAGTATACATTTGCTGCTATATTATAAATTTTTTGGCTATATAGATCTTCATGTGTTCCCAGCTATAAAATAATGTTGGTATTCCATTGTATGTTCATACATTGTTGCAGTCCCTCATCGGGCACTTTCTGAGGACAACTAGGTGTGGGAGATCTGTTTAACCCACCTACAGGGATTTATTTTGAGCCACCTCTTGTATTTTGGACTTAGATACTCAGATCTAAGGGATCTAGTTCTTGGTTTCAAATCCTGTAGCATCCATTCCTGGAAAATGCATTTTCCATTAATGCCTTGCTAGCTGCTCCAGATTTGGAATATTACAAAAACTTATGTAGCCTTCACTGATACTCTTTAGAATTTCTCCCTTTGGTGCAGTGGAAAAATGTTGCCTTGAAAAACCATGTAAGTCACCTTGAACATCCTTTTTTGAAAACCTCTTGCTATCATGGTGAAAATATATCATTTTCATTTTGATAAACCTTCAATTTATGTTCAGTGATGCTGATGTATCTCTGTCCTTGTGATCCTTTGCATGGAATCCTTGCTAGGCAACACCTGTTTTTCCAATTAGTTATAAAATCCCTGATACTCTTTGTTTCATAGGCATGTTGTCTCCCCTTTTTTGTGAAAGTACTTGAGGAGTTTGGCTTCTCACCTTGCCTCTCTTCTGCTGATAACCATCATAAACCATTCCTGTAGAAATGTCTTAAGATAGGCAACTGTCCTTTTGTAGAATTTAAGCTCTAATCAAAGGAGGTTTCTCTTAGAGGTTTTTGATAACTTTTGGACAATCATAAGCTCGCCCTTCTTTTCATTTGATTTCATCTTTGGGCACATGTAAAACAATGAGTCTTGGAAAACCAAAACAATGAATAACCTAGGAGACCCTACATGACCTATTGGGAAGTATTTTGGACTTGAATTTTGGCTAAACACTTAACTTAGGGTTTGTGGGTGTAAAAAAGATCATTGAAAAACCTTTATGCATTGCAATCCCTGAAACTGATGACTTTGATTTATCTAAATATCCTAGAAAGGTAGCTTAAAACCACCATTGCTTGAGGCACTAGGTGAAAAGGGGAAAAGGTTAGGCTACTTGGAAATCCAAGGTGTAAGTAGAAGGGTTAGGCAAGTCAAAATAGAGTGGTAAGGTCAGTGGTGGAAAACATAGTGAAAATGAGTGGAAAAAGGCTCATGATTGGTCTTATAGGAGTGATAAGCTGGCCATGACTTGATAGAGTAGTAGCACGGTGAAAATTTTATCATAAGGATAATGAAGGTAGTGAGATTTCTAGAACTCACAAGATTCATGAATTTTGTTTCTTGAAATCTAGGATAAGAATTTAGTCATCTACAAAGGCAAAAATTACTGATGACTAACACCCTTGACAGCAATAAAATTTTGCATAACGGTCTAGGGGACACATGGTAGCCTCCAGGCTGGCCACTTGTCACCCATCCAATAGTCCTCAAAAAACTTTGTACAAATCATCAACGGCCCAAAAACTGCCACCCAAAAACTGCCACTTGGTGAATCCTGATTGATTTAGGAAAATAGAATATTCTGAGAATATTCCACCATTTTTGACTATACCTGGATGCTGACTAGGCATCCCAGTCACTCCTATCACAAAAATTTAGTTATTTAGGAAAATGATCAGAACGTGATATCTTCCTCATACGACATCGGTTTTTTGAACCGTTCATGGCACTGGAATTGAAACGACGAGATCTACCCTGTCACTTAGGTTCGGTACAGTTTCAAGCACTTTCAATTTTGAGATAAATAAATGATCTCCTTATCACACTTCCCCATTGGGAAGCTTTTTGACCACAAAAAACTTTAATTACCTGTTCATAAGATGAGGGTGCAACTCCCTCACCTTTCCAACTTCCATCCACCTTTCCTTACTTGTTTTACTGCCCTTGAGACAAACTCGAAGGTAATCGACACTTCCCCTCTTAGAAGTGCATGTCCTCCTACCAAGGATGGCATCCTCCTTGAGCTCATCTAGAAATTCTGGCGAGAAATATTCTATAGACAGTAGTTTAACATCACTCCCTTGATCATCAATCAACGGAGGCTCATACAAACGTAACTTTTCAACGTTGAAAACTTACTACATTTGCATATATGAAGGAAATTCAAGTTGAATGCATTATTACCAAAATATTTGATGATCTTAAATGGACCATAGCGAATGGAATTGAGATTTTGATCTTCTCCTTGCATCCTTTCTTTGCTTACGTGCAACCATACCTCATTTCCTTTTTGAAACTTGTGATAAATTCTATGTTTGTCATGCCTCTCCTTGTATATTCTTTGAATATTCTCAAGTTGTTCTTGAACATGTTGATAAATAATTTGAATTTTCTAGATAGACTTTAGAGCCTTTTCAATATCACTATGCCCATCAATTGCAACATCCTTCTCAAATATGAAGTCTAATGGTGATTTTGGAAAATACCCAAATCAGGCTTCAAAACACGAAGTATTTGTAGAAGAGTTTTTGGCCCAGTTGTAAGCGTGTTGAATGTAATGTAGTTTTTCATCCCACAAATTGGGATGTTTGCTGCAATATCTTCTCAATAGATGCACAATGGTTTTGTTCACCACCTCTATTTGGCCATCAGTTTGCGGATGAAAAGCAATACTCTTTTTCAACTTTGTGTCCATCATCTTCCAAAGATTGGACCAAAAATTCCCAATGAACTTGGAATCCCTGTCACTAACAATAGAAGTTGAAAATCCATAATGAACCCATATATGTTGAAAATACAATTCGGAAGTTTATTCAGCAGTAATGGTTTTATTACATGGCATAAGTATACACTTTTTATTGAATATATCCACAACTACATAGAGATAATCATGTTGTTTTCTTGACATAGGTAGACCTCCAACAAAGTCCATGGAAACACTCTCCCATGGCTTTAATGGTACCAGTAGTGACGTGCACACCCCAATCTTCCTATTGCTAGGATTTCTTGTTGCAAACATAGAACAACCTCTTATAAAATGTGATACATTATCTATCATCTGAGGCCAATAGCAATACCTCTATAGATGCGCCATTGTTTTGCTTACCCCAAAGTGTCTAGCAATAAGAGACGAATGAGCCGCTCTCCTTGTGGTCTACACTGCTTACCCAAATGAAACAACAAATTTTTATGCATGTGATAATCATTTTCCTCAACTTGATTCCCTTCACTCAAACTAGCATACACATCTTGAAAATCAGCATCATGTGCATGTTGTTATATGTAACTCTCATGTACAATAGAATGATTTTTAAGTAAAGTTGAAGCACTTATAATTGGCCTTGAAAGCATATCAGAAACTTTATTGAAAATACCTTTCTTGTACCTTATAACCAAGTGAAACTGTTGAAGAAATCCCATCCACCTGAAATGTCGTGATTGCTACAATTTTGTTTGCGAATGCAAGTACTTTAATGGTTGGTGATCGGTATGTATAATTTTCTCTTTACCCACAAATTAGTGTTTCCACTTCTTGACGCTTTGTACCAATGCATATAGATCTTTGTCATATGTAGGATAACTAGTTACAGTACCATTGAATTTTTCAAAATGAAAAGCGATAGGCTTACCATGTTGCAAAAGTACTGCCCCCATGGCATTATCACTAGCATCGGTTTGTATGTCAAATGGTTGTCTCAAATTTAGTAATGCAAGGACCGGAGCTGAACTGATCTTGTATTTTAAAGCTTAAAAAGCTTGCTATTGTTTACCTCCCCATAGGAAGCCTTTCTTCACACTTGTCACTGCATGCATAGGAGCTTCTATGTCAGAAAAGTTAGCAATAAACTTTCTCCAATATCGAGTTGCGCCTAAGAAACTTCTTACCTTGGTTACTATTTCGGGAGTGGGCCAATTCACAATGGATTCCACTTTATAAGGATCAATTCTCAACTCACCTCCTCCTACGATGTGTCCCAAATAAACCAAAGAAGTATTTCCAAACTCACACTTAGACATCTTAAGAAATGATTTCTCTTTCTTCAAAACATCAAGCACCCTTTTCACATGAAAGACATGTTCTTCTCTTGTTTTGTTAAAAATTAGTATATCATCTAAATACACAATCACAAAGTCATCAATAAATGGATGCAAAACATTATCCATAACACGCATGAAAGTCGTCGGTGCATTACACAAACCAAACAGCATAACCAACCACTCAAAGAGTCCTTGTTTGGTTTTGAACGCAGTCTTCCATATATCACTTTTTGCAATTCTTACTTGATGATATCCACTTCGTAAATCTAACTTAGTGAAAAACTTTGCTTCTTTCAGTTGATCAAGAAAATAATCTATCCTTGGGAGTGGGTATTGATTCTTTATCGTTATCTTGCTCAAAGCTCTGAAGTCTACACACATGCGCCCAGTCCCATCTTTCTTTGGAATCAATACTATGGGTGAACTGCATGGTGAAGTGCTTGGCCTTATGAGTCCCTTGTTCAACATGTCCTTGATTTGCCTCTTTATTTCAGCATTCTCCATTTTCGACATGTGATACATGTCAATGTTTATAAGAGGAAAATCTTATTGCAATTGAATCTCATGTTGAATCTCCTTTTTTGAGGCAATCCTGTTGGCTCCTGAAACATCTCATGATGTGCATCAAATACATCATATAAATCTGATTTCAAATTAGGATCACAATCCTCAAATGATTCATGATTAACATCAGCTTTAGGCTTAATCATTAGAAGAAAAAAATTCTTACTTGAATTCACCAGCCTCTTTACCTGTCCAACATTTACCATTGCAATATTTTTCTTCTTGTGATGTGCTATAACAATGTACACCTTGCCATCTTTGAATAAATGGTATTTGTTCTCATGGCGATGGAAGATCGCTTTCCTGTCAGAAAATTAAGGACTCCCCAACATAATACATGTAATATCATGTGGAACCACATCTAATTCAACTGTGTCAACAAAATGTGCAGTTATTGCAAAGAGAAATATGCACTTCTTTGAAACCTGTAAATTTGCATCCTTACAAATCAACCCAAGTGGATATGGTTTTGGATGTGGAATGGTCTCAAGATTAGGTTTCTTGACAAAGTCTTCAGATATTAAGTTTTCTTGTGACCCATTGTCAAACAATGTGTCAATATTAGTATGTTTGGATATGTCCCTCACATGAAACAGTTTAATTCTCTCTTCTTCATTTGGAGCTTGTATGTGAAAGTTTGATGTACTAGTACTGGGTTTTGTTTCAATTTCTTTCCCCTTGATGTTCTTCAATCTCGTGGCTGTAATTTTAGATTCATCACCTAAATCCTCTCCTAAGTCATGTTGAGTTGTAGCTATATTTTTCTTCTTCCCTTTGTTTTTATTATACTTGCGTCTCTTTTCAAGATGTAATTTCCAACCATTTTTCTCTTCATGGCCTTCTCTTGAAAAATATTTACAGACCAATTTTTCTCCCTCTTTTTTGACAGATGCATTCTTTTTGCCCTTACCTTTTGAGATCTTCTCTTTTTTTTTCCCCTTAAAAGGTTTCTTCCTACCCTCATCAGTAATGTTTTTCCCTCTAGCTTCTAGATGTGTGGCTTGAACACAAACTTCATCTATACTTGTAGGGTTAAACATGAGAATAGTATGTTTTAGGTAGCTATGTAAGCCTCCTATGTACTTGAGAAAAGTATCTTGGCTCTGCAAACCGACCCCTAATAAGAGAGCTCTTCTCCTAAATTATTGGGTGTATTCTTGTACATTTTGTCCTTTCAATTGTCTAAAATTTTGCCAATTCATTATGGCTTTCTATATATGAGCTAATGGATAAAACAGTTGTTTTATTGCAGTAATTAAATCAGTCCATGATAGGATAATCTTACCATGCTTCTTGATCTCCTCCTTTGTATTTTCTTCCCACCAAACAAGTGTTGCACCTTCCATTCTCAATGAAGCTAGTTGGATTTTGGTATCATCATCATGAAGGTTCCGAATTTTCAAATAGACCTCCAATTTCCTAATCCAATTATCAAGCTTTTCTGCATTGACTCCACCATTAAACATTGGCAATTCAAACTTAACATCAAGTTTTAGAAAATGACTTTTACCAGTGTTCTTTGACTTGTGTGGCTGATGGACTGAAGATGAAGTAGAGAATGATGATGATGAGGGTGAGGATTGTGACTTTCCATTTCCTCCATTTCCTCCATTGCCCTTCTTTCATTTATCTTCATCATTTTGACCTCCTAATGATCTTTGACCTTCCTTGTGAAGTTTGGATCCTTCTCCTTCTAGTATCTCATTCCTTTCTTGATAAAGGACTCTCACCATTTCAGTCATTTCAAGGAATGCTTTCCTGAACAGTCTTTCTTCTTTGGGATCCACCTCTTCATGGATTTCTTATTCCTGTGGAGGCATGCTTAATGATGCTTCTACTTCTTTTGGAGGTGAAATAAGTAGTGGAGAATGTGGCAATATTTCCCTCCTTTGATGTGGTTCACTTTGAGAACCTCTTGCTTCCACCAAATTTACTTCTTCTCTCTTAAGCTTGAGCCTAGTAAGCATGTGAATAGTTGGAAACAGTTAAACAAATATTTTCACACAATAACACCAAATAATAAACTCTAGCTCTAATACCAACCTGATTTGAAAGGACTGTATTAGTTTAATGTGAAAAGTGTCCTTTCAGTAATAAAAACATGTACAATTTGTCTCCATTTGTTTGCTTAAGGAATGAGTAATTTAACCATGAAACATAGATGAATTTGTGTGTTTTAAGCATGAAATTAAATCTAAATAACACGAAACAACATTGTATATCAGTTAAAAAAACATCACACATAAGTTTTACACAGCATGCATGATGAAGCAGTTCACACCTCCTGGGCCACATTTGTTGGTCCAGCTCCCAATGGCATGACCCTATTTGTCGTTATGCTCAAAATTGCAAATACATGTGCTTACAAGGCTCTAATGGTTGTTTTCGTTGCACCATTGGCTTCATAATGCTCAAATTAGTCTATATAGATTCTTGTTTCACCCAAATTGGTCGAAAAATGACCTAGCTAGGCTTTTTCTCATTATCCCCTAGAAATCCTCCACTAAATGTGGAGACTGCACTTAACCGCAGTCAAAAATAGCCAAAAATCTACAATTAGCAAAGCACTAACTATCCTGCCAGTCCAAACTACTTGCATTTAACATTATGGTTAAGGTGGGGGTGGCCACATGCCAACCCCCGAAAACCCCGTGGTCACAATAACTTGGAGCAGAACTCCATTACAACTATGGTTGAGTGTATATAGGACTGGATTTTAACGTCGGGATTAGAGTTTGACCACATGGAGAAGTCATAACTGGTAGAGAAAACATCGTTATGTGATAAGGTTTGGAACTTGAAGTTTAATAATGTGGTTGTATTCCACTGGAAGTTACGTTAATATAACCGTTTTTTGTTTGCGTCATCATGTGAACAAAAACCTTGGACCGCTGGAGGGTTCGGACCCTGGTGCTCCCAAACCCCAATGGGATTTGTAATAAACCTTAAATACAACTTCTAACTGTTAGTGTTTAAGACACAACTCGTAGTGCAGACAGTGGAAAGTTTTGCGCGCCTACTAGAGGTCGCGGGGTCGAACCCCCCAGACCTCAATAAAATTTTGCACAACGGTCCAGGGGACATGTGGCAGCCTCTGGGCTGGCCACGTGTCACCCACCCAACGGTCCTCACAAAACTTCATACAAACCATCAACGGCCCAGAAACTGCCACTTGGTGAATCCTGATTCATTTAGGAAAATGGAATATTTCGAGAATATGCGGCCTTTGCTGACTATACCTGCATGCTGTCTGGGCATCCCAGTCACTCCTATCATAAAAATTTGGTTTTTTAGGAAAATTATCAGAACGTGATATCTTCCTCTACAACATCCGTTTTTCGAACCGTTCATGGTGGTGGAATCACAACGACGAGATCTACCTGGTCACTCAAGTTCGGTATAGTTTCGATCACTTTCAATTTTGAGAAAAATACATGATCTCCTGATCACTTTCAAATCTATATACTCATGCTCCCATGGGTTATGGTTTCCCTCAGGGAGGGGCCAGCTCCTCTAACACTTATCCCCCTCTCGGTAGCATGTATCAAGGACAAAGCACACCTTACACCTTTGCCCCATTACATCAACCCATGCCAGGGCTAGCTGTTGCTCAACCTATTTACCCCAATGTTGCTCAGACTCCTTTCTATCCTTACCCGCAACCCAATGCTCTAGCCTTTATTACATCAGCACCCCAACCTCATGTGCCTTCTCAACCTCCACTGCAATAACCACCTCCCCCTCAGAGTGAGGTGTATGCACAACATAGTGCAACTAATCCTCCTAATTCCAAGAAAAATAGGAAAGGCAACCAAAACCAACTAGCACAAGGTAATCATGGAGACCAAGGTAACCAACTGAACACACCCCAAGGGAACCAACCTGACACTAACAACCAGAAACATGGTGATCAACCCAAGCAGAAGAGACCTCTTCATGCAAACAAGCCTTGTTCTTTTTGTGGTGCCCATGGAAATTATAATCATGATTTTCCCCTTTTACCCCACATGTGCCAACTGTGGGAAGCACAAGCAACATCTAGAGGACAACAAGCCACTGCTACGACTCCTCCAAATAATGCCCCAATTCAACTAGCTATTTTCACTAATCCTTTCCCTAAGCAAGTATATGTGGCTTCCCAACCTCCTTAAGGTTAGGCCGCCCCTCAACCTTCATAGTCTGGTACCCCTGAATACCAGAATCTCATGATTAATTTTGAAGAGGTTAATGCCCATGATATCAACCTTCAGGCCCAGTCGCACCAATATGGCAATCAATTTGCTTTGTCTACAACCGAGTCCCAAACCAAAGTTTCCACAAAGTCCATTTCAACACCTAATGATCCCATATAGATCCCTATGCCACGGGCCGAGGTTATTCCCAAGAAACTCAAAGGGCCATTACGCCAAAGCCGCCCACACTTACAACATAGTAGATGACTTGGCACAAACTCCTACTTCCATGTCAACACTAGAATCCCTCCATTCATGCCCTTCAAAACATAAATATCTATTATTTGCTTCCATCGCCTTCCTAATACCAGTCAAGATTCATAATTCCCATGTATCATGATGTATCATCGACAAGGGCGCATCCACCTACGTGATGTCCACCTCTGTTTGGAATAAACTTGGATCACCTGACTTAGCCCCATCCACCATCATTTTGCGTGCTTCAGATGGTCACCCTTCTCATCCCCTTGGCATGTAACGTAATTTTCTTGTCACTCTTGTGAGAAAGACTGTTTCTATTGACATTGAAGTCATTAATGCCACCTTGTATTACAATATCCTTTTGGGTCATAGCTATACCTATGCAATGTATGTTGCCACATCCGTGGTTCACTATAAGATGTTCTTTCCTCACAATGGAAATATCGTCACCATTGATCAGTTGACATACTACGAACAGAAGTCTCAGACCTCCCCTAAGTCTATCATATCTTCGGTGGTCGATAAGAAATCAATCGAACCTCTTATCAGTATTTCACCTCGAGTCTTTAAATATTCCACCTTACTTGGTGTATTCCCTAGTCTCCCCCCTCTTATTGTTGACCCCAGCTCATCGAACGCTTGCATGATGAAATCATCTCGAATTAGCCACAAGCGGTATGGTTCAACCAGCCAACAACCTACGCCTCTGCAACCTGTTGGTGGTCACTCGAAAGAGCGTTTAGGACCTTATTTTCAACGACCTTCTCCCTCTGCTAGTGTCTCTTGCACTCCTTTTCAACCAGGAACAATTCCCCCTAGCCTTAACCATTTGGTAGCCATTCCTCCAGGTCATTACCCTTCCAGTAAGATATTGTTTCTAGATTCCCCCTCTGAATTCTTTTCGGTGCCTATTATGGCTATGTTGAGCCTTCCCAATTTGTCCTTCGGGATCCCAGTCTGGTACATCAATCACCCAACCAACACTCTACCTGTTCTTCTCAAACCTTATACCACTTTGACCTCGGTCCAACTAGTCTCTATGACCCTCCCTTTGCTTTAGTGCCTCATCCACCTCAACATGAATCTACTCCTATTACGAAATTTGTTGGTGAGGAGGGGAAATCCAAAAATAACGAACCTAAGGATAAGGTTGCCCAAAAAACTCCAGCTCCTCCTAAGCCTCTAAAGCGATCACCTCTTTTCGTAGTGCGTGATGTTTTTGGGCATGCCACCCAAAATTGTCCTGAGCTTCCTCGTCTCAAACCTATGGTCAACGAGGCGTTTCCTGAATCCGATATCCCGGAGGTCCATGTTACCTTACCCGATTCTACTAAGAAACTCAAATCTTTGCGTACGAATCACCCTTGTTATTTGTGTGATATTTATGGCCACTATTCTCACCCTTTTCCCCATCTCAATGATTTACGCGACACCTTTGAGGTTGTTCGCCAAATCAAGGCCAAACGTAGTGGATCCTCTACTCCTCTACTCTCGAGTTTTTCTCCAGCAAAACCGAAGGAAATTTTTGCACCCATTTTGATACATCCCCCCAATTTCGAGATGAAGGAACCTTTAGCCATTATCCTCTATCTTTCATCATCCATGAGAACCATGGTGGACAACCCCTCTGGGACATTCCCTTATGTTTCGACTAAACCTCCTTCATCGATCACCTTGGGCTCAACATCGGTAGATGTTTCATCTACTATCTCTTCGTCTACCATCCGTAGTGATGTGTATGTGAACCATATCTCTCATTATGATGCATGAGGTAGCTCCGCTACATCATATGGTCTCCCTTCCTCAATTCCCCTCATCTCCCATTTAGATGAAGACATTATGAAAGGCATGACTACCCTTGATTTTCCTTGGGATGATATGCAACATTGTGCATACTTCCTTCCGCAGCAGACCCATGACCAACATGTTATGGAGTCCAATGAATTCATCCATACTGAGTTCCATTTTTTAAATAACCCCTTACCTCGAACCCTTGCATTCTAACCACATACACCTTGTGGCCATTACATTGACACCCAATGTTTGGGTAAGGGGGCACCCATATTTGAGAATCTAGGAGAGGTAATTCTCCTCAACCCTTGTAGTGTAGCTAATAGTGTCAAACTATAGTCCCATTATTCTTCTTGATTTATAAGAAACTCTAGAGTCCCATATTGCTTCAAATAACTCTAGTGATGATCCACTTAATCATTCCTTCATCTCACATCAACAACCCAATCCCATAGACATTGTTGTTGACCAACCTTAGTATATTCTAGGTGAGCAACAGTTAATTATATCCGAAGCCACCCTTTCGATAGTGACAACATGAATGTGAACCCAGAAACTTAGTATATTTTCTTCATATATGCAGTGCCAAATGTGATTGGTAATCCACGGTTTCCATTCTCTAACTATACCAATCCATTCTTCCCATAGAAGATAGCCATAACATAAATAAATGGCAAACATCATCATAAAATGTGTTTAGATTCCAGTTTTATAAATACATTTGGCATGACCATAGCATACTTAGGGTCACCTATACCCCTATACCTTCTCATCATTCTCTTGAGGATTTAGTGCCTACGAGACTCAATGTTTGAATCCATTATTTCAGCGCTTGGAACATCATGGAGCTCCACAAACTCCTCTAGCTAGGGGCATCATTCCCACCTTCACATACCAGATCAGTCCCTTCCAACAAATATGTTGGGGGGCATTATCCCATGCTTGTGGGAATGATCGAACCCCTGGCCACCTTCTCGCTTGATTTTCATAACTCTTGGCCTAGACCTTACTGATCTTGGTATGGTCAATTATCCTCCCATTCCTTGGATAGTTTTTCCTACCTGCCCTTCCAAAGAGCCATATATCGTATATGTTTGATACCATATCTTCAAATATTCTACTTTATGTGATACCACACTTACCACTTGGTCCCCGTGTTTGACTTGGTGGGCAAGGATGATTCTAGACCTTCTCTAGTAGTTCAGTCATGTATTCCTTTCTTACCTTGATCCTTCATCAAGAACCATTTTTCCAAGAAGAATTAAGGCCATCTTTAGACAAGTAATACCACCCACTTGAAAGTTTTGGATCCTGACTCCAACTGTTGGTTTTTTCGTTGCATTCACCGCAAGATTTAGGGCCATATCCTCCTCTCCAAGCTCACCACAACTCCACTAGAAAATGAACCGAGGTAAATCACCCTATTAAAAGAAAAACCCTAATTTTTCTTTTTCCAATTGTGACCAAAAAATAGCTCAATTTGGAAAACCATCAAAACCACTGGAAAGATCACACCGAGATCTAAAATGAGTATCATTTTGTTTTTGGTGATTTTACACTTCATCTAAAAGCCTTTTTTCCAAGAAGGGTCACTTCGCCGCCTCTCAAAATCGAATTTATACACTTTCACAACTTGTACTTGGGGCACCACTTTGATTTCATACTTTTCAATGTGTGCGTAGATTTTCATCATGAGTAACCACCTTTTACTCATGTTTTTATGGTCACCACAGGGCTTATTCTGTGTGGAAGCATCATCGAGTCACCCTTGTTCAGAGCATCTAAGTTGAGCCATCATCGAATTCATGGAGTCTGGCTCGAGTCTCTTTGCCTCCTATTATAGTATTCCATCCATTTGTGCCTTGTCCCTCTCTCGTGTAGCCCATTTTGGCCTGCATTCCCATTGTTCCCCATCCCCTCAGGAGTTGAGTCAATCGCTTCCAAGTCATCCATGCTTGATATTCTCTAACAAGGGAAGTTGTCCATTTTCTACTCAGTATCCCCCATTCCATCATCATCCCTGGTGTCAGTCCATCAGTCGCTATACTATGATCTCTCATGCTTTAGTTGAGGATTCCCCATTGCCTCACCTATGGTAGACCTCCTTCTATCAACATCAGCACATTTATTCTAGAAGACAAATCTAGAGGGCAGTGTACCTTGGTTCTAGCTTCCATTCTTGTCCAGTGCCTTGGATCAGGCAAAGGGACTCCTCATTTCCATTTGAATTAGTTGTTTCTCCTCCACTCCACTTCAGCATGATTGAGATTTGTATACTTGATAGTTCGATGATCCAATAGATTTCCCCAATGATTCTCAGGTGTGTGTGAGATGTTACAGACCTCATAAGGGGGTGGCCCTTGAGGTAGCCACCCATATGCTTGGATGACCTCATTTTGTGCTACAATGTTAGATGCAGCTCTACATATTTGATGGGCTCATTTACAGCTGCTTGCAGTGCCTATAGCATGCATGTATCACTCAGATGATCCTTTCATATTTTTAGAGCCCTTTCCTATTTATCAGGGATTATTTGGTTGTTATTATGTCTCATGTATTCATTCTTGGCTATTGTTCCAGGCGCAATATGTATGTGGTATCCATTATAATTTTTTCTAGCCCATTTTATGCCAGCATATCATGTACTTTATATCTGAGCCTCATTTTACTGGGCGCACCATTATTCTTTGTACTTTTTCATCTCAACAGGCATAGGTATGTCTTCCCCGCCTCACTGAGAATAGGTACCCAAAAATTAAACAAGACTTATACTATTTGTAGGTATCATCCCCTCAAGTTATTTTCCTCTCTCGCATCACTCGTCTATGTAGAAATTTATAGTTTCCCACCCCGGTTTTCAGTTTTCACCTTATTACTCCAAAATAGTTAAATGCCCTTTCCCATATCCATACATTTAACAAGCTGAAAAATAAATTTTGCTGAAAACACAAATTCTGGAAAAATTACAGAATGCTGGAAAATGCAGAAATAAATATCAGCACACATAAAACAGTCATTCACACATTTTGACACATATTTTTGGTCAACATGACCCTGGAAAAACCCCCTACAACTCTTGGGGAAAACCAGTTCGAAAGCTCCTTCTTATTTCTGGAAAATTCTTTTTACAGTGAGAGAAATATTCAGCAAAAAAAAAAAAAATCAGCAAACAGACTTTACAACTTATCTCGTTTTCCGTGCTTAACCACCGCCTCGAAAAATGTGCAAACAACAAAAATAGAACAGCAATAAATGTTGTACGTCCTCCTCGATTTTCATGCCCATAAATCTGCAATAAATGCAGTTGTACGGCCTCCTCAAAATCTGTGCAAACAACAATAAATGCTGCTGTCCAAAATCTCGATTTTCGTGCCAAAAACACAGCAGAACTTTGCTGTACGGAACAGCCCTCTGTTGCCTCGATTTCTGTGCCCAATCTTGCTGTACGGCCTGCTATATGGCCTGCTGCCTTGGAAAGTGTGCCAAGCTGCTACCTCCTTCTCCTCACTACCCAGAAATCTCCCTTGCTCTCTTGCTCTCTTTCTCTCAATCTGCTCATGAAAGAATGAATGATCTTTTCCTCCTTTTCCTCCTTTAACCTAACCCTAAGTGACTTTTGGGGAATCCCTAAATCCAATGGCTGAGATAGATTGAGATCTAGGGCTGAGATTAAATGCTCATTTAAATCTCACTTTCTCTTTTTTAATTCACCCCACTTTAATAAAGACCCACTTAGTCTTTTATTTCCAAAGTCACTTTTTCCTTTCTAATTTTATATTGACTTTATTAAAGTCACTTTAAAATTAGACTTTAGTAACTTTATCACTTAAAGTCACTTTTAAATTAGATTTAACTTTATAACTTTATAAAGTCACTTTAGTAACTTTATCACTTAAAGTCACTTTAAAATTAGATTTGTCTTTATAAAAATTATAAAGTCACTTTAGGAGAAAAATTAAATTCTTTTGGACACTTTTCCCTAGGCCAAAGATCAAAGCCTTAGGGAACCACCTGTCCTCCGGTAACCAAATTTCAACACTTCCTCTTACCGAGGAAGGTGTTCCTCACCACACCCATCTTGTCTCTGAAGTAGACATGCTTGCCCCGTGGTAAGGCTTTGGTAAGAATATCTGCAACCTGCTCATCAGTGGGAATATACCCAAGCTTCACAGCTCCTT